>CM035785.1:59445213-59565213 GCA_020466265.1 Siphamia tubifer | reverse complement strand
GAATTTCAGAACACTGGTCAAACTGAATAAGAATTTAGTTTGACTCACTACATTCATTTCCATTTTTTGTGAGCTAAGCACCATTGACCGGAAGTAGAAGGGCGGGGCTTAACAATCTGTGCACAACACTCACATTGCAGGTCCTGCAATTATTTTTATTTAATTTTTAATTTATTTATTTGTGTATATTTTTCATATTGTATTTTTAAATGTATTTATTTCATTAATTTAAAATTTTTGTTTGTTTATTTTGTATTTATTTTCATTTAATTAATTTATTCATTTCTTTTGTATTCATATATTATTTATTAGTCATTTTTATTAATTTTGTATTTATTTTTATCTAATTAATTAATTAATTAATTTATGTTGTATTTATTTTATTTAATTAATTTAATTTTTTGTATTTATTTGTCTTTTTCATTTATTTATTTTCCTTTTATTTTTTGTATTATTTTACGTTTTTATTCATGTATTTAGTTTCAATTATTAATGTTATTTAATTATTTTGGCTACAAGAAGGATGACACTAAAACGTCTGTTCAGTGTGGATGGTTAATCTGTTCTGCTCTTATATATACGTATACTCTTGAAAAAACTCTCAGTTTTTCCTAGTATCGTGTATCATAGATATTCTTTAACAAACACAAAAAAGAATCTGACTTGAGGAGTCATTCGCTCATATTTGTCCCTTTTTTTTGGTTGTGTTTTTTTGGAACAGGATCCTCAGCACGTTCACATCTCAGCAGTGGAAACACCTCAGTAATGAATTTCTTAAAGCTCAGCAGGAGAAGAGGCACAGCTGGTTCAAAGCCGGAGGAACCATCAAGAAGTTCCGGGCCGGGCTCAGCATCTTCTCCCCCATACCCAAGTAGGTCTTTAATTACCCCACCCCCAAAGGGGAGAGGGGCTATTGTTTTACAGCATGTGTACGGTATGGCAGTAATAATGATGGTGACATTAGTGGGGACATCATTTGACGACTTTCTTGTGAGAGAACAAGAACAACAAAAACTAAGACATTTTTGGAATGTTTTTTATTTTTTAATCCACATATTGTCTGGTTTTTATTGTTCATCTATAACTACATTATATATTTAATTATAGTTATCGTCATTAGACCCACATTTACGTCTAGTTTAGTTTATGTCACATGATAAAGGTTCATTAATGACAATATTTAGTCACTATAAGACACACTGTTAATGAATGGATTATTTTATAGATTCTTCATATATAAGGTGAAGTGGATTATAAAGAACATTAAGTCAAGTCAACATTATTAGATAAAAAGTCTAAATTCTCAGTCATTAAACACAACCAGAGTTAATCCATATATTAGTCACACTGTGGTTTTTATAGTAAATTAAAGTCTTTTCAGTGTCACCTTATAGTCCAGAAAATACACTAACCTTTAGTTTCCTAAATGTCATGTTATTTCTTATTTAAATATTGGTATGGACACGTCCATAGTGTCCATACGTTATTTTACTCCCATGCGGTATGGGACAGTACAGGAGGTTTTAATCTTGAATAGAGCAACGTTTAGTGTCATTTGAGTATTTACAAATTCTTTTAGTGAGTGTTTTTTAATTAATGTATGCTTTGCTTCACTAAAAATTACTTACAATATAATTTGCTTTGAGTAATAGATAAATTGTCTTCTGCTTATTTTTCATTTCTCCAGGTTGTAAGTATTTGAATTGTAATTGTTAGGTTTACTGTTATTATTATGTTAAGCAACATACATTAATTATGTCCCTAAGGCTTAGTAAATATCCTCGCCTTTAAAATAAAACCCAGCCAGTACCAAGACCCATAAAACCCACTGGGGACGACCCTCACCAAACAACTAGACCCACTTCATATTGTTTGTAATTTAGGGTTAGGGTTAGGGTTCTCTTCCAGGGGACAGTGATCATTGGTTGAAGGTGGACACATGTCTTTGACAAATGCAGTTTCCAGAGTAACTAGAATTAACTTTAACACCATTAACTAAGTTGCTCTGAACACTTTTGAAACAAGAACTGAAGACAGAGTTTTGAGTTCGACTTTTAAAAAATACCTGTGGTTTTGTTTGTCAGCAGGATTGTCCAAAAACTACTGGACCCATTTCCATGAAATTTTCAGGAAAGGTGTAACAGGGTCTGCACAATTCTGACAAGCAAATATAAACGTTTTTAAGACAGTTTTAAGACCTTTGAGTAGAAACAAATAAGACCACTACCACGGAAAAAATACAGAGTTAAGAAAAAAGCAAACTCTAGGTTAAGTTCAAAGAATATGGTCTGAAGAACCCACAGTATTTCTACCGTTAGCATAGCTGTTGAACCCACAGTATTTCTACCTTTAGCATAGCTGTTGAACCCACAGTATTTCTACCGTTAGCATAGCGGTTGAACCCACAGTATTTCTACCTTTAGCATAGCTGTTGAACCCACAGTATTTCTACCTTTAGCATAGCGGTTGAACCCACAGTATTTCTACCGTTAGCATAGCGGTTGAACCCACAGTATTTCTACCGTTAGCATAGCGGTTGAACCCACAGTATTTCTACCTTTAGCATAGCTGTTGAACCCACAGTATTTCTACCTTTAGCATAGCGGTTGAACCCACAGTATTTCTACCTTTAGCATAGCTGTTGAACCCACAGTATTTCTACCTTTAGCATAGCTGTTGAACCCACAGTATTTCTACCGTTAGCATAGCGGTTGAACCCACAGTATTTCTACCGTTAGCATAGCGGTTGAACCCACAGTATTTCTACCGTTAGCTTAGCGGTTGAACCCACAGTATTTCTACCTTTAGCATAGCTGTTGAACCCACAGTATTTCTACTGTTAGCATAGCGGTTGAACCCACAGTATTTCTACCGTTAGCATAGCGGTTGAACCCACAGTATTTCTACCGTTAGCTTAGCGGTTGAACCCACAGTATTTCTACCTTTAGCATAGCTGTTGAACCCACAGTATTTCTACCGTTAGCATAGCGGTTGAACCCACAGTATTTCTACCGTTAGCATAGCGGTTGAACCCACAGTATTTCTACCGTTAGCATAGCGGTTGAACCCACAGTATTTCTACCGTTAGCATAGCGGTTGAACCCACAGTATTTCTACCGTTAGCATAGCGGTTGAACCCACAGTATTTCTACCGTTAGCTTAGAAGTTGAACCCACAGTATTTCTACCTTTAGCATAGCAGTTGAACCCACAGTATTTCTACCATTAGCATAGCTGTTGAACCCACAGTATTTCTACCATTAGCATAGCTGTTGAACCCACAGTATTTCTACCATTAGCATAGCTGTTGAACCCACAGTATTTCTACTTGTTCCAAACACTTCTTCTTCGTCTGTTCTACTCAGTGACATAAATGCTGATAAAAGGACACACTGCCCCCTGCAGTGTGATTCCTGTTCTATTAGACACACAACAGCTCGATGATAAAGCAAACATCTACTTTTTCAGCATCATGATAACAAACAATGCTAGCTAAATAAATAACTAGCATGGGAAAAAATCCAGAAATGTTTTTCATTAACCGTAGGCTACAGAGATTACATTTAATACTTCCTCTGTGAACTGTAATGTTTGTTAAGACCTTAAAAACCACATATTATAAATAAGACTTTTTAAGACTCATCAAATTTTGGTGAATGTAGGTCAAAGGTCAAAGTCATTAAAAATGTAAGAGATCAGGCAAAGCAGGTAAAATGTGTGTGAGGGGGGTGGGGTTAGTTGTGCCACATAGTGACACCATACACCAGGGGTGTCAAAGTGTGGTCCTCGAGGGCCGGTGTCCTGCATGTTTTAGATGTTTCCCTCTTCCATTCCACCTGGAGGTCATTACATCATTATCAGTCTGATGAGGAGCTGATTATTAACTCTTTAAATGTCAGTGCTGATGCATTGTGAATGAATGATTTAGTTTAAATATTCAGAAAAATTCAACCATTTTCCTTTTAGTTTTGTGCATGGACAAGGTGCCAAAAAGCAAGAGTTTTTTTTTTATTTATTTATTTTATTTAAACATTTTTTAAAGGCAAAATTAAAATTGCTGGGACCAAATTTCAATAGTAGTTTTATTTCCACATTATTTGACATTTTGTTTATTTTTCTACATTTTTTTTTATTGTAGTATTTTTCTTTGATTTTCTACCATTTGTGTCTTTACTTTGCTCATGTTACAATTATTTTGTTAGTTCTCAGGAGTTAAAGGGTTAAACTGAATCACATGGAAGAGGGAAATATCTAAAACATACAGGACACCGGCCCTCGAGGACTGGAGTTTGACACCTGTGCCATACACTGTGGAAGCAGAATGCTGTTAGTATCTCATATTTTATACAGGTTATTTTATTCGATGGAACATTGTAAAATTCTCAAGGTTCAAGGTTCAAGGTTACTTTATTAATACCCGTGGGTAGATTTGTCTTGCAGTCAAAGTGATAATTTAGTAGTAAAACATACAAGACACACATTAAACATTGAACAAGGTCGAGTGTGCAAGGAAAACAAAGTGCTCAGTGTTCCACCTCTACAACATAGCAACATGGTGTAATAAATAATAAAATAAAATGAAATAAAATACATAAGATCAAATGAATTCTAAATCTTACTCAGTGTATTTTTCTCATTTCGACGTCAAATATCTCATCACACTTAAAATAAGACAGAATCATCTAAAGAGAAAATGTTCAGTCACATATAAGAACAGATTTTTATACAATAGCTCTGGAAAACATTATTTCAAGAAATCTTTCTGAGATATTTTTTTTGCTTGTTCCACTGACAGATTTTTTAGGTGAATTAAGAAAAAAAACGAACAACTGAAAATGATCTTGATAAGATTTCTCGAACTAAGATTTTCCAGATTTATTATCTAAAAATCACTTCTTACATCTGACTGAAAAGTTCCCCTTCATGTGATTATGTTTTATTCTAAGTGTGATGAGATATTTGGACGAGAAATGAGAAAAGGAGACTTGGTTAGATTTAGGTTTTTATTCTTTATTATAGATTTTCTTCCATGAATGAAAATCTGCAGCCATGTCATTGTGATGATCATTTCAGAAGAAGATTCCTCGACTTCAGAAAAACATTCTTTAATAATAAAAAGGAGAAAGTCTACTTTCCTGTCTTCACTTAAGACTTTTTAAAAATCACTGATTAATCATTTACATTCACACTGCAAATAAATTATTAATTACACTGGTAAAAAAAAAGCCTCTCTTAAAAGAAGTAAAATAAAATTAAAACATATATGTGACCCCCCACCAGTAAACCAGACATAAGTGTGTGTAAATCCAAACAGAGTTATGTGTGTATCTTGGTAGAGTGGAAACTAAGGTTTAAGATGGTGAAAAAATGATGTTTCTATCACAAGTAGAACCAAAGTTATGGTCATTTTAATATCCACATTTGGACATATTTTACAATTTGCATATTTTTAGATATTGTCCGTTAAAGTTTTGGACTGTTTTGGGGTAGGAAGTCCTTAGCAACGCATAATAATTTGTATCCGATTGACACAAATTGTTGACAGATGTTAAAGGACACTCTGATGGACATGTCACAGAAGTTTTATATATTATAATAATAGGACAGAAGTGTGACGTATTATAATCATTTGGCTTACACCATTGGACAGAACATTCAATATAAGCTTTTACCTCGTACCAAACACTTGGGTGTTTACCCACGGAACGGAGATCGTTTTGTTCGGCGAAAAGAGGTGGAAGTCGTCTTTGTCTTTGCTCAGCAATACCTGAACTTTTGTCACCGCTTAAATAATTGACTCAATAAACACCTTTATTGATTGGATTTCAATGTAATGACCACAGGAAGTGAACATAGAGGTGTTAAGGTACCGTTTTTTGATAAGGTGTAAACACAAATAACAAATCACCTTCCAGCCTAAATTTGGCTGTAGCTCTGAACGGCTCAGCGCCACTTATGCCTGGTTTCGTGGTGGGGGGTCACATATATTTGTTTGAATTAAGCCAAAAAAAAGAAACAAAAATCTGCTAATGGAACAAGTGACACTTACCTTTGCTATTGTAAAAAAACTATTTCTTATAGCTGACTCTTTGTGCGGAAGGTTGTCGGTTCAAATCCCAGGTGGGTCCTTAGCCAAGGCCCTTTACGCTATACATGCCTATGCCTCACAATGACTGATACGATAAATAGAGTCATAGCGGTTGAGTTGTTGAGGAACCAGGACACCCTGATGTTAACTTGTCTACTGAAACAAGACATTCATGGAGCAGGGCAGAGAACATGGTACTGATGGAGGGGTACTAACCCCAGTGAGAGAGGGTACATGCAGAGGATGTGGGACAAATGGTTGCTTCGAAACCCCACATCTTCACTGACTAAGAAACAGCTCTTAGCTCAGTGTTCGAATATCCGCAATAAGAGGTTGCTATCACAGCTAGACGCCACGGCACAAAGATGCTACGGCAAGGGGGGACCAGGACGACAGGTCAGCATGGGGGTGGTTTCACCATCACCCCCAAATATCCAGATTGGGTACCAAGCCCCAGAGACAGGAAGACTAAACACAAAGACAGCTGACCTGAGAGAGACAATCATGACGTCCTGGAGGAACACAACTACCTGTTAGCCAAGGCTAAAGAACTAAGTACCAGACCAGTCTCTACTGGAGGACCTGAACACTGCACTGCAAACTGTCCCGACTACTACCATCAGCTGATGTACGCAGCAGTAACAGGAACACAAGATGTCGTCTTTTTATCTTTTCATCATTTTTTGCAGGTTGGTGATCACTTCGTATAATCAAAAGTTATAGGTAAATAAGAGTCTTATTGTTCTCAAGGTTATGAAAATACTAAATACTTAATTCTGAAAATGCTTAAAATGTTCTTGTTTGCCAGAGGTGAACTATAAAAGTGGACAGAGTAAAGGAAGCTGAGGACAGATTGATGAAAACTTTAAATGTGACACATTTCCCAAGGGGCGCAGGAGCTCAGTCAACCCATCTTACTCCTGAATACTTTGACATTCATGAGTTCACAGAGTGTATCGAGGCTCATTCAAAGTCACTACTGACGAAGATATCTTGGGATGTGCATGACCTGACCACAGTGTCATGTCAAGAGGGCATTAATAATGTACGGCGTTGGACGCTAAAGCTGTTTCTTTCCTCTTTTTTCCTCAAACTTCAATTTGTATTGTTCCCATGCATATAATCTGGTCAATATTGTGACCATTGTGTTGGTTTATTGTTTCTGGAGGATAACAGGAAAACCATTCAATATGTTTTCCATGCTACTATTGATCACTTATGTCCTTTTCACACAGTCAGTATTATCTATGGACCACTGGTAATGCAGAATAATTACAATGTCTGCGATTTACTCAGTAATAATTCTGCTGCTAATTATCTACTGTGTTTGGGTGAAACACAGATGTCCAATGATAATTAAGTCTAGTGTGAATGAACACGTCTGTGTCTGTGATTTCAACTGAGCGCCTCTTGTCTTTTTCTGGAGGAAGCAGCCGTCAGTTGTGCGTCAGTATGTCGTAAAAGGAAGATATGGTCAGACCATATTTATAATATTTATATTACATAGATTTATATTCAATATTTATAACTAATCATTTGTTCCTCGTGATGCTCCCAGCACGTCATGACATTTTCATCAAGGTTTACATTAACTTTTTAAGTTATCTTGCTAACAGACAGACAGACAGACAGACAGACAGACAAACTCCGGCAAAAACATAACCCCCTTGGTGGACCTCTCCTCATTCAGCGGGGGGAGGTCTGCGCTCTCAGAGTGCTTTTCTAGTTCAATGATTTATATATTTATTTATTGTTGCTGTCTCTCACGATGAAGTCGTCAAATTATGTCCCACCAACGTCAACATCATGATTAATAATTTCACATATAAGTGGCACGTCTGACCAAACTATGAAAAAAACCTGTGATGTGTGGTCCAGAACATACAGTGTACAGACATATTATTCTGTTAAACACTGTGTTGTACATCCTTTACAAACATCAAGCTCAACGTTAACACGGCGTGCTTTAGAAAATCTGTCAGGTGATGACGAAGACATTCATGTCTTTGTCTTGTTTCCCCAGGTCTCCAAGTTTTCCTTTAATCCAAGACACAGTTTTGAAAGGGAAGCTGAGTGTTCCTGAACTGAGAATGACCCGTCTGATGAACCGCTCCATCTCCTGTACCATGAAGAACCCTAAAGGGGAGCTCTTCAGTTATCCTCCAAACAGCCAGGTCAGTGTGGACGTCTGCATGTCTTTAGAGCAGGGGTGTCACACATGCAGCCCGGGGGCCAAATCTGACCCTTGGGATGAATTTGTGAAATGCTAAAAATAGACATGAAGATAATAATAATTATTTTAGTTCATGTTTCATATTCAGTCCAATTCAAACTCATGTAGATCAGAACCAGTAAAATTAGATAGACAGACAGACAGACAGAAAGACAGGCAGACAGACAGACAGGCAGACAGACAGGCAGACAGGCAGACAGACAGACAGACAGACAGACATACAGACAGGCAGACAGACAGGCAGACAGACAGACAGACAGACAGACATACATACAGACAGGCAGACAGACAGACAGACAGGCAGGCAGACAGACAGACAGACAGACAGACAGACATACATACATACAGACAGGCAGACAGACAGACAGACAGACAGGCAGACAGACAGGCAGACAGACAGGCAGACAGACATACATACATACATACATACAGGCAGACAGACAGACAGACAGACAGACAGACAGGCAGACAGACAGACAGGCAGACAGACAGACAGGCAGACAGACAGACAGACAGACAGACAGACAGGCAGACAATTTATTAATCCTTTTTCAAGGAAATTGCTTTTGTTACAGCAGCAGAAAAAAACACTCAGATAACCATCACAGTTCACACACACACAAAAAGATCACTCTTACACATTTGCTGTTTGTTTTGGTCCATTTTGTGGATTTGGCTGAATGTAGAACTGAACTAAACTGACTTTGACACCCCTGCTGCAGCGTCAGGAACATTTCCTCTGTGTTTCACCTGTTGTTATAACTCTGACCACCTGAGCTGCACGTACCTGTCGTGTAAAATGATCTGTAACTGTGCAAAAATGTCTAAAAGTTAGTTTGAAGACACTTTGTGTTGTTGTTATTGTCTGTGTTTCACTGTGACCCACTCTGACCCTCTTCTCAGTCACCTGCCACCCGCACTGTTCCCACTTGAGCGTTCCCCTTCCCTGTCTGTAACATGGCTGGTGTGCCGTTTCCCATAATGCTTTGTCTTCACTTGACCCATCAGACTGTGGCTGTCCCAGCGGCCAGGGCCCCAGCGCAGATTACCACGAGGCAGCTGATTGAATTGTTTTTCTCATCCCAGGCGGGAGGACACTGCAAGAACATCCCTACCTTGGAGTATGGCTTCTTAGTGCAGGTTAGAAGTCAGTGGCAAATGATTCAAGGCCCAAAAAAACACTGTCTCTCTTGCTGTGTGTGTGTGTGTGTGTGTGTGTGTGTGTATAGGTATATATATATATATATATATATATGTATATGTATATATGTATACACAGATAGAGAGAGCAGCTGTGTTTCCATTACCCTTGTATAAAAATAGCGCTATAAAAACTGGTAATGGAAACAGCTGAAGTTCAAAAACAACCCTCAAATATCAATAAAAAGTTTTTACTAGGGGTGTAACAGTTCGGTACGCAGCTCAGTTTTGAAGTCACGGTTCAGTTAATTTTCGGTACAGTATGGAAACAAAATGTTAAACTATTTTCTTCCTCAGCAAAGTATTTATTAAACCAAAAACATTTCAATATACAAATGGAAACAGTAAATAATTCAAAGTGCTGCTTGGTACCAGTAAGTTCAATGATATATTCTTAAATGATTAATCAAATGTTGAAATAAAAAGTAATGAATTCCTTTTAAACAGTAAAAAACATCTTCAACCTCCACTGGATGGATTTACCATCATTTATAGAAAACAACAGAGAAACCAGACACTCAGGAAAAGTCTGTCCACGTCACCAGGACATTGGCCCCACCCACCTGGGGTTAAGCCCCTCCCCCATTGCAGCCAATCTGAAGTAGCATAAGCATTAGCATCTACAAGAGAAGATGGCGCCACAGTAGCTGCTGTGAGACAGAGTAGATGTTTCTATAGTCCAGCAGCTTAGTCCCAACTATCAAACCAATTGTTCAATTTGGTATAAAAGCACCAAATGTAGTCACTTGTAGATTTAAATAGTCTGAACAAATTTAGATGTGGAGCCAATCAAGAAATTTACTGAGAAAGACATAGCAGTGATAAAAAAAAAAATGCATACATACAGTTTAGGCAAAACCCGGCCCACCTAAGGGTCCAAACTGGCCGAAGGTATTGATACTCAATAGTGTAAAAACAATTTTCATTTAGGTTTCACATACAGAATAATTAGACCACAATTGTGTCAGAGCAGTAAAATATGATCATAATTACCTATAAATAATGAAAAGTGCAGATTTTATCTTTGTTTTTATTGTTAATTCTTCACATGTGCTTGACATACAAAGGAACTGAAGTGACGTTTCTCACTCTCCTATGACTTTACTTGGAACAATAAAGATGCAGATGGACTACTGTAATGACTCTTCACAGACAGACTTCAGCTGGTCCACAACTGTGCTAGCCTAGGATCTAGTCTGTCCCCAGTGGCCGCAAATGGTATTTGCTACGGGGAGACAGACTAGACAGCCTAGGATCTGAAAATCCAAAATGGGTCGGACCAATCAAATCGCGAGGGGCGGGATTGGAGCCCGCCCTGCCTCATGACGACACAAATACGACACGTAATGTTGTAGTCGCAGAGACGTAGCAGCTAGCACACCAAAGAGAAGAAGAAGGCGTAGCTGCTAGCTAGCACACATTGCCGTAACACCAGTTGCTAGCTGCTAGACAACATGGCTCATCACCAGGAACAACCATTGGAGCTGGCTTTGGCAGCAACGCTAGGTGATTTAAAATGACAGTTTTCCCTGCGAGAGGAGCAGAAAACGGCACTTAAGCTGTTTTTGGAAAAAAGGGACGTTGTCGGAGTTTTGCCCACCGGGTATGGCAAAAGTTTGATTTATCAGCTGGCTCCGCTAGTGGGACGACGCATGGGTCTGCACAACTCGCTGGTGATCATTGTGTCACCCCTTTTAGCCCTAATGGATGACCAGTTGCAAGAGGCCGAAAAACTGGGAATACGAGCAGCACAACTCGGCTAAGGCGACCCGGAGGAGATCCGAAGCGGCCGGTGCCAAATAGTGTACGGGAGTCCTAGCTAAGCTGCTGCACTCGTTTTGAGACTACATTCTGGTGTGTTCTTCCGGTGACGCTGTCTACGAAATCCATGTTCATCGCTCTGATTGGTTGGCTCTGACTGGTTACCCATCCAATGGCGTGGCGTTGTGTAAAGAGAAAACTTGACAGACAGCGGTTATCCCGCCCACAAATTCGCCTAGACTTTCTAGACTCTCCCCCGTAGCAAATACCATTTGCGGCCACTGGGGACAGTCTAGATCCTAGGCTACAACTGTGCAGCTAGGTTACTAACCAGAACCAAGAAGACAGAGCACATTGGTCCAGTGTTGGTTTCCATGGTTACCACTAACCTACACAAGTCATTTTCAAATACTACTGCTCACTTCTAAAGCCTTAAATGGAACAGGACCCAGTTCCATTTCAAAGTCACTGAGCAGTTGTGTCCAAACTAGAACACTAAGGTCATTATAGTGACTCCCACATATATGACAAAGACAAGCCTTTGGTAACTATGGTAACTATGAACCAAAGTTATGGAATAGAATTACAAAAGACATGAGGGAAGACAGTTCACTGAGTAGATTTAAAACTAAAAACCTTTGAAGGAAGATAAAGAATGGAGTCACAACTCTGTGACTGTGTTCTTTACATTCTTTATACTCTTTATATATTGCATAATCCAATCTTAATATATTTCTGATTTACTCTATTAAAATTGTATAATATATGTACAATCAGTTAACTCTTATAATTTTATTCTTAATTATTGAAATTTTTATAATACATGGATAATCAGTTCATCTTGTACTTTTGTAATTTTATCTGTAATTTTATTTCTTATTTATTGAAATTTTATCAGCACTTTATTTTGTATAATGTATTTTTCACCCTGTCTTAAAATTGTACTTTAATTTTTAATCAATATGAAGCACTTTGGGCGACAATGTTTGTATGAAAGGTGCTATACAAATAAACATTATTATTATTATTATTATTAACAAGAAAAAAATCCTAGCTACTGTAAGTTGGTGAAAATAAATAAGTAGCTTAAGGCTACTTTCCTAGTGCTGCTAAACTTAGCAGGTATAACAAGACAGGACATAATGTGCGACGACTGACATGACAGAGTACGACAGGACAACACAACACAGTGTTTATTTTAAGTGTGATGAAATATTTGGACTGGAAATGAGAAAAATACACTTGGTAAGATGAAGACTTTTTGCAGTTTAGTATAGATTTTATTCCATAAATGAAAATGTACATTAATTCCAGCTGTGTCATGTTGATACTGAACATCTGCCTTCCTAGAAATAGGAGACATAGACTTGGTAATATTTAGGTTTTCCTCCAGTGTGCTGCCAAATACCTGTTTATGAATTTGGATGGTAACACTGCAAGAGTGGGTGATAACTGGGGACACGTGTGTACTTTTATGTTGACAGATAATGAAGTACTCTGAGCAGAGGATCCCGACACTTAACGAGTACTGTGTGGTGTGTGACGAACAGCACGTGTTCCAGAATGGATCCATGTTGAAGGTATGAACACACGAAAAAACATAAATATTAATACCAGAAATGTTTTCAAAGCTTTGGTCCACATGCATTATGCTCTGTTTATCTGCCTTAACCTGTTTGTTTGTTTGTTTGTTTGTTTGTTTGTTTGTTTGTTTGTTTAGCCGGCTGTGTGCACCAGGGAGCTGTGTGTGTTTTCCTTCTACACTCTGGGCGTCATGTCTGGAGCTGCAGAGGAAGTCGCCACTGGAGCAGAGGTGACGTCACAACATTAACAGTATTTTAACTATTGTATATTTATTTATCTGTAATAATAATAATAATGTGCTGATGTTTTTTTTACTACAACTGAACAATATAGTGTTCGGCAACTGCAATGTACATGTGCACAATAGTCACATGACAGATCCTGCAATTATATTATTTTTGTTTTTTATTATATATATATATATATATATATATATATATATATATATATATATATATTGCATATATGGATTAATACTGGTAGTGATTAGGGACTGGGAATTTAGACTTTATCTCATGATTTTTCCTTTTTTTCTTATGATTTTGACTTTACTTAATGAACCTTAAATATGAAAAACCATTCATTGACAGTTCACCTTATAGTCCAGTCCACCTTATAGTCCAGTCAACCTTATAGTCCAGTCCACCTTATAGTCCAGCAGAGTATTAAATGGACATTGGTAAGAACACAGTAATGGTCTTTACTGTCTTTGTGTTTAGTTTTACTAGTACTTTAACAGTTACTGAATAAACACTGACTATTTTATACAAAACTATATATATATATATATATATATATATATATATATATATATATATATATATATATATATATATATATATTGCAGGGTTTTAAAAAAATCCCAATGTCAGTTTTTTCTATTATAGTGCAGCTGTCATTTTCCCACCTTATGATCCACAGAAGTATTTCAGTGTTTGGCTGATAAGGAATAAAATAAAAATGCTGTTTGCACCACACCTGAGTTGATGTGATGACAGTGTTGTTATTTTTGTGTCTGCAGGTCGTGGACCTCCTCGTGGCCATGTGTCGAGCTGCTCTTGAGTCTCCCCGTAAAAGCATCATCTTTGAACCCTACCCTTCTGTTGTGGACCCTAATGACCCTAAAACTCTAGCCTTCAACCCAAAGGTCAGCATCGTCACATGAAGACAGTAAAGCAGATTGTATCATGTTTGTAGTTTGATTTCTATGATAAAAGCTTTTCTAGCTTTTCATCTATAAATGATTTTAAGTGTTTGCATGTTGTTTCTTTTCTCATCACACACAATGGATGTTTGGCTTAAACGATGAACACAGAAGAAGAATTATGAAAGACTGCAGAAAGCACTGGATAGCGTCATGTCCATCCGGGAAATGACACAGGTATGAGTAGAAGAAGGGAGGAGTCACAGTATGTGTTAATATGTATGTATGTGTTAAACTAAAAACTGTCCAGTTTTCAAAGGCATATACTATATTTTCTGGACTATAAGTCACTGGGGTATAAGATGCACCAGCCAAAAAAAAAGCATAATAAAGAAGGAAAAAATATATATAAGTCACATTTTGGAGGGAAGTTTATTTACACCAAGAACAGACATTTCATCTTAAAATAAAAAAAGAAAATAGAATACAATAGAAAACAACATATTAACAGTTATTCAGATAATTATTCTGTCCTACAAAGTAAAAAGGCAGTAATTATAATTTTACAAAATTAGTTATTGTGTTTTTTCCAACATTCAAATCATTCTTTATCATGTAATAAAATATTTCATCTCAAATGTCTGTAGTTTTGTATAAAATAGTCAGTGTTTATTCAGTAACTGTTAAAGTACTAGTAAAACTAAACACAAAGACACTAAAGACCATTACTGTGTTCTTACCTATGTCCATTTAGGACCCTGCTGGACTATAAGGTGGACTGGACTATAAGGTGGACTGGATTATAAGGTGGACTGGACTATAAGGTGGACTGGACTATAAGGTGGACTGGATTATAAGGTGGACTGGACTATAAGGTTGACTGGACTATAAGGTTGACTGGACTATAAGGTGGACTGGACTATAAGGTGGACTGGACTATAAGGTGAACTGGACTATAAGGTTGACTGGACTATAAGGTGGACTGGACTATAATGTGAACTGGACTATAAGGTGGACTGGACTATAAGGTGGACTGGACTATAAGGTGAACTGGACTATAAGGTGGACTGGACTATAAGGTGAACTGGACTATAAGGTTGACTGGACTATAAGGTGGACTGGACTATAAGGTGAACTGGACTATAAGGTGGACTGGACTATAAGGTGAACTGGACTATAAGGTGAACTGGACTATAAGGTGGACTGGACTATAAGGTGAACTGGACTATAAGGTGGACTGGACTATAAGGTGAACTGGACTATAAGGTGGACTGGACTATAAGGTGAACTGGACTATAAGGTGAACTGGACTATAAGGTGGACTGGACTATAAGGTGGACTGGACTATAAGGTGGACTGGACTATAAGGTGGACTGGATTATAAGGTGGACTGGACTATAAGGTTGACTGGACTATAAGGTGGACTGGACTATAAGGTGGACTGGACTATAAGGTGGACTGGACTATAATGTGAACTGGACTATAAGGTGAACTGAACTATAAGGTTGACTGGACTATAAGGTTGACTGGACTATAAGGTGGACTGGACTATAAGGTGAACTGGACTATAAGGTTGACTGGACTATAAGGTGGACTGGACTATAAGGTGGACTGGATTATAAGGTGGACTGGACTATAAGGTTGACTGGACTATAAGGTGGACTGGACTATAATGTGAACTGGACTATAAGGTGGACTGGACTATAAGGTGAACTGGACTATAAGGTGGACTGGACTATAAGGTGAACTGGACTATAAGGTTGACTGGACTATAAGGTGGACTGGACTATAAGGTGAACTGGACTATAAGGTGAACTGGACTATAAGGTGGACTGGACTATAAGGTGGACTGGACTATAAGGTGAACTGGACTATAAGGTGGACTGGACTATAAGGTGAACTGGACTATAAGGTGGACTGGACTATAAGGTGAACTGGACTATAAGGTGGACTGGACTATAAGGTGAACTGGACTATAAGGTGAACTGGACTATAAGGTGGACTGGACTATAAGGTGAACTGGACTATAAGGTGGACTGGACTATAAGGTGGACTGGACTATAAGGTGAACTGGACTATAAGGTGGACTGGACTATAAGGTGAACTGGACTATAAGGTGGACTGGACTATAAGGTGGACTGGACTATAAGGTGAACTGGACTATAAGGTGGACTGGACTATAAGGTGGACTGGACTATAAGGTGGACTGGACTATAAGGTGAACTGGACTATAAGGTGGACTGGACTATAAGGTGAACTGGACTATAAGGTGGACTGGACTATAAGGTGGTCTGGACTATAAGGTGGTCTGGACTATAAGGTGGACTGGACTATAAGGTGAACTGGACTATAAGGTGGACTGGACTATCATGTGAACTGGTCTATAAGGTGGACTGGACTATAAGGTTGACTGGACTATAAGGTGGACTGGACTATAAGGTGGACTGGACTATAAGGTGGACTGGACTATAAGGTGAACTGGACTATAAGGTGGACTGGACTATAAGGTGAACTGGACTATAAGGTGGACTGGACTATAAGGTGAACTGGACTATAAGGTGGACTGGACTATAAGGTGGACTGGACTATAAGGTGGACTGGACTATAAGGTGGACTGGACTATAAGGTGAACTGGACTATAAGGTGGACTGGACTATAAGGTGAACTGGACTATAAGGTGAACTGGACTATAAGGTGAACTGGACTATAAGGTGGACTGGACTATACGGTGGACTGGACTATAAGGTGAACTGGACTATAAGGTGAACTGGACTATAAGGTGGACTGGACTATAAGGTGGACTGGACTATAAGGTGAACTGGACTATAAGGTGGACTGGACTATAAGGTGAACTGGACTATAAGGTGGACTGGACTATAAGGTGGACTGGACTATAAGGTGGACTGGACTATAAGGTGGACTGGACTATAAGGTGGACTGGACTATAAGGTGGACTGGACTATAAGGTGGACTGTCAATGAATGGTTTTTCATATATAAGATTCATTAAGTAAAGTCAAAATCATAAGAAAGAAAGGAAAAATCATCAGATAAATTCCCAGTCCCTAATCACTACCAGTATTAATCCATATATCAGTCCCACTGTGGTTTTTGTAGAACTAGTTCATATAGAACTAGTTAATATACAGTAACAATAACTGCCTCATGTCCAATAATCTACAACTACTGGGACTGAACAACAACTGTAAAGTTATTTTATCAGTTTGTTTCTGTGCAGTGACTGACTTTTATTTTGTAGGACAGAACAGCATAAAGAACATGCTCATGCTCAACAGCGCCCTCTTGTGGTTGTCAGTGTGAAAATAACATGCAAAATGATATAATAATGTGCTAATTATTTCACATAGAAGTCGCACCCCTGGGCAAACTATGAAAAAACCTGTGACTTATAGTCTGAAAAATACAAGATATATTTTATAAATAAAATCACATGTCTAAAGATGATCCATTTGGCTTTGATGAAACATGTGAAAATTTCCAAAAAAACAACAACACATGTCTGTGTTTCTTCCAGGGCTCATATCTGGAGATCAAAAAACAGATGGACAAACTGGACCCTTTGGCTCATCCTCTGCTACAGTGGTGAGTGTAAAAGCTCTGCTCGAAAATGGACTTCATCTAACACAATATATAGTTTGAGCAAAAACATCACATGTACGTGTTTGCAATAGTCACATCGAAGGTCCTGCAATTAGTTTTATTGAATTTTTTTTTAATTAATTATTTAATTCATTCATTTTATTTATTATTTATTAGGCTATATGTGTCATTAAAGCAGTGGTTCAGTCACAGCAGTTTTTATAACTTTAGCCTCACATACGTTATATGGGTCAAAATGATTTAATTTAAAGTTTATTGATAAAATCCCAGTAAAATGTCTCCTGAACACTTATAACTATGAGTGTTTGTTAAATTCCTAGCGTAACTTCTTCAAATCATGTCTTTTAGGAAGAACAACAACTGACTCTGACAGTAATTAAGTCTAAAACTAAGACAAATCGACTCCAAACACGACTTTCCTTGGCGCTGGCGTTAGGTATTTCCCCGTCATGTTTGGTACCGTTGGAAAGATGGGGATTCCCTCTAGACAACCCTTAAATAGAAATCTACAGAATTATAGATTTGAACCAATGGGAGGCCTCAGAACAAAGTCTTCTGCACTAAACTAAAGACCTTGTTGCTATGGTGATGTTGAAAAACAACCTCTGATTGGTTGGATTAGTGTCACATAAACATTTATAATAAACTTTAAGATAAATATAAGTGACTGATTTTGTGCTGGAGGGTCATATATATATATATATATATATATATATATATATATATATATATATATATATATATATATATATATATATATATATATATATATATATATATATATATATATATATAAATTATATTTATGTCTTTATTTATTTATTCATTCATTTATTTATTTTTATTTTTTCATATTTTTAATGATTAATTTGATTTAATTATTTTGACTACAAGAAGGATCACATTGAAACGTATGTTTTGACCGTTTGTGGCGACAGCGCACAGCTGATATTTACTCTTGAGTACATACTCCTGATACACCGCAGGGTTAAAAAATACATTGTCTGTTTTTTCTAATACTGTGCAGCCCTATTAACAAGCTATCCATTAAATGGAGAAAATAACAAAACAATACTCAAACAAACAGATTTGAGGCATTTTTACAATAACATTGATGACTGTTAGTAAATGTAGTTGATTATATCCCCTTTGTCTCATTTGTGTTTTTCGACAGGATTATTTCCAGTAACAGGTCTCATATTGTCAAGCTGCCGCTCAGTCGGGTAGGAAACCAAAATGATGTCAGAAAGTCTTCTCTGTCAGATCATTTATATAATGCATTGTGTAATATGAAGCGTCATGTTCACTCTTCTCTCCCTTCTCTTACTCATGTTTCGTGATCTCATTGTGATAGCAACTCAAATTCATGCACACCTCCCACCAGTTCCTGTTGCTCAGCAGCCCCCCAGCCAAGGAAGCTCGTTTTCGCACCGCCAAGAAGCTATATGGCAGCACGTTCGCCTTCCAGTGAGTCTGCTCCTGTTTACCTCCACTGTGTGTCTATTTCAGAACTTATGAGGTGAAATTATGACGACTGTTAAAGAGATTATAAAAATAATTGATAGTTATTTTATTGTGAAGCTCATGGGCTGTTGGGTGAATAAAATGTGAAAAGTCAATGGCTGTAAAGAACTAAATCAACTATAGTCACAAAAGCGTATGCCTAATGTAGCGTTAGAGCACAGGTGTCAAAGTGTGGTCCACGAGGGCCGGTGTCCTGCATGTTTTAGATGTTTCCTTCTTCCATTACACCTGGAGGTCATTGCATCATTATCATTATGATGAGGAGCTGATTATTAACTCTTTAAGTGTCAGTGCTGATGTGTTATGAATGGATGATTTAGTTTAAATATTCAGAAAAATTTACCCGTTTTCCTTTTAGTTTTGTGCATGGACAAGGTGCCAAAAAGCACTTTTTTTATTTTATTTAAACATTTTTTTCAGGCAAAATTAAAATTGCTGGGACCAAATTTCAATACTAGTTTTCTTCTTTCGTATTTTTTTTCTAAATTTTCCACATTATTTGTCATTTTATACAAATGTCTTAGTTTTTGTTGCTCATTTTGTTTATTTTTATACATTTTGTTTATTTTTTATTTTAGTATTTTTCTTTAATTTTCTACCATTTGTGTCTTTACTTTGCACATGCTACCAATTATTTTGTTAGTTCTCAGGAGTTAAATGGTTAAACTGAATCACATGGAAGAGGGAAATATCTAAAACATGCAGGACACCGGCCCTCGTGGACTGGAGTTCGACACCTGTGCGTTAGAGCATGTCAGACATGAACACGCCTCAGTTTAACACCTGATCATTATGTGGATACAGGAGCCACTCCAGCACATTTTTATTGAACCATAACAAACAACAGTACAAAGCAGTGGACACTTTCTTAGACAGAAAAACCACGGTGCTAAGCCAGCACATGGATCCAGAAATATCTGCAATAAAGATTTGTACCGGAGCAGATGGGACACTGTTGAATATATTCGATACACACAGACACCAGCAGTGACACTATAGTGTGTTCATGTTGTTTAACACTGCATCTACAGATGACAAATATTAAAATGGATATTCATTTTAGATGTTTATTAATAAATACCAAATATAAATTAATCTATAATAGAGGTCAACGTCTGTTATGTGAAAATAAACTGTCTTTCATGTGTAGCTAAAAAAAACACAAAGGTTAAAAACAATACAAAATGAGTTAAAAATAACAAGTGAAGACAGTCTGTTTTTATTTGAAGAGGAAGATGGTGCAGTGATGGGGCGTCAGCTCTGATCACTTCTTTTTAATGCTTTTATTTTTCTAAATATTAAATTATATAAACTTAGAGGTCAATGATGTAACACAATGTCCACAAATATCCTTGTATAAATATAGAAGTAGATTAGAAGTAGACTACAGTAGGTTTTTGTTGTTGGCAGTAGACTGTGCAAATCTTCCCACTTAAAAAACTGTCTTGGTTTTTTTTACTGTAACAATCACAATATTTTGGGGAGAATATAATATCATAATTAAGTGTCTGGGTCTAAGAATTTGGTTTTAAATTTTTTTTTGTATTTTCCTTATAGCTGTGAATATATAATTAATGGAATAATTGAAGTGCAGGGTTTTATTTACTGAACTTTATTTCATTGGAGCGATTTTTGGGACAAAATTAAATATATTCACAGGAAAGTAATCCAGACATATTTGGGATATGGATGTGTCTTAAAATAAATATTGTCATTCATATTCTGACAAATATCAAACACACAACACATTATCAGAACAAATTGATTCATTTTAGAGTTTGACAATACAGTGGTACCTCTACCTCTGAAAATAATCCAAGTAATGAAAAACTTTTACCTTAATTTTTCTTCTCTGAATACGAAATAAAATTGTATTTACAAAAAGAAACTAAATAACCATAAATGCTATGTACATTACTGTACGTAACTACGTAATATACATAAATATGTCACGTACGTACTGTACGTATCATCCCATTGGCTATGAGGGAGCTACCCATGATGCTTTTGGTGACCTTTGACCCTCATTCATCACAGAGTTCTAACCATACACGTGTAAAGGACAGAGACACCATTGTCCTGCGAGTCCCCCCCCCGAGTGCGCCCACCGCACCACCAACAGGAGTCAAACAGTGACAAAAAAAGGAGGAGGAGCCATCACTCCACCAGCACCAACAAAAGACGTCCTGACAAAACCACACCAACCCTCCAAATTCGTGGAAAAAAACACCCCAAAAAATGTCCACGAGCCGTGCCATCGCCCCGACAACGCACAAGCCCCGCCCACCCCAGGAAGATCAGGAAAAGTGGTCAAAGTCAAAGCCCCCCCCCCCCCCAAAAAAAAACACCTGTCAACAAACACCATTGAAGGTGAAAGTGACAAAACAAACACAATGGTATGAAAATGCCCCACATGTCTGGTTTGAAAATGCCCCACATGTCTGGTATGAAAATGACCCACATGTCTGGTATAAAAATGGCCCACATGTCTGGTATGAAAATGACCCACATGTCTGGTATGAAAATGACCCACATGTCTGGTATGAAAATGACCCACATGTCTGGTATGAAAATGACCCACATGTCTGGTATGAAAATGACCCACATGTCTGGTATGAAAATGCCCCACATGTCTGGTTTGAAAATGCCCCACATGTCTGGTTTGAAAATGCCCCACATGTCTGGTATGAAAATGACCCACATGTCTGGTATAAAAATGGCCCACATGTCTGGTATGAAAATGACCCACATGTCTGGTATGAAAATGACCCACATGTCTGGTATGAAAATGCCCCACATGTCTGGTATGAAAATGACCCACATGTCTGGTATGAAAATGCCCCACATGTCTGGTATGAAAATGACCCACATGTCTGGTATGAAAATGACCCACATGTCTGGTATGAAAATGCCCCACATGTCTGGTTCATTTGAATGGTTTAATGTTTAATGTTCAGTCAGTGACACATTGACCCACTGACACTAATACATTACATCTAAAATACACTGTTTATAAAACTGTAAACACATTTCATACAAAATGTGTATAGTTTTATCATTTCTAAAGGGTTTAGGGGGTAGTATTTGGGGTCTTGGAACCAATCATGTAAAATGCGACTCTATTTACGAAAAAGTCACATTACGAAACCACTTCCAGAATGAATTAATTTCGTGAACAGAGGTACCACTATATTTATTTTATGCTCAACACATGCATATCCCAAAATATGCATGGAATACTTTCCTGTGAATACGGTTAATTTCATCCCAAAAATCGCTCCATTGTTTTACCAACTGGTTTAAACCTTCGGTATGTTTCCTTACGTTCCACGACTGTTTGATTTCACACAGCAGTTTGTGGTTTATCTCTCCTTTCCTATCTCTCCCTCTCTCTACACTTGCTCTAGTGGTTCCCACATAGAGAACTGGCACTCTGTTCTGAGAAATGGACTAGTCAATGCCTCTTATACCAAACTGCAGGTACGTAACCCTGGCAGTTGGTGGGAATTTACGATGCATCTCCTCTCGGACAGCAAACCTGCTCTTGGATGCAGCAGGTTTGCTGTTCGGCTGATTCATTTTTGCAGTTAATGGATGCCAGCTTCCCTTTCGTCAGCTTTGCAATTTGGCATTTTATGGATCAGGGCACATTGACAGATTTTCCTGGCCAGTGTCGGCTGCTTTCTGCTCAGTCGGTCGACAGTAGTAGATAACAGCCTCTTCCTGTTGCGGGACAAAGGACAGGGCTGTGATGTCAGGATGCTACCCATGTGCCCTGTTTGGGTAACCATCTAGAGCAGTGAGTGGGTTAGGTCTGATGCTGAACCGATGCAGTGTGGACAGTGTATTCATGGTGGGTGAGGATGTCCACTGGGTGCACTAAGGGTTCTTCCACAGAAGGTCAGTAACCGTCACCACTCGCTATCTGTCAGGACCTAGCTCGTACAGGATCTAATACAGAGTTGTCAAACATGCAGTCCGGGGAACAAATCTGGCCCTCCAAAGGGTCCAGTCTGGCCCCTCGGATGAGTTTGTGAAATGCAAAAATGACATTGAGTTCCAGATCCATAACCAGACTCTGGCAGTGGAAGTGGGCGGGGTTAAAGGTCTCCCTGAAGAGGAGTGGCTCTGTTCTTTGTGCGACCTGAATGTTGTGGAAGACGAGTTGTATTTTGTTTTATATTATCCATGTTATTCAAATTTAAGAAAAATGTTATTTGGTCGTGTAAATGGCGCTGATGGGTTTTTTTTGGTTTCTGGAATGTAAAAATACATGTTTTGTAAACATGTATTTAAATACATGTTTACAAAACATATTTAAATACATGTTTACAAAACATATTTAAATACATGTTTACAAAACATATTTAAATACATGTTTACAAAACATATTTAAATACATGTTTACAAAACATGTATTTTCTTTTGCAAATGTTCTGTGTTTGGCATGGAGAGGAGACAGAGTATTCTATATCCTGTTCTGTTCCTGGTCTGTAGAAAACTAGGGACAGATTTTCAAGTGTCTTGTAAACCCATGTGGTACGTTTGTTCAGGACACTTTCATAAATTCAATCATTCCACAGCCTTGACTGTGGAATTTTTGCACTTAGTAAATTTATCCCACGGGCTGGATTGGAACTTTTGATGGGCCGCATTTGGCCCCCGGACCACGTGTTTGAGACCCATGCATTAGATGCATGCCGAAGAAAAAAACACTTTCCAAATGTACCCTCTGTATTTTTATGACACTCTTCAAATACCGCTTCTGAACTTTATAACCCACGTCTGTAAAAGACAAATAAATAATGAAACAAAAGGGTAGTAGAGAGCAGAGTCTGAAGACTGATAATGAGTCCTTACACCTTCATGCTCTGAAAATAGATTAAACACACAATTAAATCTGAAATCTCAAAGATCTTTGAAAGTTTCACGTCAGCTGTGGTTACTCCATCACACTGATGTGCTTCATTTATTTCTTCTTTGTTCGGCAACTTTTGAACTGTCAATCTTTGATCTCACCTCGGTGCTCGTCCGCCTCCTCTTTCTCCTCCTCTTTCTCCTCCTCTTTCTCCTCCTCTTTCTCCTCTATGTTTCACCTTGAGCATTGACACCCACTTCCTCTTTCATTGTGTTTCACAGAAGGAGGGGGGGGGGGGTGGAGGAGGAGGAGGAGGAGGAGGAAGAGGAGGAGAAGGAGGAGGAGGAGGAGGAAGAAGAGGAGAAGGGGGGGTGGAGGAGGAGGAGGACGGGGGGGTGGAGGAGGAGGAGGAGGAGGAGGAGGAGGAGGAGGAGGAGGAGGAGGAGGAGGAGGAGGAGGAGGAGGAGGAGGAGGAGGAGGAGGAGGAGGAGGAAGAGGAGGAGGAAGAGGAGGAGTCTGCCTCCAGCTCCAGTCATCACATAAAAATCTCTTGTCTATTATTATCTCTTTTGATTTCTTCCAGATGTGCTACAGCCTGACTTCACTTTTATTCACAAACTATGAAGTTACTCTTTGTTCTTCGTCCTGCTTCTCATTTTATTTTATTTTATTTTCCTCCACTGTGACAAATGAACACCTTTTCATTTTGAGGTTCTTTCATTTCATGGACATCCTTATGAGGAAGGCCATTGTCATCATCGTTGTCACTGTGATTGTCTTTGTCACGGCATCTTCATCTTCATCTTCATCTTCATCTTTGAATCATCACATCTGGTCTCGTTTTCCATGTCGACATTATGTGAGGAAAATTCATGAGTGTTCCATGATCTTGACTATGTTGTAATGTCAACATATGTTACAGTGCACAAGTGTCTCCTTGTGGAGTTAGGGTTCATATCATAGCAACGATGTCATCAAATTATCTCTTGTTTTTATGCCATTATTGTCTTTCACTCTGATTGGCTTTCCATGTGGCTGTATTATACGTGTGTGTTTGTGACCTGTGTCCAATAGCAACAGTAAACACACACACTGTTTGTTTGTATGTTTGGAAATTCTCTAAGCTCAGTAAATACGTTTGGTTTAGCAGGTTAACAGTCACAAAAACACGGTCTGTAAAGAGACTTTGGTAACACTTTACATTACTGATCACTAATAAGGTGGTAATTCTATGGTAATTTTCATGTAATTTAATGGTAATAATTTCTTTGTAACCATTTATTACATATAATTTATCACTAATAAGGTGGTCATTTCTGACAAGATACTGACATTGTTGTTCCACCTACCTTTAACACACTGACTAACTGTTTAATATCCCTTACATCAAAATTAGCACAGAATCACCACCTTATTAGTGATCAATAATGTAAAGTGTTAGCGAGTGTTTCCTTCGGTGTATCTATAGTCGATGTGCGGACATTATCCACATGTGTGCTACACTTGTCCTGTGCAACTGCTCAGTGACCTTCCTTCCTTCCTGCTCTTTCCAACCCAAGCTGCATGGGGCAGCGTATGGAAAGGGCATCTATCTGAGCCCCATCTCCAGCATATCTTTTGGATACTCAGGTATGACCGACTCATTCTTTGCCTCTTGGCTCTTTCTGAACCCCTCTGGTACCCTTCTCCCTGTCATCCACCATGTGGGTTGAGTATGTGTTGTTTGTGACACGCCCTTGATTTTTCATCCTGGAAAAGTCCATTTTCACCAGAGGGAAGTCACCATCGTTTTTATGGTCTCATGGTTTTGTGCTGCACGTTACTGTGTCCCATTCCTGGTGCTGGTGGTTGAGTTTGTGTTTTTCATACTGTGTGTTGTGGCTGTGGAGCTGCTGTCCATGGTGCTCAGTACTCTGCTTCCATTCACTTCCATCGGTTAGGGTTCACTCTAGAGTTACTTGGAATTCCAAAACATTTCTTTCAAGTGTCTACTATGAGCCACAGGTTTTCCATTTAATATTTCCTCTGAATTCACTTTCATAGGTTTGTTTTTAGGTCAGATTACAGATGGGTGCTGTATAGACGTAGAGCTGCACAATATATTGTTTGATTATCGACATCCAATGTCGGTGTGCACAATAGTGACATAGGTCCTGCAATTATTATTATTTTCATATTTTTATTTATTTATTTGTATATATTTATATTTTTAATTCATAAAAAAGCGTACTATTTTTGTATGTATTAGTTAATTGTGTCCCTCCATCATTAAACCAGTGGTTCAGTCTCAGCAGTATTTGTAACTTTAGCCTCAAATGCATTATATGGGTCAGAATGATTTAATTTGAAGTTTACAGGGCAAGCTAAATTCGAGACTTTTTTTTTAAATGCTGTTTGAAATTAAATTAAATGACCAAGTCGACAATGAACCAAAGTTGAAACGGGAAAAAACCATCAGATGAATTAACTGGAGGCAGTTTTACCAACTGTTTATTTTAAATAGAACATGACTTTTTTGGTTCAGATGATGCTGCATTCATGAACCATTTGCATCAAGAAGAATACCTTAGAAATGTTGAGTTTATAACACACACACACACACACACACACACACACACACACACACTCAGTATAGTTAAAGGAATACTACACCCACAGAATGATGTGTCCTCATTTTCTACTCACCCTAAATTATTATTGTAATATATAAATGTTACCAAATACTTTATTTAAATCTAACATAAATTTGACTAATGTGTCCTCATATTTAAGCCTTATGAAAATTACATTTAATGACAATTAAGGCCTTATTATTAGAATTCAATTCTATGCCTTTTAAGACTTTTCAAGGATCCACAGGAACATATTCAACACATATATAATATATGCATTGGTGCCTCACCACTGTATGTATGTATATATATATATATATATATATATATATATATATATATATTTTATTTTTTTTTTTTTTCCTCCATATCGCAATATATATCACAGGGTTAAAAAAATGGTGAAAAATTGTACACCCATTATTTGCATGTATTGATAGAGTTAATGGATCAGCAGGCATTAAACAGTTCAGATCCACAGTTGGTTTTGGTCACCAGTGGATGTTTGAGTCTTTATGGGTTAATATGTTGGTCATGAAAATAAACATATCTGTCCTTTTATTTTTAAAATATAGATTTATTTTTTTTGGCATGTCAAAATACTGACCTTCATATGAAGGAGAACACTGCTGGTATTAGTAATGTCTGCAGTTCACGACCAGTAAACTTGAGTGGGTCAGGATCAGGTGGATCTGGCTGAGGGTTTTCCTTCTGTGTGCTGCTTAATGCAGGGATGGGGAAAGGACAGCACCGCATGCCCACGAAAGATGAGCTAGTGCAGCGTTACAACCGAATGAACACCATACCACAGGTGAGGAACACCCTCCATACTCACACATAGAAGTTTGAAATGTTTTATATTTTTATATTGTACATTTTATAACTTATTTTATCACAGACAGAACTTAATTTGTATGTTTTTATTTATTTTAGCCTTTAAATATGTTGCACTGAAGGAGATGCTTAAAATCTTATTGTACATTTGTTTGTATAATGACAATAAAATCTGTCTGTCTGTCTGTCTGTCTGTCTGTCTGTATCTAACACAAAAATTTAATATATATCCAAATAGCCCGTTACACTCTCGACTTCGACTCATAATTATTGTTAATGTTGTATATTGTTTTCTTCATTGTCAACAGAGTCGCCCAATACAATCAAGATTTCTTCAGAGTCGAAATCTAAACTGCATTGCTCTGTGTGAAGGTAATTACCAGTGTTGTACCTGAACCAGTTCATTGAATGATCGTTCACGAACTATATCATATTTTTGACGAACGTGAACGACTCGTTCACTTTTGCCAAATGAACGGAAAGTTGTGAACGCGGTTATTCTGTCATTTATTGAACTGTGCTCTTATTTAGTTCATATTTAGTTCTTATCACGTTGTAATTATTGAGTCCTATAAGGAATAAAATGGCATCAAAACACAACATTATCATAGATGAGAGAGAGAGAGAGAGAGAGAGAGAGAGAGAGAGAGAGAGAGAGAGAGAGAGAGAGAGAGAGAGAGAGAGAGAGAGAGAGAGAGAGAGAGAGAGAGGTGCAGAGAGTTTTTGGGAGCAGAGAAAAACAGTTAAATGTACAGAGTGTGACCAGAGCAGGTGTTTGTCCCGTTCTTGTAAATAAACATTAAAAACTAAACTCAGTGAAACCACTCCTTATGTTCTAAGAACCTGCAGAGGGAAGTTAACCCTGGGGTAAGATACTTACTGCCCTGGAGGGGGGCATTTACCCCTGATTTACTGACTACAGGATAATGTTAGAAACAGTTAATAATAAGTTTACAATAATAACACAAAAAAAGAAAGAAAATTTAAATTTTAGGATCCATGAACTTCTAGTTGATCATTTAGAAGAATGAACGAAGAAATGAACTAATTCATATTAACTAACTTCAACTGAACTTTGAACTAGTTCCTAATTAAGGTGAACTTTCCCAACACTGGAAATTACAAAAACTTTCTAAATAACAAATAATACGACTGTCAGTAGTAGCCTCCAGGAGTGTGAAATACACGGAAATTGAGAAATGTATATATTCAATGATTCTGAAAATAGTTTAATGTGTTTGCCACAAAGGTAAAGATAAAGAAGAAAATAAATTATGTTTCGTCTGATTGACTTAAATAGATTTGGAACAGGTGACGCAACAGGCGATTGTGATCATGATCTGGTACAAAAACCAAGAACCAACTAGAACCTCGTGTTTTAAGACTGAACGTGACCAGTTTTCAGCAAATCAAGAAGAAAATTGTCCAAAAATCAGTGTTTGTCACAGAAGGATGGAAAGGGATTTGATTATTTAGTATGTGAGTGAATTAAAAGGTTTAAGGAATCATGATGTTGTACACTGTAAACTAGTTGACTTTACTGGTGTAGAAACTGAGTTTTTACAATTTGTTGAAACTAGAAACATTTAGTTCTATTAACTTAAAACATTAATTTGCTTTAACAGAGATTTTTAGGATAAATTAGTTATCTAAAATCAAACCCTTTACTTAAGTAATGACAGCTAAAATGTTTACATTGAAATAAAATCTTGATTTACACTGCACTGAAAAAAGTTAAACATTGAATCAATTTAAAAATTCTTCTTCAATAGGAGGTCACACATAAAAACATGTAGTTGAGTGAATCAAATTCAATTAAAAATAACCCTATGCAATTCAATTTGTTTTTTTTATGTGGGACCATAAAAAGTCAAAATTGAGGAATAATTGTTAAAGTTGATTCAATATTTAACTTTTTCAGTGTACAGAGCAGGGTTAGGGTTAGGTTAGGGTTAAGGTTAGGTTAGGGTTAAGGTTAGGTTAGGGTTAGGGTTAGGTTAGGGTTAGGGTTAGGGTTAGGGTTAGGGTTAGGGTCGTCCAGTGCTGCTGTTATTGCACAGATGATTATCATAAACATGAAATAAAATTAACTATACGAACAAAGACACGATGCCTCAGACCAGTACAAACCAAACAAAGACAGAAGTGTAACATCATGAACATGTGTCACTGTTGCTTCTTTGACACTTTTACTGAATAACACACGTCTGTCTATTTAACAGTGATCACATCTAAGGACTTACAGAAACATGGAAACATCTGGGTGTGTCCCGTGTCTGACCACGTCTGCACCCGCTTCTTTTTTGTGTGAGTTTTCCTAGAAATTTAAAAATGTATTTCTATCTAGAGCTGCACAATATATTGTTTGAGCCTCGACATCGCAATGTACGTTCACGCTATAGTCACATTGCAAGTTTTTTTTATTCATTTATCTTTTTTGTTTTGTTTTTTTATTCATTCATTCATTTATTTTATTCATTTATTTATTTATTTTTTTACCATCATCATTATATTTTTTCCGGAGTATTTTTTCATATTACAATATACGTATATTGAAGGGTTAAAAAAAATACACAATATCAGTTTTTTTTCCTAATATTGCGCAGCGCTAATTCTATCTTAATATCTTTATTTTTTTACATCTTAATTCTAACGTAATAGAACATACAGTAATCATCATCATCATCATCATCATCATCATCAAGGGTAAATGAATGAACAGTTTATGACTTGCTCTGTGGTTCTATCTAATCTTCGTCTGGACCTCAGCAGATAAAACATGGCCTCTGCACTGATGATGACGTTAAGGCTTTGAATCTTTAGACACACACGTCCACCAGATGGTAAAGTCTATTATCATGTCCACTGCAGTGGTCCAAGTTGGAAATTAAATTTGTGATGATCTGCAATCAAATTTAAATCACAACTAAATATAATAGAGTAGTGCACTGAGTTTGTTATAATAGAAAGAATATAAACTCTTCTGTTCTTTTCCATGAATCCATCACTGACTCAACATTCTGCTATTCCTGCAAATGTCAGAACAAAAATAATAAATGATGTCAAATCATAGAATTATATGTACAATTGATTCAAGTCATTTCCAGCCTAAAACACGCACCTTGGTGAGCCTCATTTTGTAATAAAAGTCCAAAATGTAATCATTTTCTTATTTCATTTTGTTATAAACTGCCCCAACAAACAAAAGAGAAATCTGGAATTTATTGAATATTCTCTGTTAATTCAACCCTTGAATAGTGCACTGATAATAATTGTTAAGTTCTACCACTAGACTAATACAGTGATACTAATAATAGGCCTAGCTTTTACAAATAAAATACAATTAAACAAATAAACTATGGTTTAGAATTGTTATTCCATAATGAAACATGTTATTACATTTTCAAGAAAAAAAAAAAAAAAAAGTTGCTAGTGTATTTTGTAATCGTCTCAAAATGTAATAAATTGTTTGGTAAAATTTATTACAAAACTGCATTGGGATAATTTATTACAAAATGTGGCTTTATCACAAAACAAAATGAAAAACTAATGGTATTTTGAATGTTTATTACAAAATGCAGCTCAACACACCTGCATAAAAGCCACAGTCCACATATCAGCTGCATCGTCCACAAGCTACAGTCAATTAATATTTATTTTTCAACTTCTCGTAGTGTAGCTAATTAGAAAAAAACGCCAATGCTTCCAAACTGCTCTCATCCAGTTTGTAAACACACACGCTACATGCTAACATGCTAACATGCAGGGCTAGCATGCAGATCATTAATGTTATAACACTGTCACTGACATGACTTTACATCTAAACATCATTTAAAAGCTCATCGTGTCTAAAGTCGATTTGCACATACATCACTAATGACAACCCCACAGATATAATGATATTTAATCCACCAAGCGATTCAAATTGGCCGCCTACAAATTTGACCTTCTTATTTCCGGGCCGCCTGAACTTTGACCCATGACGTCAGCAGAGGAAGACTGCTGTGCTGTGTGTGAAAACATGGATAACATAAACAACAACAGCTATGATTCCAGTGACAATTTAAGTGATTTTTCAGTAGAAACAGAAGAAGCAACAGGTGACTGAGTGCAAGAGGAAATATTCTTCATCCAGATTAATTTGAGCCAAATGAGACAAAGTGAAGAACAGCTGAACGATGCAGACACTGACGACTGTAAAACACAGAATGCTAGGAACACTGGTAGATTAGAAATGTATTTACTTATTCCTACACCTTCACTATAATCTGGACTTTACATTAACTATAGAAAGATTTTTTTCACGTCATCTTTTCTGAACTAAAGACGGCTGGTTGAGCCCTGTGGACCACTACTACTACTGAAATACTGAATATTTAATACTAATACAGTAATACTTCAATACCCCCCCCCACCCCATTTCAAGTTACCCCTGGAGGTACGGGGGTATCCTGAGCCCAATTCCACCCCACCTCACGTTAACATCTATCCTGTAACCAGCTCACGCTTCAAATGTTCTCAACACATAATCAGCATTTTAACAGACGTGTAAACGTTTCAACACGAAAATCATGTAAAAGATACAGCCATTCACACAGAGACTAGCACAACAGTTAGCCTATTAACAAAACAGTTAGCCTACTAGCATAACAGTTAGCCTACTAGCATAACAGTTAGCCTACTAACAAAACAGTTAGCCTACTAGCATAACAGTTAGCCTACTAACAAAACAGTTAGCCTACTAGCATAACAGTTAGCCTACTAACAAAACAGTTAGCCTACTAGCATAACAGTTAGCATACTAACAAAACAGTTAGCCTACTAGCATAACAGTTAGCCTACTAACAAAACAGTTAGCCTACTAGCATAACAGTTAGCCTACTAACAAAACAGTTAGCCTACTAACAAAACAGTTAGCCTACTAACAAAACAGTTAGCCTACTAGCATAACAGTTAGCCTACTAGCATAACAGTTAGCCTACTAGCATAACAGTTAGCCTACTAACATAACAGTTAGCCTACTAACAAAACAGTTAGCCTACTAGCATAACAGTTAGCCTACTAACAAAACAGTTAGCCTACTAACAAAACAGTTAGCCTACTAACAAAACAGTTAGCCTACTAGCATAACAGTTAGCCTACTAGCATAACAGTTAGCCTACTAACAAAACAGTTAGCCTACTAGCATAACAGTTAGCCTACTAACAAAACAGTTAGCCTACTAGCATAACAGTTAGCCTACTAACAAAACAGTTAGCCTACTAGCATAACAGTTAGCCTACTAACAAAACAGTTAGCCTACTAGCATAACAGTTAGCCTACTAACAAAACAGTTAGCCTACTAGCATAACAGTTAGCCTACTAACAAAACAGTTAGCCTACTAGCATAAATGTTAGCCTACTAACAAAACAGTTAGCCTACTAGCATAACAGTTAGCCTAATAACAAAACAGTTAGCCTACTAGCATAACAGTTAGCCTACTAACATAACAGTTAGCCTACTAACAAAACAGTTAGCCTACTAGCATAACAGTTAGCCTACTAACAAAACAGTTAGCCTACTAGCATAACAGTTAGCCTACTAACAAAACAGTTAGCCTACTAGCATAACAGTTAGCCTACTAACAAAACAGTTAGCCTACTAACATAACAGTTAGCCTACTAACAAAACAGTTAGCCTACTAACATAACAGTTAGCCTACTAACATAACAGTTAGCCTACTAACAAAACAGTTAGCCTACTAACATAACAGTTAGCCTACTAACAAAACAGTTAGCCTACTAACATAACAGTTAGCCTACTAACAAAACAGTTAGCCTACTAACATAACAGTTAGCCTACTAACATAACAGTTAGCCTACTAACAAAACAGTTAGCCTACTAACATAACAGTTAGCCTACTAACAAAACAGTTAGCCTACTAACATAACAGTTAGCCTACTAACAAAACAGTTAGCCTACTAACATAACAGTTAGCCTACTAACATAACAGTTAGCCTACTAACAAAACAGTTAGCCTACTAACATAACAGTTAGCCTACTAACAAAACAGTTAGCCTACTAACATAACAGTTAGCCTACTAACAAAACAGTTAGCCTACTAGATCATTAATGCTATCTCCGCTGTTCTGATAAACTGTCCCACATTGTCAAAGTACGCTACAGTAAGATGTACTGACACACACGTCTGATAAACAAACACATCAGCTGATGGAAGTCAAATCAAAAGTTGAAGTGCTTTTGATGAGGGTTAGATATTTCGTACTTTTTCAAGACTCACACAATGGTTATGAATCAGCATCATGTTAGATTGTGTCGTTAAGACTGAATGTACGCCAGTAATCTGCTCCACTTTTACTGCAAAGTTTTAGGAACAGCTGATTCTATGGCAGGAAATCACCTTTTGAGGTCTGTGTGTGTGTGTGTGTGTGGGGGGGGGGGGGGGGGCTGTACGATGAACGGACGTATGGGATAGATAGGACACTGAAACACATAGTGAACTATAGAGGGTCTACATAGATTTTGGACACAGCCCATATTTAAAATAGAACATCACAGGTAACTGATAAAAATTCATAAATTGGCTGCATCATCATCATCATCATCCTAATCATCCTCATCCTCATCATCATCCTAATCATCCTCATCCTCATCATCATCCTCATCCTCCTCCTCCTCCTCCTCCTCCTCCTCCTCCTCCTCCTCCTCCTCCTCCTCCTCCTCCTCCTCCTCCTCCTCCTCATCATCATCATCATCATCATCATCATCATCATAGCCACAGGGTGCAAAACGTGTGACAAAAGTAGCAGCTCATAGTCCAGTAATTACAGAATGATTGTGTTTTCCTCTTTCTTTGTATTTATACACATGTGTAATTATGTTTGAGCAGGTGTCATGATCACACAGTGTCAGTCATACGTTATCTAGCAACAATAAATTACATTGTCACAGTTATTTAATGAGAAGAGTTATACGGTATATTATATATTATATATTTTATGGGTAGTTGCTTGTTTATATTTATAAATTCTATTCATTTTCACTTGTATACATATATTTAGATTTATGATTGTTTTCACATTTTGAGAAAATTATCACAAAAAGAAAGTGCAGATGACTTCGGTACAGGAGCCTTTCCAAATGAATGTACAAAAATGCTGGTGTTAATTCTACAAAGTTATATGGAATCACATATTTTTAGAACAAACGATTGATCATTTATGTTGTTGAAGCTCTTACAGACACACTATAAGTTAAGATTGTGGACAGTAATGTGAAAGCCCAGGGAGAATCCAGTGGAAATAAAAGCTGACATGTAACCATATGTGTGTTGTAGGTATGAGGATGGACAAGTAGGAGACGCTAACATCAACACGCAGGAGCCGAAGGTGCAGAAGGAGATCATGCGTGTGATTGGGACCCAGATCTACTCCAGCTAATGGAGACTGACGGACGCACAGACGGGCGGACCAACCGACCCCCGGCCTGATACTGAAGGCTGAAGAAGCTCCTGAGCACATTATCCTCTGATTATCTTACATTTTTCTACTGTATGCTTTGTTCTTTTCTTCATTTGACTGGCTGTACATTCCATATTGACTTCATTAATGCGTCAGTTATTGTCATTCTACACACACACACACACACACACACACACACACACACACACACACACACACACACACACACTGCTGAGGTTCCACTTTTAATACTACTGACTAATTATTTCCATTTATTATTGCTCCTCACAACCATCAAGTCAAAAGATCAAGAAAAACAATAGCCAACAATGATCAGTTTAATTAATAGTCTTTGATAAAAGAATATTAAAGTCCATTATCTGAGGGGCCAGCAACACTAGTTCTTATTTTGTTCTTGTCCAAGCAACAAAGTTCCCACAATTAAAAAAGTGATGTGTGGCTTGAATTCATCATTTTTTCAAATGTATTTAAATTTATTTATTTATTCAAATAATAATTAAAAAAAATTCAGGATCCATCAACTACATTATTATTATTATTATTATCATTATTATATATTTTTTAATATATTTTAGTTTTTTAAAAAAAAATTTAAACCTATTGTGACTGATGAGGCACTTTTCAAAACTAATTCTAAATGTTTAGCACTTGGGAATAATATATATATATATATATATATATATATAAATTATGGGTGATTGTCACGAAAGGTGAAACTATTACTCTAATAGTGCATTGCGGTGATGCGATGACTCAGCACAATAATGCTAACCGTAGCATTAGCTATTATGACCTTTAGCTAAATAATGACCTTTGTCACGTTCTGAAAAATAATACCCTATTACTAAAAAAAATAAAATAAAATAAAATCATTATGAAATGTGACTAAAAATGAGAATCAGTCTTGTCGTGTTCATGCAGTTATGAGACAAATCATACAATTTTACCTGAGGACAAAATAAAGGTGACTCAACTTGGAGCCATCTTAAATCTTCTGTTAGTACAGAAGCATTGTGGGTAGTTTCAGCTCATATTCAAATTCCTATAGTTTTTCAATGCAGTTCTCAAATATATTGCTGTAATGAGAATAATGACTCATGGACATGATCCTTTTTTTAAAAATATTATGAATATTCATTATTAAAATAACCAAAAAACAACACTTAAAGTGTTGACATATAATAATGGACTTGTAGTTGTATTTATTTATTCATATATTTATTGTTGTTTTCCCCAAAATTCAAAGACCAGAAATTGTGATGGGTCTACATTCACATCATGAGAATTTACCCAGAAAGTGGAAAATCAAATTAGAACGTTTCAAAATTACCTAGTGAAGAAAACACATTTTCTTCTAGAGTAAAATAATGTTTTACATATATGATTTATTTCATATTTAACCACTAAAACCTCAGGACCATTGATTTTTAATATTTTTTTTTTACTTTCATGAGAATCACCCATGGTTTTCTCTTTTTTTTTTATCATGTTTGTGTGGGACTGTAGGTTTGAGTCAGAATCATTTGTGTAGAGCTTCATCAAGTATTTACTTTACGGGAACAGATCTACAGTTGCAGGAACACAAACATAATAATGTATTTTCTCTTTATTAAAAACACAGATATCAGTGCATCATCAAGGCTCTTTACAATTTTAATGGACAAAACATTTAACACAAAATAGACGGCGACCTTGTTTGTTGCCAAAAAAGAAAGGGTTGCATTAATTGATCATTTTGCAAAAGCCTTATTATATCTATGTATATATGGATTTATTAACAGCTACATTCAGCTGCCTGTGTTTAAAACTCTACCATAATCTGTTCCCCTGTGCCATTTTAATGACACTTTATATGATGGATAATAATAACAGGGTCATTCTATGGTCACTTTAATGTCATTTAATAGAAATAAGGCCTTTGTTACTGCTTATTACAAGACATTTCCAGTGCAATTACTCTGTAGTTTCAAGGTAATAAGTGAAATAAACAGCTTCTATTTGTTAGTGTAATAAAATGGTAATTATTTGAAATTAATCTGTAGGTATTGAAATGACGAGTCCAAGATTTACTTATTGTTTTTGTTTAATGACCTGAAAAACAAGGAGGTAATTTCTGGGAAATTACACAGTAAAATGTATCATCACTTGTTTCCATTCGTGTTTTCACAATACCAATATTTTGGTACCGGTAAATTAATTTGATACTTTTCAACACTTTTTCAAATAAAAAGAGAATCCAGAAAATGCATTTTCTACATTCTCTTTTTATTAAAGTCAGTAATGCCATTTTCAAAATGTCATTACAGACTTGAATTGAAAATCTTAACAAACAGGAATTGTAACAACAGTCAAATAAAATGAATTAAAGCAGAGCAGTGAGAGCATGGAAACTTTAAAGATCAAATGAGAATATGTTCACATGCATCATGTTTATGTTGATATTATTTGGAAAATATCATAGAAAGCAAAATGGAATGTTAGAGCAGAACATTATTTTGATCCATTAAAAGGATTTAAAAACCAAAAAGGTCCTTCAGCAGGTGTTTTAATCACTGCTTTTATAGCTTCAACTTCCTGGTTTGTGGTAAAAGTGAAATTCTTCCATATTCCACTTGTTTGTCAACGACAGTCGGATCGTGTGCAGCTGTCATTCTTCTCTCCTGTTCCGCTCACATGGATCCTAGTTACAACAGTGTACTGTCCTGGTACTTTTCAAACACAGTATAGTACCTTTTTAAATGCCTCAGTACTGCAGTATGGTACTAGTACTGGTATTCGTGGCAACACTAGTTTCAGTTACTACTTTCCACATTTATTAAAGTCATTATTATTTATTATATAGAACCTGCAGAGTAATTTCACTGGAAACTGCATTAAAATGACTTGCAATAAGCGGTTACAAAGGCATTATTTCCATGACATTATATCAAAATTACCAATAGAATTAAGCCCTTATTAGTGATCTATAATGTAAAGAGTTCCTACAGTCGTTACTGCATCACTTTTTCATTTTTTTATTATTTCCAAATGTCTATTTTTGTGTATGAACTCGGCTTCCCACTGTATTAACAACTTACAAAATGAACTGTACAGAAAATTATAGAGGATTTTACAAACTATCTAGCAACAGTATCAGGTCCAGGTGAGCTCACAAGCGCTCCCATCCCAACCTGGATATTACTGAGGAGTTTTCACCTTGGAGAACGACGACCTTGTATATCTAATCAACTTTATCAGTTAGTCATGTACTGTATGTATGTACGTGTGGGTTTGTATTCTCTTGACATTATACTTAGACATTGCACTTATTCAACATTTGCCTAAATTGGAGAAAGTGGACAGTCCTCGCACCTGCAGTAGACGAGGACAATGGAAGGAGAACATTTTAAAAAAGGAGGGTTGATGATATATGTGTGTGTGGAGGAAACAGCACCATCATATCCAACATCTGCTGGATTTCAGCTTCTCCTTGAACTGAAAATTCTGACTATTGAATGGACTGAAGCACTGATGAGAGTGAATTGTAAATAAGGACAGTGGAGAGCCTGTTGCAGACAGAAGTGCACATGTACAGCTGACTCATTGTGTCGTGGGACTGTGCTAATAACTGATGCCTGGGTTTTTTTTGCCAAGACGATTGAGCTGCGAGTGTCTTTGAGAATCTTTTTTTTCTCGCTGTCTGTCCCTGAGTAGTGTTTTCAAAGATGATGTTGATGACAATGACAGCTATGATGATGATGATGATGATGATGATAGGTGGCCATGTGGAGGGAAAAAAAAGAATAAAGCCTGATTTTGCACAGTTTTAAATGCAGTCACTTTTTCCTTTTATGTCTATATCATTAACCCTTTAAACATCCAAGGGTCCACATATAGACTGAAGTAGTCGCTCATAAATATTAAACCAAACCTGCCCCAAATGTCACATGACCTAATATAGTTTGACACAGATCATCACACATCATTAGATTTAAACACAATATCCACAACAGCTACAATCAGTCATTTGTTGAAAATACAAATGATGTGAACCTTTATGTGTCAGAATTATCCACAGAGGAACCATATTCTAACAAACACAGTCATAGTCCAACAAAAACATCTAAAACTAACTCAATAATTATCCATATGTCGTCCCAAACATCCATAAATATCCACAAATGTTTTATCTGTTGCATCAGTTAACAGGACCTGCCTCTAATATCCCAGTTTATCTGAATATTTTCATTTATAATATAATCAAACAACAACTGCTTGTTATTAAAATAGTTCAATAACAACATTTAATTGACTTTATTAAGAAATTTTGGTGAAGTTCAGTGAAAGTTTAAATGGTTACTGACACATGGAATTGTCCATGGTATCTAAAAGGCAGTATGTTGAACAGCAGGGGGCAGCATTAGTCCATTAACATGTAGTGGATGTTAAGATGATTCTACTATTGTGTTCATGAGTTTGACACAACACAACAAGGACCCTTTATATGGCAGCATATAGATGTGAAAATACAAATCAATACAATGAAATTTGATCTGAAGTGAGCCGCACTACTAAAAAAAACAACAACATAATATATAAATAAGGTCGACTCCAAACTTTTCTCTGTTTTAGAATGAAAAAAGTAAAATGACATTATGAAAACAAACAATATTAGACTTTAGTTTATCATTTACACAGATACATTCTAACAAACAGATCACACTGGATCTACAAATATGCTAAATATTTAGTTATAGGTGGAATATTATTACAATTGGACTTAATTCTCTTAAGACATTTCCAATTTTTCATATGACCGTCCATCATTAAAGCAGTGGTTCAGTCACAGCAGTATTTTTAACTTTAGCCTCAAATACATTATATGGGTCAAAATGATTTAATTGAAAGTTTATTGATAAAATCCCAGTAAAATGTCTCCTGAACACTTATAACTATGAGTGTTTGTTAAATTCCTAGCGTAACTTCTTCAAATCATGTCTTTTAGGAAGAACAACAACTGACTCTGACAGTAATTAAGTCTAAAACTAAGACAAATCGACTCCAAACACGACTTTCCTTGGCGCTGGCGTTAGGTATTTCCCGTCATGTTTGGTACCGTTGGAAAGATGGGGATTCCCTCTAGACAACCCTTAAATAGAAATCTACACAATTATAGATTTGAACCAATGGGAGGCCTCAGAACAAAGCCTTCTGCACTAAACTAAAGCCCTTGTTGCTATGGTGATGTTGAAAAACAGCCTCTGATTGGTTGAATTAGTGTCACACTTTAAGATAAATATAAAATATGAATTTATTAAATTTGACCAAAGGGACTGGTTTTGTGTTGGAGGGTCACATTTATTCTGAATATTGAGATTTTTTGTGAAATTATACTTTTAGTGTCACTAAAAGGAAGGAAAATGACATTTACAAAGATATTTTTTACAGGTTATTATGAGACTGAATTGGTCTGAATGTGGACCATGAACTAAAACAATTTGTATCTTAGTGTAATTTTGACATTTCATAACTCCATCCAAAGGGTTGCATGTTTGACACCTCTGGTATGGTTTTCCTAAAGCTCATTGATGGGAACCGTGTGCACACTCTTCTACTCTGCCCTGATTTTGCAAAACAATAAATCAATTAAACTGAGGTCCTCATTGGTTCTGGAAGCTCGATTTTCTTCTGTCTGAAAAATAATTAGGTTAATCTTGTGTGTTCAGGCACACGCTATCATTCTCTAAGTTCTGCATTTTCATTAAACTTTGCACTAATTCAGGAGAAACTAATATTTGGGAGCCACATGCATCAGTCGACCTTCATGTCACATGGGAAATCTGGTCACTAATAGTTGTTTATCGTGAAACAAACTTTCCTGTCTCCTAACGCCTCTTTCACTCTCTGACCACAGAAAGTACTCAACTGAAAACAACTCAAAGCTACTCTGTTTCTGCATCTGATGGTTGATTTGGCACAGGACGCCCTGTATCTGTGCAGCAAGTGCTGGGTGTGTAGAGAGTGCTGGGTGTGTAGAGAGTGCTATAATCATGGGGAAGCTGAAGCACTCATGGACCCTTGAAAAGCACTTTATGTGTGTATTTGTGGCTTCTGTAATTGGGTGTTTCCCTTTGTAAACTGACCTGTTAGATAACCCTTATGAAACTAAAATATATGGCAATATATTGAAAAATAGAAATAATCAAATCAAATATAATGCATTATATTCAAAACTAGTATTGGATCTACTCGATTCTACTTGATTTCAAGGTTACTTTGACAGGGTTCCTACAGTTCAGTTAAATTCAAGACTTTTTAATGTTGTTTGAAATTACATTTCAGACCAAGTCGACAATGAACCAAAGCTGAAAAGGAAAAAAAAACAGATGAACTATCTGCGGGCACTTTTACCAACGGTTTATTTTAAATAAAACGTGACTTTTTGGTCCAGTTGATGCTACAGTCATGAACCATTTACATCAAGAAGCACAACTTTGACATTTTGAATATAACACACACACACACACACACTATATAAACACACACACACTATATAAACACACACACACACACTATATAAACACACACACACACTATATAAACACACACACACTATATAAACACACACACACACACACACACACACACACACTATATAAACACACACACACACACTATATAAACACACACACACTATATAAACACACACACACACACACACACACACACACACTATATAAACACACACACACACACTATATAAACACACACACTATATAAACACACACACACACACACTATATAAACACACACACACACACACTATATAAACACACACACACACACACTATATAAACACACACACTATATAAACACACACACACACACACTATATAAACACACACACACACACACACTATATAAACACACACACACACACACACACACACTTGTGATAAACTCTATATATTTAGAGGAATACTACACCCACAGAATGATGCGTCCTCATTTTCTACTCACCCTAAATTAGTTCTGTCATATAAACAGACTAAATGTTACCAAATACTTCTTGTTTCAAACTAACATAAATCTAACTAATGTGTCCATGTTTTTAAGACTTTTGAAAATGTGATTTAAGACATTTTAATGACAAATAAGGCCTTATTTTTAAAACAATGAATTCAATGCCTTTTAAAACTTTTCAAGGTTCCACAGAAACCCTGTGTTATTTCTACCCATGGGTAAATTCGTTTTGTAGAAAGAATGATTTCATTTGGCAACAAAACAATAAAGAACAGACTTTGAAAACCTGTGCAGCAGGTATTAGAAACAAAAGAATAAAAGTGTTCAGTGTTCCACCGTTCATCAGTAATAGCAGCATGAAGAATTAAAGAGATTAAATAAATTCATAAAATCAAGGACAATATAAACAAGATAAAATAAACCAGGATAAAAATCCTCAAGAAATTAAAACACTCTGGATAAAACCATAAAATTAAAAGTAGGAATTAGAAGTCACAATAGTAAATAAATAGAGCAAACATGAACAAATATGCAAGGGGCGGAACAACACCCCTCCACCTTCAGTGTCGAGGTGCTGTTCGACCCCGTCAGGGAATATTGTTCTGATAGTAAGTCGTGTGGAATACATTATCCTGCTTATTCTACGGTTATTCCAGTTCATTCCTGCTACTACTCTAACAGACTGGATAAAATACCAGTTACAACGTAGTGAATATTTACTTTAAAAGTGGCCGAACTACCTGTGGAGTGATATGGTAATGTGAATCTGAAGTGACAAAACCCATTGCCATGGGCAGCGGGCGTTAACGGTTATCGAAGTAGTTAACAGGGTGGTGCAGTGGTTAACAGGGTGGTGCAGTAGTTAACAGGGTGGTGCAGTGGTTAACAGGGTGGTGCAGTAGTTAACAGGGTAGTGCAGTGGTTAACGGGGTGGTGCAGTGGTTAACGGGGTGGTGCAGTGGTTAACGGGGTGGTGCAGTGGTTAACAGGGTGGTGCAGTAGTTAACAGGGTAGTGCAGTGGTTAACGGGGTGGTGCAGTGGTTAACGGGGTGGTGCAGTGGTTAACAGGGTGGTGCAGTAGTTAACAGGGTGGTGCAGTGGTTAACAGGGTGGTGCAGTAGTTAACAGGGCGGTGCAGTAGTTAACAGGGCGGTGCAGTAGTTAACAGGGTGGTGCAGTAGTTAACAGGGTGGTGCAGTAGTTAACAGGGTGGTGCAGTAGTTAACGGGGTAGTGCAGTAGTTAACGGGGTGGTGCAGTGGTTAACGTGGTGGTGCAGTGGTTAACAGGGTGGTGCAGTGGTTAACGGGGGTGGTGCAGTGGTTAACGTGGTGGTGCAGTAGTTAACAGGGCGGTGCAGTAGTTAACAGGGTGGTGCAGTAGTTAACAGGGTGGTGCAGTAGTTAACAGGGTGGTGCAGTAGTTAACAGGGTGGTGCAGTGGTTAACAGGGTGGTGCAGTAGTTAACAGGGTAGTGCAGTGGTTAACGGGGTGGTGCAGTGGTTAACGGGGTGGTGCAGTGGTTAACGGGGTGGTGCAGTGGTTAACAGGGTGGTGCAGTAGTTAACAGGGCGGTGCAGTAGTTAACAGGGCGGTGCAGTAGTTAACAGGGTGGTGCAGTAGTTAACAGGGTGGTGCAGTAGTTAACAGGGTGGTGCAGTAGTTAACAGGGTAGTGCAGTAGTTAACGGGGTGGTGCAGTGGTTAACGTGGTGGTGCAGTGGTTAACAGGGTGGTGCAGTAGTTAACAGGGTGGTGCAGTAGTTAACAGGGTGGTGCAGTGGTTAACAGGGTGGTGCAGTAGTTAACAGGGTGGTGCAGTAGTTAACGGGGTGGTGCAGTAGTTAACAGGGTGGTGCAGTAGTTAACACTGGTGCCTCACAGACAGAAGGTTGTTGGTTGTATTCCAACACCAGATATTTCTGTGTGGAGTTTTCGCCAGGTACTCTGGCTCCTCCCACCATCCAAACACATGCACTGATAGGTTAACTGGTTAACTGGTTAATCTAAATCACCCATAGGTGTGAATGTGACAGTGATTGTTTGTCTATATATGCTCAGTCCTCAGATGAACTGCAGACTCATACAGGGTGACCTCTGACCCCACCTTCACCTGCTGGAGCTAGATTAGAAGCCCAATGACCCCAAAGACCCCAGTGACCCTAGTGAGGATAAAGCGGGTTCAGACGATGACACCAGAGTACATATAGTGTCATATATGTCTCAATATATGGAAAGCAGCAATTCCTAATGTCTTTTTAACTATATTGTAATATGTACAATATTTTTCTGTATATTATATACATATATTTTTTCTGTTCAATTTCAGTCAGGGAAACCCTGTAGCTGGGCTCTCGATATGTGTGTTACTAGTATGAGATGTGCGTGGTTCCTGTGTCACCGCGCTCTCTGACACCCTGTTGTCATGTTGGACACGGTCACCTGGTTTTGGTTTTGGCTTTGTCCCCCGTTACCAAAGCCAGCTGGCAAACATCTGCAGATCAGCAAGCTCCAAAATGGGCTCATCTTTGTGTAATTCAACTGTCTACCACTGAGGGGAGCTCTAGTGTTATTCAACTCTACCATGTTTCAATAGCTTTCTTTGCATACTTAACACACACACACAGATAAACACACACTCCACTGTGGTTGTTTGGTCAGATAAAAGAGTAGTGACAGGAGGGCAGGGGGTCACTGAGGGTGTCTGGCCCACGGCGGAAGCGACTGCTCCCAGCCTCCTCCTCTCCTGCCTCCGTAATAAGTGTGACCGTTTGATTCCTGCACAAAAGGAGCAATTACAGGGAGTTGTTTAATCACCCACACTTTTATTGAGCTCGGGGTCTCTTAGCTTGCAGCTCAGGCCCCCGTTGTCGTCGGCAGCGGGCGACAGGAGTGACAGAGAAGGTCGGTGGTTTAACGGGGCGCGAAGGGTCTGGTTTGAGTTAAGACTTCGCAGGCTACTCTGTACGCTGCAGAGGCCCCTGGGACAGAGACAAAGAGCTGGAAGAGACCAGGAGACGGGCGGGCCAGCCAGGCAGAGAGATAGATGGACTTAAAAGAAAGACAGGGACTAGAGGGCAGAGTCTGGGGGACGCATCACAATAAGATCATTCACCAAGTAGGAAGAATGTGAAGGACTTTTTCTTGTGTAGATATGCTGCGAAACAAAGCAAAAGACACGTTCCGGGACACGACAGTATGGTTGCACTTGTAGAACAGGTGGTGATCTCCTGGGAGTACAAAGAAATCTGTGGCCGATGGTTTCAGTGATAAATGTTTGAGATAAACTACGATAAGAACAAAAGCACAGACATGATACTTGAACCTTACAGGCTGCATAGCACACAAGGACTTTATGTGGACATGGTGCGAGCAGGAGTAGCATCCAAAAAGATGTTTGCTTTTGTTTTTAACAGAGAGATGGAGAGAAGAAAAACAACACAATTGGATTTTCCTACTTTACAGTCAGCCCAGAGCCCCATTCAAAACAGTAGCAGCCCTGTCAGTGTCAGTGCTTTTTATTGAATTTTCAGCTCGGGTGTTACACTATATTTGTGTGCATGTGGAGTGCCTCCTCCTCCTCCTCCTCCTCCTCCTCCTCCTCCTCCCTGGATATGAATGATGGAGTACAAGTTCTTGTCTAGTCCCTCGGAGATGGCGAGGATGGCAGTGTGAGGTGGAAAGGCGAAGGGGGGTGGCGATGGATGGAAGAGGTGATGGTGTCTGTGTTTGGGAGAGGGTGGGGGTGGTTGTTTTAAAATGACTCAAACTGGGAAAGAACAGCACCACTGTGTGGTGACCAAGGGGAGAGGGGTATATGTGTGTGTGTGTTTGGGGGTGGGGGTGGGGGGGGGGGGGGGGGGGGGGGGGTAGAGAGTACACTGTAAAAAATAATTTGGTAGATTTTACAATGAAAAACTACAAACCATGACAGTGTAAATCTGTAAACTCTAAAAACTGTTTGATACTGTTTATGTGACACTGAATCAAAAACTATTTTTAAACATATTTTCTTATGAAAAAATACATTATCCTACACTTGTATATTTTTAATGGAAAAATGCCATAATATATATTACATTCAATACTGTCATTTCGACATTACTTTAAAATCATTTTTTTCACAGTTTAATGTAAATTTTTTTGTACTGATAACAGCAACATGCTGCTGTACTTCTATAGTTAATTTTATTCACCAGTTGGTGCCCGAAGCACTTTACAATTCCTCACATTCACCCATTCACACACACACTCACACACCAGTAGATGGCTGCTGCCGATACACTGACCCTTACCCCTGACCCTACTGGGAGACACTTAAGGGTTCAGTGTCTTGCCCAAGAACATTTCAACATGTGGACAGCCAGAGGCGGGACACAAACTGCCAGCTGCTCGATCATTGGGCGACCCGCTCGATCATTGGGCGACCCGCTCAATCATTGGATGACCTGCTCGATCATTGGACGTCCCGCTCGATCATTGGACGACCCGCTCGATCATTGGACGACCCGCTCGATCATTGGACGACCCGCTCGATCATTGGACAACTCGCTCTACCAACTGAGCCACAGCCTTATAACAAATACATGACTATTTTTGCATGTATTGCATGTAAAAAAAAACTTCAGTTTGCACCTGTAGAGTTCTGACAACCACAGGTGCCGGTATGATACCATAATACTAAAAAAAAATAATAATACATTTTCAAGTAAAACAGGGTATTTTTTAAATGTTAGAACTTTATTTTTTATGGTAAAGCATAGAATCAAGCAAATCTTTAAACCATAAAATTAACTGTCAATACATATTTTTTCTGTAATTGAAGAAAAGGTTTTACTGTAAAATTTAAATTTATGGTCGTGTTTCGGCAACCACAGCTGCTAGAATTTTACCGTAAAAGTACCAAAAAACATTTTTACAGTGTAGAAGAAGATGAGAGGCAGAGGGAGGAAGAGAGTACAGAGTACACCATCGCTGCTCATAAAGCCAACAGCTGTGTGGGTAATGTTTTGTGACACCGAGCCTCTCCGAGCCCTTCTGTTTCCCAGAGAGCGAGGAGACGCCATATTCCGTCGTCACAAATGGCTCTGTCATTCACCCCCTAAGTCTTAATTATCGCTCCCGGTTTTTTGGCCACGTTTTGCTCAGGCGTATGGATCCATCTGCACGCTGTATAATTCCACTCCGCAATTTACAAGTGGCATTTATTACAATGGCCTCGGTGGCATCTCCTCTTTAACACCAGCAGCCTTCCCAGAAAGACGAGGGGAACAAAAGAGCAGTGCAATCTGGCAGCAACAGTGCCCACTCTCTCACTTCCCTGAAATCTCTGTCTTTTTTTCTTGTTTCCATCTGTACCCTCGCTCTCTGTACGACCATGTCTTTCCACCCCCGTACATCGAATGTTTCCACCTCTACTTGTGTGTGTGCGTGTTTTTCCCCGTTTGTTATTAATTTAATTTTTATGGGATTCACAGTAATCGCACAAACCGTTCCTATCTGCCTCGGAGCAGAGGAAAAGGAAATAGCTGATGTTGATTTTTTCCCCCTCCTCTCCTCCTCATCCCCTTCGTAATTCATTTTGGATTAATTCCCCTGTCTTCAGAGACAATCCTAATTCTTTATTATTTCCACTTCACAGACTTGATGACATCCCCATATCCACATATCATATCCAGGGGAAACTTTAAACCCGGCAGACCTTCTTGTTTTCTTCTTCTTGTCTGTTTTCCTTCTGTAACTAGTGACACTCCTTTCATTTTCTCTCTCTCTGCTGCTCGTCTCACTCTCGTCCTCTCTCTCTTTGTTCACTCTATTTCTACATCATCCAAACTCTCTCTTTTCTTATTTTTTTTTATTGTCCTTCATTGGAGTGAAGTTGTTAGTTTCCATCTACTGTCACACACACACACACATTTATTTTTCATTAAAATACAATAGAAAAACATACAAATTTGAAAATGAAAATAAAAACGATACATAAAAATAAGTGAATAAAAATAATTATTAAAAAATTTAATAATAAATAAAAATTATTAAATTAATAATAATATTTAAAAAAATAAATAAATAAGAATATGAAAACTTTTTAAATACATAATAAGTACTTTTTTAAAAAGTAAAGACTTGAAGATATGTTTACTTTAAAGTAAATAAATAAATGTTTCAATTTACACCTATTTCCCTCATGCTTCATGGGGACTTCTTGAAAAACTATGAATTATACAAAATAATATATTTATAGGGCCACATTATTTGTATTTTCCAAGTGGGGACCTTTATGTATATTTAACCCTCGTGAGGAACTGAATTTTGGTCCCCATAGTGTCAGAGTTCCCCATGGTGTAACTGTGTAAACATATGAATGTCCCCATAAAGATAGGAATACACACACACACTTTCAGTATGGACTGTCAGCTCGTTTCTTTCTATTCATGTGGGAATAAGATGACGCTCAGAGTTCATTACTTAAAGTGCCAGTGGAAAAAACATTCATTTGTCACCTGCCTTCCTCTCTTTATGTCGCACTTCTCTTTGACTTCCACATTCACTTGTCAATTTCTGGGGCTATTAGAAATCCTTATTGGCACACACTCCCATCAGATACACTGGTAACTCTGTCATCTTTTGTCTGTTCCCCTTCCTGTCCTTCAGCTCTTTTACATTTCCTTCTCTGACTTTGACTAAAAATCTTTGGCCCTCTTGTCTTTGGCTTCATATTCTTCTTTCCAAACACTCCCTCTACATCACAGGTGTCAAACATGAGGCCCGGGGACCAAATCTGGCCCGCCGTAGGGTCCAATCTGGCCCCTGGGATGAATGTTTGAAATGCAAAAATTACACAGAAGATATAAATAATTAGGGAATTTAAAATCATTTGACATCAATTCGATCTAAAATGGATCAGAAAATAGTCAAAATAAACAATATGAAATTAGAATTATGAAAAACACAAATGTTCTTTGTTTTAGTGTACAAAAAAGGGAATAAATAAATAAAAGTACCATCCAGTTAAATTGAAAAAATATTAAAAACTTTACATACGTGGAACTTTACCAATATTCTGAATGTAACTAAATGTGTGTATTTGTAAATCCACTGTGACCTTAAGTTGTGATGCACATGTATAAATGATGAACTAAAGTGTAATACTGCGCTTATTTTTCTTCAGACTTTTCATGTTTTTAATATTTTTGTTCATGTTATGTTTAAGTACAGTTCCTTTATATAATGTAAACATTTTCATTGTGGAATATGACTTTTTTTGGTTCAAAAACAGAGAAAACGTTGGCGTTGACATAATTTTATACATTTTTATCCTATTATTTTTCTGGTGCGCTTTATACTACGCTAGGCTGAATGTGGCCCCTGAATTAAAATAAGTTTGACACCCCTGCTCTACATAGAGGGAGAAAAAAAATTTAAAGTTGGGTTTTTTTTTGTTTTTTTAAACAAAGTCCTTTCCATTTTTATCTCTTCAATAAATTCATGTCATTCATGGTATAGCCTTATAAGAATGATGTGAATATACAAAATAAAAGAACATAGTAATAATCATATCTATATGAATAATAATCGCATAATGATATGGACCTATGGTATACATATGGTGCAGAAGGTGGCCAATAGATGATCAGCTCTGCTAGCCAATCAGAGCTCTTTTACATTAAACACGTGCCTTTTTTGTCTAATAAAAGTGAGGCAAGTCAGAGCTCAGGCACGCCGCGCTGCTTTTCATTTGTTAATTGAGGGGCTACTAGCACCCTGCTGTGCACACAGCGGCGAGCTAGTGGTACATTTTCATCCGTATGTGACTGTTCTCGCACATAACTCACAAAAACGCCAGATGCAGCCAAAAATCAGGGCTTTTGTGGGACGTTTTCTGCCATGGACAGTTACGGAAATCCCTCTTTTCATACAGTGTACGCTCTGTTAGAATGCATCTCTTTCAGTCCTTCTCTCTTGACCGGCGTCGTCTCCTACTCGACTTTTTCAGGTACTGTCACTTGTGTCATGTGATTGCTAAAATCTGCCTGCTTCAGGTTTTACGGAGCATTTTTGCCTTCTGCCACTAGAGCTTTCCTTTGTCCCACACAAACACACACAAACACACACACACACACATCCCATCTCCAATTCACTATTAAGTGGGCCCTGAATTTCCCCTGAGCTCTGGTGTGGTGGCGGCTGCCTCTGGAGTCCGGCTGTGCTAGATGTGTTGTCTGCTTCCTTACCATTCAATTACCCTCCTGTAATCTGACAGGCTCCTCATGGCCTGCACGGGGACAATCACCAGTGTGTGTCATTGTCTACTCTGTGAATGTAACTCTAGTTCTATGTGTGTGTGCGTGTGCTATTATATCTGTCTCTACAAATGTATTTCTGTATTTCAGATGCATGCGGAGGTAAGAACGTGTTTTTGATTGTGCGCCTGGCTTTTTCCTCAAACCCTCTCTTAGTCAAAGTCTTCCTCGATCCCTGGCCCAAAGTCACTTGACATGGCGCTGCACTGGCAGAACCACACACTGACAAAATGAAAGGAACTCAGTCTTCCCACAAATGTCCAAACCCAACATTTTATTCCCTTATCTTCTCTGTTATTATTTCTCCCTCTTGTCCTTACTGCTCTTTTTCTCCATAACTTCATCCTGCTCTCTTCTTCTCCATTATTTTATCATGTTCCCCTAATCACTGTCCTCATGTTTTCCTTTTTTTTAATATATATATATATATATATATCTTCATCTACTGCCTCTTTCTCACTGCCTCTCTCTCTCTGGCCGTGCGAGGCAGGATGGCTCTCGGTGTTGACCTGAGAAGGACTGACATTCAGAGGCCGGTCCCCTGCCTGCAGCACTGACATTTCTGCCAGACTTTGATGGCGCCTTTGAACAGAGATGTGTGGAGGGAAGAGCTGCCTGTCTCTCTCTCTCTGCCTTCCAGCAGCTCTAACACTTCCTCTCTCTCCCCCACTCTGAGTGAGATGTACTATAGCACAGTGTACTCGCTTTAAACACATGCACATAGATACATGAAAACAAGTGTATACGTGCACACCCGAGTGGTTTTCCAATATCGAGACTGTCCGTACTTATGGTACATAGTTTGGGTACGCATGACAAAGAAGTGTACATAAAGAGACAGTTCAGTATTTTTCAGATGAATGTGTTTGTCATCAGTGTCTTTACTCTGGTGCACCAACACTGACTCCGCCCCTCTCTACTGACTCCGCCCCTTTACTCTGGTGCACCAACACTGACTTACCCCCCACATTGTCCTGTGAGCCCAGTTCTGGTCCTAATTTGGTCAAAGCCAAAGTAGCCCCGGGAGGTTTCCTGGGTTCAACAAATTGAAACCTGTTTCTTCTCAAAACAGTATGTGTTGAAATGAGTGATTTATTTACATAACAAAACCATCACAGAAGATATCTAGATATCTAGCTAGCATGAGCTAACTACACTGTAGGCTAATAACAGTTTGAAAAAAGGCTATGTAACATCGTTTTTAAACATGTCGCAAATAGTATTCTATTGGTACATGAAATTATTTTTTGCCATCTATTTAGTGTCGGCTAGTTAGATAAATTATGATTATTAGCTGTGAGTTTGGTTGTAATTACATTGCCATAGCTCCACAACATTTTAGCCTAATGTGTGATGTCACGACCACAAAGCACCATTTCCTCTGACATTTTGTCCAGTCTTTCGGCCAAGAAAAAAAACTAAACATAGTAGTTGGGAGAAATATTGGTGCAATTAAGAAATGTTGCCATTAAGAGCCTACTTTGAAAGTGAAATATTAGTATAACTACAAGTGTATTTATATTATTAAAGTAACTGTGACTCCTATTGTTTTCCAAACTGATCTGGCTCTTTGCCTTATTCACCTGGTGGCCATTTTTATGCTTGAGGAATACAGAAGTTAAACAGAAGTACGCAGGTCCATCACTAGCTTCAGGGAACATTTGGGTTGCCAACATTCCAGCAGTTTGGATCACCAATCTCTCCTTCATGCCAGAGTTAATGATCGATATTGTTGAAAAATGGGTGTTTAAGGACTCCAATATTTCCTCGGCCGTCTTGTTGAAAGGCTACAGTAACTGGGTTGAAGTCTACATAATGTTTAAAAGGGTAGTTCACTATTTTTTCCATGAATTCGTATAGAATCACAGTGACTTACCCCCAACAGTGTCCTGTGAGCCCAGTTCTGGTCCCGTTTTGGTCAAAGTGAAAGTAGTCCCGGCAGACTTCCTAGGGTCAACAAAATAAAACATGTCTCTTCTCAATGTTGGAATGAGTGATTTATTTACATAACAAAACAGTCACTACTTTCTTTATCAATGCACTAATGTTGTCACTGCTAACAGCTGTACACCTGCACGTAGCAGCCGCTAACACTGCCCAACAACTGATGAAAGTAGTTTGATAAGGTGCACAACTTTTAGCTAATGCTAATTCAGATTGGCTGCAATGGAGGAGGGGTTTAACCCCAGGTGGGTGTGGCCAATGTCCTGGTGACGTGTAGTGGACAGACTTTTTCTGAGTGTCTGGTTTCTCTGTTGTTTTCTATGAATGATGGTAAATCCATCCAGTGGAGGGGACACACCACGCAGACAGTGGAGGGGACACACCACGCAGACAGTGGAGGGGACACACCACGCAGACAGTGGAGGGGACACACCACGCAGACAGTGGAGGGGACACACCATGCAGACAGTAGAGGGGACACACCACACAGACAGTGGAGGGGACACACCACGCAGACAGTGGAGGGGACACACCACGCAGACAGTGGAGGGGACACACCACGCAGACAGTGGAGGGGACACACCACGCAGACAGTAGAGGGGACACACCACACAGACAGTGGAGGGGACACACCACGCAGACAGTGGAGGGGACACACCACGCAGACAGTGGAGGGGACACACCACGCAGACAGTGGAGGGGACACACCACGCAGACAGTGGAGGGGACACACCACGCAGACAGTGGAGGGGACACACCACGCAGACAGTGGAGGGGACACACCACGCAGACAGTGGAGGGGACACACCACGCAGACAGTGGAGGGGACACACCACGCAGACAGTGGAGGGGACACACCACGCAGACAGTAGAGGGGACACACCACGCAGACAGTGGAGGGGACACACCACGCAGCAAACACAGCATGTGTTGGTAACCCGTGTTTTTAACTCTTTTTTTTTTGCATTTTCAAACATCCTTTGCCGGGCCGTAGTCGTGATCATCATTTGTGGCCATTGCCTCATACAGTATTGGAATTGGAACAATACTGACCCGCTGAACTATGTACACTTAGTAAGTACTGAAAGTGCACTGTGTGTAAGTGTACTCATGATAGTATGGATGTTCTAACACAGCACAGAACTCATTCACTCAGCACCAAGTACTTTGATATTCAATGTTCTGGGGTTACATGGTAATAGTCCTACATGCATATTTTTGTACAAATGAACACACACTATATATATATATATATATATATATATATATATATATATATATATATATATATACACACACACAATCATAGACCTCCTGCTGGGATCATTTCAAAGACCCTCGTTGCCCCCCCTTCCGATAAAACCAGTGCACAGTAGAGACAGTGGAGCACAGTGTGTTTGAAGGGGACATGGTTAACTCTCCCACCTCTCCCCTATCTACCCAACCCCCTCCACCCTACCCCTACACCCCTCACCCCCCCTCCCCTGCTGTGGTGCCTTCAAAGACACCCACATCACTCCAGTAACCCTGTAGCTTCTTTCCTGCTCCTCTCCCTTCTCAGTGTGTTCCAATCATCTCTAACCTCTTCTCCATGTACCACACTCCCTTTGTTAGCAGCTTCTCACAAGGTTACAAAACAGAGGGAAAAAAATAAATAAAAATGAAATGGAGACAGAAAATTGCTTGATGGGGGCTGCTCTTCTGGCACCCAGTGCAGCATGATGTAAAAATGGCACCGCTATTCAGTGAATGCCACTTCTGTGCCAAGCTAGCTGCTTTGGCAGCCCCCCCCCCCGACACACACACACACTCTCTCTCTCTCTCTCTCTCTCTCTCTCTCTCTCTCTCTGCTGTCACTAAAGGGAATGAGATTGTTCTTTTTCATATGTTAAAGGTAGGGACCAAGACATGTGATGCACTGTGAGTCCAATTAAAATAACTTGGCTATTTTGCCATATGATGGTGTCTCAGAGAGGTGGATGGGAATTGGAACACTTAATTTGGTTCCGCTTGGTTCTTCCCCTCTGTAGAATTGGACCGAGTTAAGCTGAGTTTGTGTTTGAGGATTTGACAGCTGTGCATGTGGATGCATTTGCATTTGTATGTATGTGTGCCCATCACTCACACACACACACACACACACACACACACACACACACACACACTTTGTAATAAGTTTGTTTTTGTAAAAATTTGCATTCAGTCATGTAGTCATGGAATAAATAATTTACAAAGTCATATGAAATAATTCATGAGTCCTGACCACAAAGTGAAGAACAAATGGTGCTTTTATGAGCATCATCTGGCTTTACTCATGTTCAGATTATTGATATTCTTTCAAAAGAGCTGGAGATGTATTTCCAAGACTCCTGGTTAAAAGATAATCTACCTACTGTGAGACCAACTCCCTTATGATACAAAAATATATTTCACCATACACTAACTACCCATATATTACTGCCTGAAATTTAACACAAAAATATATGTATGTAATGTACAGAAAAATATATTGTCAATATTAGTGATGCACTGATCAGCATTTTTTCCACTTAATCGAGTAATCAGATTAATTTCATTTTGTTAACCCTTTAACTTCTGATGCATCATTGGTGAGTGTTCTATATGTATAAGTTATATTAAATATTCATAATTCTGAACAAACAATGGAGCAAAACAAAGGAGTGAGTGAAACTAAAAATAAACATGTTGGGATTTGTTTGTTTTCACTATTGTTCACACTTTTGTTGTGATTTTCCTCCACAGCAGCTTTAGGACAAATTCACAGAAGAACATTTACCTGATAAATATTAAAGGGTTAAAGTAGACTAACTATATTTTAAATAGTACAGAAACAGTCCAGACCAGATAAACCTGTTCTGGAAAATGGAAAATGGTCGTGAGTAATTTACGTCAAGTGATTGGCTTTTTGATCGGCATATTTTTCCGATCGCCGACCAGGCTATTTTTTGGCAAAATCGTCCAATTATGATCGGTGCAACACTCGCCAATATATTACAATATAGTTAAAAAATACATAAAGAATATATTTAGAAAAATTAAAAAGCCTTTATTACATTGGCCTGGTTACAAAAAACTTATAAAAGACCAGCATGTGTTTCAGCATCCAATCCTTCACCAGGGAGTCAAACACATTAGCAGGAAGAATCAGAAACCTCTACATTGCAGTGCTACTCAGGTAAAAAATGTCATATATAAAAGTGTAATATACAAAACCTCCAACAGGTGTCATCCTTACACAAGTCAATAAGACATAAAATCAAACTTTGCATAATTCAGGGTCTAATAAAACAAACAAAACAGACAAGTTAAACACAAGAAAAGAAAGACTACCACATTGTAATGGAGTAAGATCAAAACGGAACAAAAAAATGGAGACTGAGGAAAAGTAAGACCCCAAACCAATCTACAATTGAAAAAGATCTGTATGTAATTATATATTTATTAATACACTTCACAATGTATGTGGAAAGAAATTGTGTTTCAATAAAACTATCTGTAAAAATATATATCGGCTTTTGTCTTCAGTGCAAGGTTTTATATTTGTCAATATGTGATCAAATCATATATTAAGGTATGTTGGATTATATATGCACTACTTTTCCATATATGGAAATATATTTTTGAATATAATGCATTAGATACTGGTATTCACCCACTTTTGTACAAAACTAGTGTGACGGGGAAAATCAAGTAATGTGAAAATGAGTCAAAGAATGAATCACAGATTTACAGAGAGATTATGACAAACAATTACTATTGCTTAAAGACTTTAAACTAATTAGAAACGGTAAACGGTATCAAGTGGATGATGTAAAACAATCTATTTGTATAATAAGTGAAGGGTTAAACTAGAGTATATTTTCCATATTTCAATTCCACTTCCCCACATAAATACACTCCTGGTTACCCTCCAAGGCTGCATTAGTACTCTGACGCAAATGTGTCCATGTTTATACCTTGTTTTTACTTGTGTAACAAAGACATGATTACATTTACATCTGAACTGTACCATGATGCAACTTTTGTCACATAACATGTATTCTTATGTATCTGAACAAAAAGAGAGGAAGTAACAGTTCCAGCCCTCTGGCCCTTGGCATGACCCCCCCCCTTTCTCTCTCTCTCTTTTCTTGCCAGTTTTCATCTCTTCTCCTCCTCCTCCTCTCTCCTCCTCTCTCCTCCTCTCTTCTCCTCCTCCTCCTCCTCCTCCTCCTCCTCCTCCTCCTCCTGCTCTCCTTCCCTCCTCCTCCTCCTCTCTCTCTCCTCCCTGCTCCTCCTCCTCCTCTCTCCTCCTCCTCCTCCTCCTCCTCCTCCCCTCTCTTCCCCTGCTCCTCCTCCTCCTCCTCCTCCTCCTCTCTCTCCTCCTCCTCCTCCTCCTCCTCCTCCTCCTCCCTCCTCTCCTCCTCCTCCTCCTCCTCTCTCCTCCCCTCTCCTTCCCTGCTCCTCCTCCTCCTCCTCCTCCTCCTCCTCTCTCCTCCCCTCTCCTTCCCTCCTCCTCCTCCTCCTCCTCCTCCTCCTCCTCCTCCTCCTCCTCTCTCCTTCCCTCCTCCCCTGCTCTCCTCCTCCTCCTCCTCCTCTCTCCTCCTCCTCTCTCCTCCTCCTCCTCCTCCTCCTCCTCTCCTTCCCCTCTCCTTCCCTGCTCCTCCTCCTCTCTCCTCCTCCTCTCTCCTCCTCCTCTCTCTCCTCCCCTCTCCTTCCTCGCTCCTCCTCCTCCTCCTCCTCTCTCCTCCCCTACTCCTCCTCCTCCTCTCTCCTCCTCCTCCTCCTCCTCCTCCTCCTCTCTCCTTCCCTGCTCCTCCTCCTCCTCCTCCTCCTCCTCCTCTCTCCTCCCCTCTCCTTCCTGCTCCTCCTCCTCCTCCTCTCCTCCTCCTCCTCCTCCTCCTCCTCCTCCTCCTCCTCCTCCTCCTCCTCCTCCCCTCTCCTTCCCTGCTCCTCCTCCTCCTCTCTCCTCCCCTCTCCTTCCCTCCTCCTCCTCCTCCTCCTCCTCCTCCTCCTCCTCCTCCTCCTCCTCCTCCTCCTCCTCCTCCTCCTCCTCCTCCTCCTCCTCCTCCTCTCTCCTCCTCCCTCTCCTTCCCTCCTCCTCCTCCTCCTCCTCCTCCTCCTCCTCCTCCTCCTCCTCCTCCTCCTCCTCCTCTCTCCTCCCTCCCAGCTGGGGCCCCAGGGTGCATGCAGCCTGCCTGTACTGGGCTATTGATTGGGAACAGGGCTGCATCTCACCTGCTAATTGAAAGCCGATTGGGGCCCTGGGGCAGAGCTGTAAAACAGGCCCCACGTGGCATTAAAAGCTGAAGGCTGACGGGCCACACTGTAAATCCAGAGCTGCTAATAGTGCTGCTGTATATCCATCTGTATTAGAGCCACGTGTGTACTGTACTTGTCGACCATGGTAAGTGTTTCCACCTATGAACCCTTTAATGTTTTTGTCAACAGTCTGTAAAGTGCATGTTGTTGTACAGGAGGATATAACAGCTCGACAGTATATTGTTTGAGCATCGACATCGACATGTTACGTGTGCGCAAAAGTGGAATAATTTTTTTAGGTTCATTTTTCATTTATTTTGAATATATTTTTATTTTGTAATTTAATTTGTTAATTTTTTTTATTCATTCATTTATTTTTAAGTATTTTTAATTTATTTTTTGTTTATTTTGTATAATTTGTTTTATTTATAAATGTAACTTTAGTCATTTACATTATAATTATTTATTTATTTTATTATTTATTTATTAATGTATTATTTTTAAAATAAATGTGTATTTATTTATTTTTAAGTACTTTTAATTTATTTTTTGTTTATTTGGATTATTTATTGCTATATTTTTTTATTTCATTATTATCACAGCATTATTTATTTATTTAACTGATTTATTTTTATTTTTTATGTGTTATTTATTCATTTATTTATTTAGTTATCATTTTTTATACATTTTTATTTATTTATTTTATTTATATTACTTTCTGATTTTCTTACATTATTTTGGCTACAAGAAGGATGACACTAAAACGTATGTTCTGTGTCAATCATTAATCTGATTAATTGTCTCACCAGGTTAAAAAAAAGTTTTCTAATATTATTCAGCCTTATTATATGTGTTTTATCAAAGTACATTGGTGTAAAAGTGAGGGTCCCATGGGTATATTATAGACATTCCAGTCTTACACAGGTGGTCGACAGTAACTAGTCTGGTCCATAATGGACACATCCTTTGTCTTTCTTCAACCCTCCTGATGACAGCTGCAACAGCTCTTCACCCCCCTCCCTCACTCTTCACCCCCTCCCTCACTCTTCCCCCCCTCCCTCACTCCCCCTCCCCTCCCTCACTCTTTATCCCCTCCCTCACTCTTCACCCCCTCCCCTCACTCTTCACCCCTTCCCTCACTCATCCCCTCCCTCACTCGTTTATCCCCTCCCTCACTCTCCACTCCCTCCCTCACTTTCACCCCCTCCCTCACTCTTCACCCCCTCCCTCAATCTTCACCCCCACCCTCACTCTTCACCCCCTCCCTCAATCGTCACCTCCTCCCTCACTCTTATCCCCTCCCTCACTCTTCACTCCCTCCCTCACTCTTCATCCCCTCCCTCACTCTTTATCCCCTCCCTCACTCTTCACCCCCTCCCTCAATCTTCCACCCCCTCCCCTCACTCTTTACCCACCTCACATCTCTTATCCCCTCCCTCACTCTTCACTCCCTCCCTCACTCTTCACCCCCTCCCTCACTCTTCACCCCCTCCCTCACGCTCTCACCCCCTCCCTCACTCCCCCTCCCCTCCCTCACCTCTTTACCCCTCCCTCCACTCTTCATCCCCTCCCTCACTCTTCACCCCCTCCCTCACTCTTTATCCCCTCCCTCACTCTTCACTCCTCCCTCACTCTTCACCCCCTCCCTCACGCTTCACCCCCTCCCTCAATCTTCACCCCCTCCCCTCACTCTTCACCCCCCTCCCTCAATCTTCACCTCCTCCCTCACTCTTTATCCCCCTCCCTCACTCTTCACTCCCTCCCTCACTCTTCATCCCCTCCCTCACTCTTTATCCCCTCCCTCACTCTTTATCCCCCTCCCTCACTCTTCACTCCCTCCCTCACTCTTCACCCCCTCCCTCACTCTTCACCCCCTCCCTCAATCTTCACCCCCTCCCTCACTCTTCACCCCCTCCCTCAATCTTCACCTCCTCCCTCACTCTTTATCCCCTCCCTCACTCTTCACTCCCTCCCTCACTCTTCATCCCCTCCTCACTCTTTATCCCCTCCCTCACTCTTCACCCCCTCCCTCAATCTTCACCCCCTCCCTCACTCTTCACTCCCTCCCTCATTCTTCACCCCCTCCCTCACTCTTTATCCCCTCCCTCACTCTTCACCCCCTCCCTCAATCTTCACCCCCTCCCTCACTCTTCATCCCCTCCCTCACTCTTTATCCCCTCCCTCACTCTTCACTCCCTCCCTCATTCTTCACCCCCTCCCTCACTCTTCACTCCCTCCCTCACTCTTCACCCCCTCCCTCACTCTTCACCCCCTCCCTCAATCTTCACCCCCTCCCTCACTCTTCACCCCCTCCCTCACTCTTCATCCCCCTCCCTCACACTTTATCCCCTCCCTCACTCTTCACTCCCTCCCTCATTCTTCACCCCCTCCCTCACTCTTCACTCCCTCCCTCACTCTTCACCCCCTCCCTCAATCTTCACCCCCTCCCTCACTCTTCACCCCCTCCCTCACTCTTCACCCCCTCCCTCACTCTTCACCCCCCTCCCTCACTCTTTATCCCCTCCCTCACTCTTCACTCCCTCCCTCATTCTTCACCCCCTCCCTCACTCTTCACTCCCTCCCTCACTCTTCACTCCCTCCCTCATTCTTCACCCCCTCCCTCACTCTTCACTCCCTCCCTCACTCTTCACTCCCTCCCTCACCTCTTCACTCCCTCCCTCACTCTTCACTCCCTCCCTCACTCTTCACCCCCTCCCTCACTCTTCATCCCCTCCCTCACTCTTTATCCCCTCCCTCACCTCTCCACTCCCTCCCTCACTCTTCACCCCCTCCCTCACTCTTCACCCCCTCCCTCAATCTTCACCCCCTCCCTCACTCTTCACCCCCTCCCTCAATCGTCACCTCCTCCCTCACTCTTTATCCCCTCCCTCACTCTTTATCCCCTCCCTCACTCTTCACTCCCTCCCCTCACTCTTCACCCCCTCCCTCACTCTTCACCCCCTCCCTCACTCTTCACCCCCTCCCTCACTCTTCACCCCCCTCCCTCACTCTTCACCCCCCTCCCTCACTCTTTATCCCCTCCCTCACTCTTCACTCCCTCCCTCATTCTTCACCCCCCTCCCTCACTCTTCACTCCCTCCCTCACTCTTCACTCCCTCCCTCACTCTTCACCCCCTCCCTCACTCTTCACCCCTCCCTCACTCTCTTCCTTTGTCTAGCTTTCTCTTCCTTCCTTGTCTCTGCACAAGTCATAAGTGTGATCTTCCTTTGAGACATCAGCTACTGAGCTCAGCCTCATTTTTTTGCTACGTCTCTCATGTCCTCTCTCTTTTTATTTTTGTTCATGCCTGTCTTCCCTTAACATTTACCTTTTATTAATTTTTTGGTCAATTGACAGGGGTGTCCCAAAAAGGGAAATTATGCTCAAAAGCCAACTCATCTGTGAAGTGTCGCAGATACATCGCAGAGAATTTGTGTGCACCTACCAAAATGTGTAACCGTCGCAGACAGCGTCGCAGACAGCATCACATTATGGCCTAAAAATTAAATCTCAGATTATTTAAAAAAAACATTAAATTTACAATTTTTGTTCCGATTTTTTTCTCTAGTAAAAGAATGAAGCTAAAGCTAGGCTAATTATATTAGCTTGATATTATTTCTGAGGTTACTAGGGTTTAATACGGTTCTTAATAACCCAGCTCTGGCTCAAGAACAGAGTGTCCGGAGACAATGTTATGTTTTTGTCATGTTTTGACAAAGGAAGACTGTTGGGAAAAACACAGACACAGAAAGACAAAACACACAGTACGCAGACATAAAGATTAAATGTTTCACATGCACAAGCTAACAGGGGAGGGACGAGCATCACTAGCTTTGTCATCAGGTCATGGCCCAATCAAAAGACTGAGTCCCAACCATGTAGATCATCTTAGGAGATTTCATTCCATGAACTTTGAAATTTCTTACAAGCTCTAGTACAGGAAATGAAGCTAAAGCTAGGCTAGTTATATTAGCGAAATTAGGATGTAAAGTTCATCTGAAAAGCATTTCGCCACCAACATAATTTATAAGGAAGCGTAACATTAGTGTGATAGTATGAACTATGTGTGGACTGGAGCTGGGGTAGGTATAGGGCCTATATGCAACTACCGTATATAGATGGGAGGATATATCAAGGGCTCACACTCATATTAATCCCAAAAGCTGGAGGAAAGTGTTGAGAGCCATAAACAAAAAACTCTTCAAACTGGACAAAAAACTGCACACGAGTACATAGAGAGATCAGGCTGTCGGCGTCCTTATGGTCACACACCTGAGTTTATCTATCTTTGTATCCCTGTCTCCTTCCTACTTAGTTCTTTTTCCATTAAATCTCACTCTTCTTTGCACTTTTTTCCCTGTGCCAGACTCTCTGTGAGCAGTGTGATTGAGTGGGGAGGGTGCTGGCCCGTCCTGCAGCATGGCGCGTGGAAACAGAGGTTAATTGGATTGTAATTAGAGCGGAGGTGATTAATTGATAGCATCTGTAAATTTGGATGTTTCCATTGTAAATGTGACAAATGAGAGCGTGGCAGGCCGGAGGAAGAAGGGCAGCAAGAGAGAAAAGAGAGAGAGAGACAGAGAGAGAGAGAGAGAGAGGCAAGAGAGAAAAGAGAGAGAGAGAGAGAGAAAGAGAGAGAGGCAAGAGAGAAAAGAGAGAGAGAGAGAGAAGAGAAGAGAGAGAGAAAGAGAGAGAGGGCAAGAGAGAAAAGAGAGAGAGAGAGAGAGGAGAAGAGAGAGGCAAGAGAGAAAAGAGAGAGAGAGAGAGAGAGAAAGAGAGAGAGGCAAGAGAGAAAAAAGAGAGAGAGAGAGAGAGAGAGGCAAGAGAGAAAAAAAAAGAGAGAGAGAGAGAGAGAGAGAGAGAGAGAGAGAGAGAGAGAAAGAGAGAGGCAAGAGAGAAAAGAGAGAGAAAAGAGAGAGAGAGAGAAAGAGAGAGAGGCAAGAGAGAAAAGAGAGAGAGAGAGAGAGAGAGAGAGAGAGAGAGAGGCAAGAGAGAAAAGAGAGAGAGAGAGAGAGAGAGAGAGAAAGAGAGAGAGGCAAGAGAGAAAAGAGAGAGAGAGAGAGAAAGAGAGAGAGGCAAGAGAGAAAAGAGAGAGAGAGAGAGAGAGAGAGAGAGAGAGAGGCAAGAGAGAGAGGCAAGAGAGAAAAGAGAGAGAGAGAGAGAGAAAGAGAGAGAGGCAAGAGAGAAAAAAGAGAGAGAGAGAGAGAGAGAGAGAGAGGCAAGAGAGAAAAAAGAGAGAGAGAGAGAGAGAGAGAGAGAGAGAAAGAGAGAAAGAGAGAGGCAAGAGAGAAAAGAGAGAGAAAAGAGAGGATAGAGAGAAAGAGAGAGAGGCAAGAGAGAAAAGAGAGAGAGAGAGAGAGAGAGAGGCAAGAGAGAAAAGAGAGAGAGAAAAAGAGAGGCAAGAGAGAAAAGAGAGAGAGAGAAAGAGAGAGAGGCAAGAGAGAAAAGAGAGAGAGAGAGAGAGAGAAAGAGAGAGGCAAGAGAGAAAAGAGAGAGGCAAGAGAGAAGAGAGAGAGAGAGAGAGAGAGAAAGAGAGAAAGAGAGAGGCAAGAGAGAGGCAAGAGAGAAAAGAGAGAGAGAGAGAGAGAGAGAGAAAGAGAGAGGCAAGAGAGAAAAGAGAGAGAGAGAGAGAAAGAGAGAGAGGCAAGAGAGAAAAGAGAGAGAGAGAAAGAGAGAGAGGTAAGAGAGAAAAGAGAGAGAGAGAGAGAGAGAGAGAAAGAGAGAGGCAAGAGAGAAAAGAGAGAGAGAGAGAGAAAGAGAGAGAGGCAAGAGAGAAAAGAGAGAGAGAGAAAGAGAGAGAGGTAAGAGAGAAAAGAGAGAAAGAGAGAGAGAGAGAGAGAGAGAGAGAGAGAGAGAGGCAAGAGAGAAAAGAGAGAGAGAACGAGAGAGGGGGAGAAAGAGACAGAGAGAGGAAGACACACATGCAGAAGAACAACACAGGAGGAGTGAGAAAAGTGAGAAATGTATAGGGGTGAGAAAAAAAAAAGATGTATTTTATAGTCAGAAGTAAATTCTGAAGTGTGGTTATGGCATTAAGACAAGTACAGTGGTACCCTCTACTTACGAAAGACCTAGCTAACAACTAATCTAAGTAACGAAAAACCTTTGACTCAATCCGTGTATTATTCATTTATTCATTTTTCAACATTAAACTAAAAATACGACAACAAAAAACAACTTGCTTCTTCATTATTTGTTTCCAAAACCAAAACGAAAAAACAGATAACGATTGTTTTTTTTTCATTTTTCGTTTTTGTGTTTAAATGAATAATGGATAATGGCCATTTTCCGTTTCATCCAATTTTGACCTGAAGCAAGTTGAGTAAACCAGAAATGTTTCTTAACTGAAAGAAACGTCCACTGGACTTAAAAATCATTATGATGATTAAACAGCTTTTGACGGTGAAAAAACATATGCTGAGATTTTAAACACACTCCAGCAGTTATGTATTCACAGAATGTTGGTGAAAAGATTCTGTGTTCAACACCGACTCAGGTGTAAAAGACATATGTCAGATGCAGAACTGGAAACTGTTATCCTGTCATCAATACATAAGGTAAGTACAAGCTGTACACATATGCAAACAGACATATACAATTGTCATAGAAATATTTTTGTACGTTATTATAAAAAGAACATTCCTGGAATGGTGGTCATATCTTCAGGTGTTAGGGTGACCCTCTTAGTTTCCCAAAAGACAACGTAGGTTTACGTCTTTGTCACCGCTGCCTCGTCAGTCCCTTTGAGTGCGTCCACCCAAACCCCACCACAGTACGTATTTGCTATCCATCACGAGTCCAAAGAAAGTGATTGAAAAGAATGAAAATGTGAATGAAAGGAAGAAACGGGCTGCGCCACCAACAGAAGTGAAACAGGAAATGATGAAAAAGGAGGAGGCAGTCATCCCTGCACCAGCACCAACAAAAGACATGCCGACGAAACCCCACCAACCGTCCAAAACAAACACCCCGAAAAATGTGCATGAGTCGTGCCATCGCCCACCGCAACGACACACGCACCCCACGTACCCCAGGAAGATCACAAAAAGCCGGCAAAGTCAATGGTCCCTGGATCTACACCCACCAAATATCTGTCAACAAACACCACTGAAGGTGAAAGTGACAATTAAAACAAACCCAATGGTATGAAAATGACCCACATGTCTGGTATGAAAATGACCCACATGTCCGGTATGAAAATGACCCACATGTCCGGTATGAAAATGACCCACATGTCTGGTTCATTTGAATGGTTTAATGTTTAATGTTCAGTCAGTGACACATTGACCCACTGACACCAATACATTACATCTAAAATATGAATTGTATTTTACTTTTAACATATATTTCATACAAACTTGGTAATTTTTTAAAATAATTTTTAAAGGGTTTAGGGGGTAGTATTTGGGGCCTTGGAACCAATCAGACCTTTTAAATGTAAAATGTGACTATTTATGAAAAATTCACAGTACGAAAACACTTCTGGAACAAATTAATTTTGTAAGTAGAGGTACCACTGTATATTATATATGTGAGAATCCGGCTAATCTAGAAGAATCTGGATCATTTTTAAAGCCCTGAAGTGAGCCAATGAGGAAGGTCCAGATCATCAAGGTCTCAGGTTCTTACGGTTTATTGCCATCACATGTAAAATACACACCACATTGATCAACACAGATCCCCAACCAAAAGCCTAATGTCTCTTTGTTTACACTAAATCTGGTAATGTGTTGTCCTAGCGTCCGTCTCCCCACCCACAGGTGGAGCTTGAGCTACTCCTGTTTGTGGTCGGTTCCAATCGGTTCCCTCTTTACTTACGTGTGTTAGTTCGTGTCAGCCCTCGGTTCTACTTGTTTACATTTACCCGAAAACATTCTGGCTCCTGGACTCGTCCTTGTTTCGTAGCTAAAGTTTAGTGTGTTCCCAAACAATTGTGTTTTCTGGTAATAGTTTCTGTCCCCGTTACCCCCCAAGGCCATAGCCTGGCTCTTGGCTCAGCTGGGCTAACCAGCTGAGATATCGTAAATAAGATGTTTCTCATATGTGACAAAATAAACAGAAGGGGTTCAACTACACATGTGCATTCATAAATGTTCAGAAAACTGTAATGGAAACGCAGCTACTGGTGATCAATAAAAATACATTTTTTTTGCATGCATACGTTTTGGATATTTTATCTCTTTTAGCATGTTTTGTATTTATTTTCTCTGCATTTTTTGTGTATCTTCTGGGAAATTTGAGTTTGACGCCCATACAGTTATTGCAGCACCTGGCCAGTTGCTAATGCTACTCCAAGCCATCAGATTTATACAACGAAACCACTGGTTAATGTCTTCATCCACTCAATACCTTAACAGTCTGTATTGTTCATAGTATGCTGTAACAACCCTCATTCATTTACAGATACTTTGAACATAGTTAACTGCTCTGTTACTGATAGGCTGTCGTGGCAGACATGACGGCAAAAAGAAAACACGGTTCTTACCTACTGTACTATCGTGTACTCCTTCACATCCTCAGGACGCTGACACTCCAGAATAAAATTACATCCACAAATGGACAAGTGAATATTGACAGATGCAAGTGTGAAGTCCACTATCTTCATCTGTACACAACTCACACAAGCTCCAAAGTTCTTACTTTTTCTACAAAAAAAATGATGAACACGATGTTCTGACAGGATGCAGTTCACACAACCAGCACAAACACAATAATTCACCATCTTCACTCTGAAAATGCTCTCACTATGTCTCACTCACAACTACTTCAACTTCTACCCACAAAGTAGAATTCAGCTCATGCACCGTTACACGTATTTTCATCCAAGTCCAAAACCAGCAGTGATGAGGAGTACACAGTTTTTACAGTGAAAAAATACAAAAAAAATCCCAGGAACAAGAAAAAATAGTTACAAGAGATCTGAAAACACTATAAAATAAAGTTGGTGTCTTTTACCATTCAGTCACACTCTTACTTCAACTTCAAATTCAAATCTGTTTAAATCTACAGAATTTATCTCCAACCCCCCCCACCCCACCCCTTTATATCCCTAAGCTCCACCCATGGACATACCAATGACCACATTATTTAATTAACAATCTACAATATTTACATGAAACAAACATTAAACTTAAATCATATTAACTCATATAAACAATGGCACCAATTATCCTCCATAAACACAAACTGAAGAAAAACCCAAAACAATGAATGAATGTGTGTGTCCTGTAGTCAATGGTCCACAAACTTTTTATCACTGCGGACCGGTCCACGTTTGACAATTTTACCACAGACCGGGGGAGGTTCTGTAGATTGTTTATATGGGTCAAAGTGGGTGTGGTCTGTGGGAATCACCTGTCACTATAAATCCATATTTCAGTCCAACTCCTGGTATTGTCTGTTCAAACTTTCCTTTTCTCTACAGTTGGAGGATCTTCTTCTGTCTCTTCAGTCGCCTTTTACTCTTTGAAAACAAACTTTCCAAACAAATCTGGTTTTACTTCCTTTACTAACTTGTAGGTTATATTTATGACATTCAACTGACACATGGAACCGACAGAATCCGGTCATTTTTCAAAATAAAAGATTGTTCAGACTCAGATAATAAATACAAGAGAAATAATTAATTAATTAAGTAATTATTAGGCGGCCGGCGGCCCGGTACCAAGTGATCCATGGACCGGCCCGGGGGTTAGGGACCACTGCTGTAGTCAATGATGATGTGTTCAATGATGCCTGTGAATTATGAGGATGTGAACAGTGGTCTGTGTGTGTGTGTGTGTGTGTGTGTGTGTACACCTCCAGACACCCACCATATGTGGTAATGGCTGAGTAGTGAGCCAAGGTCCAGATGACAATGTCCAGTTTAAACATATGTCGCAGGAGAGCCGCGCTTCACACACTCCAAAAAAAGACAAGACAAAAAATTAAAAACCCACGTGGGGCAGAAATGACAGCGGCAATGTTGCAACGTTACACTATTTTAAAAAAATAATAGTTTTGCTCACAAGTTGGTGTGGGCCAGTCGGTGTCCTCTCGCGGGCCACTTCTGGCCCGCCTATTGGGGAACGTTGGTTTAGACCGCTTCATGTCCTCTAAACAGCTGGGCATAGTTTACAGTAGCTTATATTCTTGTTCAACATTGAAAGCTGATGCGGACGCGCCCCTTCCTCTGGAAAAAACAAAAATCCTATAGGGAGCCTCAGTGACACAATTCTATTTCCGGTCGATTTCCGGGCAATGGGACCTAAGTGCCATAAAAAAATGAACACGAGTCAATGGAAGGATAAAAGTAATTTTCTGGTCCCGTTTGAAATGTGCTACGGTTTTCACATATGATGTCTGTGAATTTTAAAGATACATTTTCACATTGAGAAAGCACTCACTTTGGACAGACATCCAAAGTTACGTTAGGTTTTATGTCAGAGTAAGTAATGGACTACAACGTTCGTCTCACAAATATGACGTCACCACCAAGCTTCACCATCAAACTCTTTCAAAATGGCTGTGACTTTGGCGAGCTTCACCTCCTTCTTTCAGGACGAAGGCAAGAGCATCAAACGTGGAGAAACCCACTTTAAATCGGGGCATGTGGAAAGTGGCAGCTACTCCGGGGGAGAGATAGTTGGTCGAGTGAGAGCCAGCATGCGGGACAAGCTCTCGTCAGCCGGGAAGCGGTAGAGGGAACATGTGGAAATGGTGTTGTGATTACACCGAGGCACAAAGCACACAGGTATTTACAAATGAAAAATAGAAAAGGTGGTATACGGTTTAGAAAAGTTTGCAGGGAAAGATTCTGCTGTGACGTCAGCTATGCGACGTCTGATATGTAGTCCAAACAGAGTCCAAATAATGACATATTTTTACACGATAATAAATCACAAAACACGTATCAAAGAAACTCCAAACGTACATCATTGGTTATGATTTTAATTGAAGTACAGCAAATGTGTGATTCAGGACATAAAGTAAAGTGGAGCAGAAAATAATTATTTTTTCCTCATCCACTCTCATGGACCGACAGGAAAGGGGCGGAGACTTAGGCTCCCCATTAGGTCAAATCATTGTGCGTGGGGGGTGGGGGGGCACCATGAGGAAGAGTGTTCATTTGTTTGACATATGGATTTAACATGTCCACTGTATATGTTGGGGCACGTCCATGTAGTGTTTTGAATCCAGTACAAAATAGCACTGACAGTTTTTAAACTTCACAGGAAGCTAATGTAGGTTCTGCCAACATGAGTGTGATCTGTTTTACTGCCTTCACTCAAGAGCCTGGCTGCTGCGTTTTGAACTAGCTGTAAACCCGAACGTTCAGAACAATTAAATATATGCAGTTATGAATACTCACAGTTTTAGTCATAGTTCTACTAACTCTAATGTATTCAGTTACTGTAACATGTTCTTCTTTTTAAGTTCTTCAATTAATATTATTTTATTAAAGTGAACTATTGTTTATATAAGTGAACAGAACTGAAAAACATATGAGTAAAAACTGAGTGGAATTAAATCATTAAATACTGAGAATGATATTATTCTGTTATTTTTATTGTTTCAAATAAGGATGATTGAAAAAAATAAACTTAACTGATGTAGTAGATGATGAAATATAATGTCAGAACAAAAACCACTAATATCTGTCACAGTAAAAACATTATAATCACTAAACAGTAATTTTATTCAGGGGGTTAAAGCTGTGGTTCAGTTGGTAGAGCGGGTCGTCCAATGACTGAAGGGTCAGAGGTTCACGTCCTGGCTCTGTCTGTCCACATGTCCAAGTGTCTACATGTCCAAAGACACTGAACCCAGTCTTAGTCTCTCAGTAGGACTGACAGAACATTAGATAATTAGTTAATAAGTAATGCTTTAATTTAATTATATTTCAATAATCATCTACATTTCAAGTCGTGGAAACTTGTATTTTTTAAGTTTCATCAACTTAAAATAATTGAGGCAATCGATTGCCTTAAAGGTATTGTGACGTCCAAAACTCATTTTTGATATTTTCATGTTACTATATGGGTCGTCTGGCCTCATTTACACCAAAAAAACATGAATCTAGACTGTTCAGTGGTTTTCCTATGGTCTGGGGGTCTTGGAGGCCTGAGCATGAAACGCTCTCTCTGATTTGTCTCCCGCTTTCGACGTCACACTCGGGAGAGCAATAAGGAGACCCCCCCCCCTCTCTTCTCTTCTGCCCGTCCCCTGTGCTCAGCCCCGCCCCCACCAACGTTACTATAGAAACGGTGTTCACGTGCGCTCCTGCTCTTACAACCTTTTCATCGCTGAACGGTTTAGTCGTGTCGTAATGGCTCCTAAATCACACCTCAAATGTCATGTTGTTGGCTGTGTAGATCAGCAACAATCACTATTTGACCTACCAAGCTCCCCTGAAGAACTACGTTCCCAGTGGCTGGCTTTTATCTACCAAGGTAACGTTCCTGCTTATTTACCCAAGAGAGTCCAGACTTGTTCCGGTCATTTTCGACGAAACTATGAATTAAAAACTTATAATAACAAATTAACAAGACATGATGAGTTAACATCTGGTTTTAAAGTCTTGGTTTGTTAGAATATCAAACTGTTGTGACAAAATACAAATAATAAATACACTTTTAATGTCGCGGTGAGACGGCAGACCCCCCCCCCCTTCCCCCCAACGATCCGACGAAACTATGAATTAAAAACAAAACTATGAATTAAAAACAAAACTATGAATTAAAAACAAAACTATGAATTAAAAATAACAAAGTAACAAGACAGGATGAGTTAACATCTGGTTTTAAAGTGTTGGTTTATCATTATTTATACTTGGTATCATTCTTTATTAGGCAGCATATGATACAGTATTTCTTATACTGTACAGCAGGAAGGAGGGGGGGCTGGCCGCAGCAGTTTGGGGGTGGAGCCGAGTACATGACTGACAGGCGAAGCGCCCCAAGTAGTCTGTTGAGGTGTTCATGTGTTGCAGGCATAGTACTTGGATTCAGACCACAGAAATCCACAAAAATTAATATTATGGAGTGGGGTTTTTTGGTTGAATACTTTTGAAACACGTTTTAAATTCATTGTCAAAGACTTTGAATGCTATGAAAACAACATGTCACAAAACCTTTAAATGTTTTGAGTTCTACTAACTTATTTGGGTTTACAGAGTAGCTGCGAACATGCAAGAGATGATTCGCTTGAGGTAATAAAAGCATGTGTGAGTTTCTCAAGATTTGGTTCAGTTTAAAAAAATCTTTGAATTTGACAATGGACCTAAGCTGAAAAAAGCTGCCCTTTACAACAGCATTGATCTGCTTATCAAATGTTAGTCACCAATAGAGGGCGCCCCAGGCACATGTGGCGCTCTAGGCAAACGCCCTGTCTGCCTATACCAGGAGGCGGCCCAGCTTTTATCACTCACTTGAATATGTTTGTATCATTATAATGTAAATCTGCTTGACTTTGATTAGGAATTTGAATATATTATATATGTAATGTTGCTGAATTCAGGGTAACAGGCAGGTAGGACAGGCCCACCTACAAACATGCACTTTCCTTGTTCATATTAAAGTTGTGGAAAATTTGCTTTAATAATGTGGTTCAAAGCCAGACAGTGTGTGTGTAAACAGAATATCATTTTAATACTTTCTGCTGGGTGTCTGTGTACCAAATTTAATATTGTGTTAAAATAACTATTTCCCCCTTGCCATCTGTCAGGTATTGTGATTCAGTGTTTCTTCAGCTATTGTTTGACTATTCTAGCAGCAGTCTGGAGATAAAATGTATGATGAAATGTAACACATGGAGAGGGGATGAAAGATGCTCTGTGAGGTGAGTCATGTCTGAGTTCTTACTGACAAGTATTTAAAGACATAATCTGCTCAAGAAAAAAAGTCAGCATATGTAGCGTTTACAGAAAAATGAAAATACAATGTTTTGTGCCTTAAGTTTACATGTACAACAGTAGTCAAGCTATACTGCATTTACTTTTTTGCCTCTATTTTTTTTATACCTCTCAGAATTGTCAAACTATAAAAGACTTAACTGCATCTCTTCATTGAGGCATGATGGGGTTTTTTAATTATTTATTTATCCTATTTATTTATTCATTCATTTCAGTTTAGTTTATTTTGAACGTGTCACAGAGAAAATAAAACAAATAACCAAGGAACAAACACAAGCAGAGAAATAAATGATAGATAAATAAATAAACAAATAAATAAATAAATGACACAGCAGTCAGATTTATCAGTTCTATAGGGAGTGGAGGAAGTTAAGAAAATTTAAACTTTAGTTTCCTGATGTGAAATAACAACAGTAACATTTCATTCCAACTCCAAATGTATGTTATTTCATATATTTGCAAAAAAATAATAATAATCGCACTCTTGTAGATCTTTTTAAATGTCATATCTTCACACCTTCAAATACAAAAACATTTCACCGTTTGTGGACGTCTTTTGGAGTTCCTCTCACTTTATAATAATAAGTACCTTGCTCTCTAAATCAAATTTTCGATTCTAGGTGGTAAGGAATTAATTTTCAAACTAAAACTTTTTAAAAATATAGAATGCATTTAGGACTTCACAATATTCACTGTTCTGGGATAACAAGAGAAGCTATAAAAAGCCATCATATTAAAGCATCACTCAACCACAGAGAAATTAACACGGCTGTTTTTTTTCCATCATCTGAGCACTGAAAAAATTAATCGGGCTGTACTTTTAACAGTCACAAATTCTCCAATCTAATTTCTTGCACAGGTGTCACAACTATGAAAACCACTCACAGAGTGTAAGAAAACCTCACAATTGCTAGTGTGGTTCGTTGCTCAACGGAACAAATTGTTCATTAACTGTGGGCCTAATGCTCTAACAAATGTTCCAGGAACATTGCTGCGGTGGTCCACATGAGGACGGAATTAAGCTAATCAAATAAGCCTCCAGTCAGGTCCTATCAGACAGCTCCAGACTGCGGCAAATGAGCCCACGTCGCAAAATTTACATTTCATCTTCCCCAGGGGACAGGTAGGGTCCCACCTCGCTACCACTTTTCCTCCCTATCAGCATCTGCTTTCTGGAGGAAGGGGAACAAAATGGGATTGAGGGATATGGTGATTCCTGGCGGTACCATGAAGCCGCTCAACCTCTCTCGCCACTTCCTGGGCATGTTTTGGATGAATAAGAGAGAGAAAATAGAGAAGATGACAGCAGGGGAAATATTTGCTGTTGTGGTTGGAGCGCTACTCAGATCCCAAGAATGAGGGCCAGGCATATTTGCACAGCTGTCCATCTCCCAAGCAGCCAGTGTGTGCCCGCTGGAGTGTATTTGTTTGTCAAAGTCACTACGTCTATGCTCTGTAAGTTATGTGTGCCCCTGCCTGTGTACTGCTCTATATGTGCGTGAGCATTAATGCATGCACGGGCGTTAAACTATGTGTTTATGTGTGCAGAGTGTTTATCCAGGGAGAAGGAAATCCATCTGTCTGTGTTGGATAAAGATGCCAGAAACAAGGAAGAAGGAGAGATTCAGCTCCAAGAGCCAAGGAGAGCCAAACAGATGCCCTTAGAACTCCTAAACTGTTTCCTTGTCGCCTTCCTTACTCAAGATGTTCACTAACTTGACTTTTTTTTTTAATGTGGAATTCTAATATTTGGTCCTTACAGTGACGTAGAGCTGCCAGACAGCTAAATATATTTTGGTTCAATAACGTGTAATAATGTGAAACATTGGGAGGGCACGGTGGTGCAGTGGTTAGCACGGTGGTTAGGGTTAGCACGGTGGTGCAGTGGTTAGCACGGTGGTTAGGGTTAGCACGGTGGTGCAGTGGTTAGCACGGTGGTGCAGTGGTTAGCACGGTGGTTAGGGTTAGCACGGTGGTGCAGTGGTTAGCACGGTGGTTAGGGTTAGCACGGTGGTGCAGTGGTTAGCACAGTGGTTAGGGTTAGCACGGTGGTGCAGTGGTTAGCACGGTGGTGCAGTGGTTAGCACGGTGGTGCAGTGGTTAGCACGGTGGTTAGGGTTAGCACGGTGGTGCAGTGGTTAGCACGGTGGTTAGGGTTAGCACGGTGGTTAGGGTTAGCACGGTGGTTAGGGTTAGCACGGTGGTGCAGTGGTTAGCACGGTGGTGCAGTGGTTAGCACGGTGGTGCAGTGGTTAGCACGGTGGTGCAGTGGTTAGCACGGTGGTGCAGTGGTTAGCACGGTGGTGCAGTGGTTAGCACGGTGGTGCAGTGGTTAGCACTCGTGCCTCACAGCAAGAAGGACCCTGGTTCGAATCCCGTACCAGACCTTTCTGTGTGGAGTTTGCATGTCCTCCCCGTGTCCGCGTGGGTTTTCGCCGGGCACTCCGGTTTCCTCCCACCATCCAAACACATGCACTGATAGGTTAATTGGTTAATCTAAAATTGTCCATAGGTGTGAATGTGAGAGTGATTGTTTGTCTATATATGTTCAGCCCTGAGATGAACTGGCGTCTCATACAGGGTGTACCCCACCTTCACCCATTGTAGCTGGATTAGGCCCCCAGTGACCCCCGCGACCCTAGTGAGGATAAAGCGGGTTCAGATGATGAATTAATTAATTTCATGTTATAACATGATATTTATTACATTATAACATGATATATATTTCATTATATGTATTTCTGTCTAGTGGGGTTTCGATTTGTTTCGTAAATAGAATTTAATTTCGTATTCAGAGCTGAAAAATTAAAGGTTGTTAGTTGGATTATTTATTTGCTGGGTCTGTAGTAAGTAGAGGTACCACTGTAAATATCACATTATAATGTGAAACTTTTCATGCAATTACATGATACTAAACCAAATATATTTTGAGGACTGGCAGCTCATAGGTCCTCAATGCACATGGACTTTGGTCTGAATATCAGTGACTAAATACATGGTGGCTTCATATTTCCCACAGAAATATGGTATAACTACAGAACATGCTGTAATAAATACCTCTGTATTTGGATAAACCAGCCTCAATTTTAGTTATTTGAAGTACAAATGGAAGGAGTGTCATGTGTCCCCCTTTCAACATCTTTGTTTCTTTGTTTTAATTGATTTTCATGATGCAAATATTGATTCTAACCATCTTCCAACTGAGTGGAGCCTTTTTATGCTGCTTAAATTTTCATGTTGGTAACCTGAAGACTTACAGTCTGTTGTTTGTGAACAGTGTTAAGACCAAAAGCCGTTTTGTCATCGTTTTATCAACACATATCTTCAAATATACTCTGCATTACTGGGGTCAGCTTTAAAACCTGGATGACTGGAGCCATGTCAAAATATTGAAACCCATCTACAGCTGCTCTACTGTGGCCTATTTGTTATTTCACTTTGTATTTCCATTACAATAAAGCAATGTGTGGTGCATTTATGACATTATACAACTACAATAAATAGAATATTCAAAATTTGGTCACACATAAAAACATCTAGTTGACTGAATCAAATTAACTTAAATTAAAATAAAACTAACCCTATGCAATTTAATTTGGTTCACTCAACTAGATTTTTTTTTATGTGTAACCATAAAAAGTAAAAAATTAGGAGATAAAAATTCAAAAATGAAGAAGATTTTTTTTTAACTTGATTCAATGTTTTATTTTTTTCATTGTATGAACAAATGCAAATCGAGTTTCTTGCAATGCATGTTGAATTATAGGCAAGAAAATAAAACATTTTAGTTTATATGCTATCAAAGCATTTATTTATTCCATGTATAGCCTGTGCATGTTTGCAGATGGACAAAGTTAGAATAGATTACATTGTTAAACAATAATGACTCATTCAGTTCATTTCAAAATGTTTTGGTTGGTGTTTTGTTTTTGTTTTTTTACAATGGGAGCCAAAGCAGCATTACTACTAGTACCAATTCTACCATAGATTACTTACTTTCAAGGTTCATTGTTTATTTATAGATTTATTTATTTATAAATTTATTTTGCGGAAAATCTTATTTCATTTGGCATACCAATATATGGTTGTTTCTAAAAATATATGGTTGTTTCTAAAAATATATGGTTGTTTCTAAAAATACATAAATAAATAAATATGTGTATATGTGTAAAAGTTAGGTGAAGTGCTAAAAACAGCCAAAAAAAAAACAGTTAAAATTTGCAACTTACATCCAGTTATAATAATAATTATAATAATCATAATAACTAAATGTAGTAAAAGTAGAAGGGGTGAGAAAAACATGGATTCAGATACAGTGGTTCCTCTACAGACCACAGACCCAGCTAATAAATAATCCAATCAACGAAAAACCTTTACCTCATTTTTTTTGTCTCTGAATGTAAAAAAAAATTCTATTTACGAAAGGAAACTGAAACCCCCTGAGACATAATCCTATGTACATTACTGTACGTATCATCCTATTGGCTATGAGGGAGCAACCAATGATGCTTTTGGTGACCTTTGACCCTCATTCATCACAGAGTTCTAACCATAGATGAGTTAAGGACAGAGACACCATCAAAGTCAACATTATTAGATAAAAAGTCTAAATTCCCAGTCATTAAACACAACCAGAGTTAATCCATATATTAGTCACACTGTGGTTTTTATAGTAAATTAAAGTTTTTTCAGTGTCACCTTATAGTCCAGAAAATACACTAACCTTTAGTTTCCTAAATGTCATGTTATTTCTTATTCAAATATTGGTATGGACAGGTCACCATTACTGGGTCCCATGCCAGCATCAACCTGGCTGAGTACCTGATCAATGCCCGACTCTCCTCTGAAGCTACTGGACTGGTAACAGGTCACCAGTAATGGTGACCTGTTAACCCATGCCACCCATCCCACCCTGGCCGGAGCCTCTTCAACCCCCTGCCCTCGGGTAGGAGATACAGGGCCCTGAGGAGCAGAACCAACCGGTTCAGGGACACTTTTTACCCATGGCCAATAAGACTTCTTAATAATGGATTGTGATCAAGTGTTTTTTATGTATGGATGGTTTTAACTATGTTTGGATGTTTGCTTTTATCTTTATATAGTGTTTAACAAATTTTAACCTTTTATACAGTTTATTCATATATTATTTATTTTATTTATCTTGTATTGCACTTTTTGGGGGGGGGGGTTCCTGCAACATTTCATTGTAACTTGTGTGCAATGACAATAAAGTTTATTATTATTATTTTAGAAACATTGTCACAAACCGGCCTGGTTGGAGTGGCAAATTAAGGGAGATCAGACAGTTTGTTATATATAACATAGAACTTTAATATAACTTAAGAGGTTTACAACACAAAAAACAGGAGTGAAGTGTGAAATATCTTGGCATCAGTTATGAGTGTAGTACATGGGTGAGTGAAAATGTGAGTGTGGATGTTGAGTGAAAAAGGTAACACAAACTGAATCCAAACCAAACCAGACCAAACCAAACTAAACCAGACCAGACGTAGACCAAACCAAGTAGGACAGAACAAACCCAACAAAGCTGTGTATGGAGCATCTGGGAGATCTCTACAGAGAGAGACCAGGTGAGCTTTTGTAGCCTCCCACAGTTCTACCAGGTGCCACCTGTTAAATCAAACGACTCTCCCTTTCCTGCAGCTTCAGGTGATCACCTGATAGGCAGAAAGGGAGGAGCCGTAACAACATCTATCGAATCGAATCCTTTTATTGTCATCATACACATACACATGCATAATGAAATTTAAAACAACTCTGGTGGCATAAAATTACAGGAGGAGATTAAAATAGAATAAAAGTATGATGTATAAAAACATTTACAGGAGGTAATGTAAAAGTGCATTAGAGAACATGGTAGCATGAATAAATATATAAACATATATATATATATATATAAATATATAAATATATTGCACAGTGGGCAATGGCTGAAGTAGCTATTGTTTCCCGCTAGTGTTCAGTACCCTGATTGCACTGAGATAAAAAGTGTTCAGGAATCTCGAAGTGCGTATCTAAATATTGGTATGGACACGTCCATAGCGTCCATACACTATTTTACGTCCATGTCTGACACATACAACTAGGAAATCTCCCAGTTCAGATTCTGCAGCGGCCTGTAATCATCTCCTCTTTCAGTTCTACCTACTGATGTCTTTATCTCTGGCTCTCATTTGATTTTTGTTTTGTTTATGTGAACATATTAATTAGTGGAGTTTGGACAGTTTTAAAAGCAGCACATACTACTGTACATTGGCAAAATCACGCTGCCCTTCTAAATGTCACAACGAGTGGAAATGAACATGTTTACCAATTGCTTGCTCCTAAAATTGCATTGATGATCATCCATGAAATTATATTCTCACGCACATCAAAAAAGTCCTTTGCTTTTAACCTTGACTCTGAAGCAACCAATAGAAGTGAATTGGCAGACACATGAGTCTGGGCACAGCAGTTAGTATCTCACAGATATACTCTGGCATCAGACCATGGAATATTCTGGAAGGAACATGAAGCATTCCATAAGTGCAGATACTTGTGTATATTCAACCTGTTTCATATTTGAAGCCAAAGTCTCTGACAGAAAAGAGTCAATGGTTTGAAGAGTCACATATAGAACTGGAGGAGAGTGATGAGTTACAGAGATAATGCTGGAGGTTCCTCAATCAATCAATCAATCAATCAATCAATGACTTTAAAAGGCCGTTCATCCCTGCTGTTGTCAGGCAGTTCAACAAATCTGATTATTTTATGCTTATTTTGTAACCCTTTTTCACAAATATTTTGTTAATTTTTTCCACATTTTGTTGATTTTTCACAAATTTTGTAGCAAAAATTTAGGTTTTACTCATTTTGATGCTCATGTTTGTTGTTTTTTTTTTTTAGTTTTTAAAAAAATATATCATTTTTCACCCACAAAATTTTTTTTACTATAAACCAGAGTTCTGCACGGGTTCGGGTACCCGTGGGTGACCCGTGGGTGACTCGTGGGTGAACCGCAGATGTTCACGAAACAGGTGAAAAATGTTGTGCTGTGTCGGATACGGGTTCGGTTCGGGTCGGACGTGGGTGATCGCGGGTCTAATTTGCGGTTCATAGGTTAAAAACTGTTCTTTAGTTTGGACTTGTATAGCTGCCTCCTGTCGACTTCCTTCTTGATGCGTTTTTCAAGCGTGTGTGTGTGTGTGTGTGAGTGTGTGTGTGAGTGTGTGTGAGTGTGAAAGTGTGTGTGTGTGTGTGTGTGTGTGTGTGTGAGTGTGTGTGTGTGTGAGTGTGTGTGTGTGTGCATGTGAGTGCGTATGTGTGTGAGTGTGTGTGAGTGTGTGTGAGTGCGTATGTGCGTGTGTGTGTGCGTGTGTGTGTGAGTGTGTGTGAGTGCGTATGTGCGTGTGTGAGTGTGTGAGTGTGTGAGTGTGTGTGTGTGTGTGTGTGTGTGTGTGTGTGTGTGTGCGTGTGTTTGTGTGTGTGTGTGTGTGTGTGTGTGAGAGTGTGTGTGTCTGTGTGAGTGTGTGCGTGTGTGTGTGTGAGTGTGTGTGTGTGTGCATGTGAGTGCGTATGTGTGTGAGTGTGTGTGAGTGTGTGTGAGTGCGTATGTGCGTGTGTGTGTGCGTGTGTGTGTGAGTGTGTGTGAGTGCGTATGTGCGTGTGTGTGTGCGTGTGTGTGTGTGCGTGTGTGAGTGTGTGAGTGTGTGAGTGTGTGTGTGTGTGTGTGTGTGTGTGTGTGTGTGTGCGTGTGTTTGTGTGTGTGTGTGAGCTCACGGATAAAACAATTTTTTGAGTTTATTATTTGTCTGCTACTGTTTAACAACATTTTTATTTGCCTCTGCCTTGGCTATGTCACTGTTCAGTTTATTCGTGACGATAAATGTTTGTATTTAAGTTTGGCTATCTGACATTTTCTTCCGGGTTCCGGTCGGATATCGGGTTAATTTATAGCGGGTCGGTTCGGGTGCGTATTTTTTTTTTTTTCGGCGGAAAACGGGTCGGATACGGGTTTGAACATGACGGGTACGGGCGGTTGCGGTTTGTCAAAATCAGAACCATGCAGGACTCTGCTATAAACACCACCTCAGGATGTATTAGGTCTCACTCTGTCTTTCTCTCACTCATTCATTCACTCATTCATTCACTCATTCATTCACTCATTCAGCCTTTCTTAGTAGAATTGAGATCAAAGCCTCATTTGCAAAGTTGCCACGAAAGAAGTAGTAACAATGATGAGCAAAATGAAAGAATGATTCTACATCATTTTATTTCATGTTCGCTGTACCATAGGAGTGGACCGAATCATTAAAACGACATATTGAATTAAAAATTAAGCAACTGAGAAAGAATTCATAAGGCTTCAACCAGCTCATGATCAGGCTAGTGACTGAAATAAAAACCAGCTCCTTAAGAATAAAAAATGTCTAAATGACTGTGTTACATCACTTCAGGAGACGTAGGACCCACAAGCACTTAAACCACACTATTACCACTTTTCAATTTCTTCATTACTTGTCAATTCTCCATTTACAAAGTTGCATAGTAACCAAACCTTGACTGTATGTGGATGCAGCATAAGGATACTCTTATCGTGCTCTGCAGGTAAATACCATCACACACATTGTCTCAGCTCTATTACTATGGAGTCATTTTTGGAACAAAATGAAGCGTATTCACAGGAAACAAATCCATGCATATGTTTTGATATTAAGGTAAAGTACTTTATTTATCATTATTCATTGTACAACGACATGTGTCCTCTGCATTTAACCCACCCTCGATGTCACTGGGGTAAACTAAGGTGCAGTGGGCACCCATGGGCGGTACCCGGGGACCCAGCTCCTGCTGTAGAACCAGGTTAATGGTCAGAATCACCTGCTGGAGGATTTGACCTTAACAAACATGGTTTTGGGTGACGGGGGAAACCGGAGCGTCTGGAGGAAACCCATCCAGACACGAGGAAAGAAACATGTGAACTGAACAGAAAGACCCACACGGTCTGGGAACGCATGCGTCTTTGTTTGTAGGTGAGCATAAAATAAGTATTTGCAGTGATATTTAAAATATTTAGTAACTGGAAATTTAATTCAAAGTCATTGTGATACAGTCCTCAAAACTACCTTCCCGAGATGGCAATTACAAAATTACAAAAATGCAACAAAATATAAATCTTTTTTCCAAATGCATCTGTTGGTTCAAAGGTGAAAGTTCATATGACTTCACAACACTACATGAAGTTATAAAACACAACATAAATGTCTCAGAAAGTAAAAAAAAAACATTATTACTAGTACTGTGTACCGAGGAGAAGAGGCAGTTTTTTCTCACACAGATATTAAACCACCCTTTCAAATATCACAAATAAAATATTACATAGCTGACAAAAATGCAGCATAAAAAGTACCCTGTTGGTACTAGTGCATCATTTTAGTTGACAAATGCAAACTGCTGCCGCACACATGTTGCTTCGTACTGTGAGGAAAAGGCAGAGGGAGCAGTTCAAGGGTCACTGGAGGACGTTGGAGGTGATTGGTTAAAATTACAACATTGCGCTGAATTCACAGGGATTGGCTGAATTTGCGTTGAAGTTCACGAAATCCTGGAGGGTCTGGAATATGAATTCCTCAGATGAAAGAACGTGATCAAAAATACATCATCACGTCACAGACATTATCCATTGAACACAGAAAACGGATGGAATTCAAACCATCGGTGTTCAGCGGCAACTTTAGTCCTAGAGCTTCTAGAAAATCTGACTTGTAGCACAGTGTCTCGAACCATGAGAAAAAGTGGATTTTCTTTATGATTGAAAGCAGAGGGAAAATAACACAAGGGGCTACATCAGCTGATGACGCGTTTTTGACCAGTTTCTTCGTATTCGTACTAAAGACAGTGTACTTTTAATTTCATAAATTACATTTTTGATGTAACTTTTCCATTCGTATTCTGACAAATATCAAACACACAACACATTATAAGAACAAATGGACTCAATTTAGAGTTTGCAAATATTAAATTTTTTTGCTCAACTACAACCAAAGACACATCACAGTCACAATTTATTGTCTCCGAGGGGAAATTTGTATGCATATCCCAAATATGCACAGATTACTACTAATATGCTTCATTTTGTCCCCAAAAAAAATAAATTAAAAAAATTGCTCCATACATTACACCAGCTTCTAACACATTTATTCCCAGCACTAAATAAAACAAGTCAAACAATGATTTGTGAGACTTTTTTGTCATTTGATTGGGGTTGAACCCCATCACACATGCAGGTAAATCGAAAGAGTTATGCTTAGAAATGCAGAGTGGAAGCGGGAGGGAATCCAATAGGCCGGGGCTTTTTGAAGAGTTCTGCTGTGAAGGAGGGTCGACGAGAATTCACCGCTGTATTTGACAGCTTCAAGCACACGGCGTCACAATCCATTTCTCATCTCCACAGCCTACATTAGACGCCTTGTCACAATAATTACATTTCTCTGTATTAATTGATGACTTATAATGGAAATAAGAGCTGTCGGGGAATGTATCAAACTACAGCAACAATAATAGCAAAGGCAATAACCAAACAAATATCAAATGGACAAATGAGGGAGAGTATTAGACATGACTGATGAGCGGAGCAGGCCCAACCACGTAGTGCGTACGTGCCCGGGGAATTCTGCTATTGTATGTCTGACAAGGCTGTTTGTGTCTCTGTGTGTCTACATATAGTATATATTAAACATGGCGTGCGACAGTGTAATATGTGTGTGTTATGTGTGATGATATGCATGGATTTTAGTAGCTAATAAATTACTATCCAATAATGCTTATTTTAGTACAACACTACATAATCCCATTCATCCATAAGCTTTTCTATTGTCATCAGCATTTACCCAACATAATAATAATAATAATTAAAACTGCAAGCAGTCTCAAAGGCCTTCGCCATCCCTCGCAATGACAATGAGATGACATCGTACCATGGACGGGATGTGATATTCTCCCAGAAACGCACACTTTTGGTTAAATATGTCGGTGCCCCTATAGAGTGACTTATTTGAAATGTTGTGCATTGAATGGGTTTAGAACTGTGTGCCTGACAAATGACACACATTTGAGCCAAATCTGTGTTTGTATGTCCAACTACAGACATTTGAGTAAAGGCGAATTTGTGGGGGGCACTGTGGGGGGCACTGTAGAGTAAAATTACAATTTCTATTGATAAAAAGGTGCAGGACCGGGAGATAGAGGTCCGAGTCAAATTTCAGCCAAATTGGTGATTGTATAGACTATAGACTAAATAATAATTTTGTATGACAAATGGGTGTACATCACAAGGTTTTTAGGTGGTCTCCTCATGATGAACATGTGTACAGATTTTCATAGCTCTAACTTCACTAGGGTGGGATCTGGCCTAATACATACATACATTTTGACTTTTCTAGGGGGCGCTGTGGACACATTTCTTTACCAACTTTTATAAAACTATACATACTCGCAAGTTTTCACACTTCTGGTGTGTGTGCAAAATTTGGCGAGTTTTGGTGCATGTTCAGGGGGTCAAATTAGAGGTCAAATGGATGCATCCCTTGCAATCACAGCAGACTCAATAGATGGATGTTGGTCTGCGGTAGTGCCCTGCACGGGCCTATTATCTGGGCCCGAGCCCGGCCCTGGCCCGAGGGGGTGGAGCCCCAGCCCGGCCCGGTCCGACAGGTTTTCAGAATTCTCAGGCTCGAGCCCGGCCCGGCCCGATTTTTTTTGTTTGTTTGTTTTAACCTCCCATAAGAATGTTTTATCGTGATAGAACGCTATATTCATTGAGTGCGTTGGTAAATTAAATCTGCCGCTCTGAAAATGGGATAACGCTCTGCAGTTAGAAAAAACAGCTTTCTATTTTTCTGTGAATAAGTGCACGGTTTCTGACAGATCAATGTGGACATAAAAGAGCAGGTTAAAATAGGGGCTCATGTTTTGATCAGCAGCTTGAGAACTCTGTCTGTGACCGCTGCTGGATCCACCACCGTTCAAAATGTCTGTGGAGATGTGATGAACCTGTTTTTTTTATGTCATATGACAGAACTGCTTTACATACAACACACTGAACAAACCCTTTTGGCTCATCTTGAAGGGTTGGAATAAGTTGAAACTTAGTCCAGAACGGACATTTTCCCTTAGTGTTGTTCACTCTCTTCAATTCACCATTTTCAATCTTTTTCTTTATGTCGTTCTCCATGTTTGTGGTGGGAGTTGGGAAGTCGCGCGAATCGGAAAGTGAGGGAGGCTACCGTATGCCCATATAAGGGAGGCTACTGTATGCCCATATAAGGGAGGCTACCGTATGCCCATATAAGGGAGGCTATCGTATGCCCATATAAGGGAGGCTATCGTATGCCCATATAAGGGAGGCTATTGTATGCCCATATAAGGGAAGCTATCGTATGCCCATATGAAGGAGGTGCCGGTGCCGGGCAGAGCAGCAGCTGCTGCGTTCAATTGTTTCCATTTAAACACAACACAGGTTTTTTTTTAATAATTAAATTGAAAAATAAAAGTGCCCGAGCCCGGCCCGTGTCCGAGGTAATTATACGGTCGTCGGCCCGAAGCCCGGCCCTTGGGCTGTCGGGCCCCTCGGGCCAAGGGCTCCAGTGCAGGACTCTAGTCTGCGGTGAAGGACTAATAATGTAGAAACACAATTGTTATATCAATGCCGTGAAACTTCATTCCTCCTTTTCCAGCAAATAACACTTGGTGTTTTTGATTGTTGCTGTTGGCGTTGTCTTCAGGACATATTTACAACCGCTGTATAAAGCTGTGTATAATAAAATGGTATTTTTAAGTGTAATGAACCCAGAAAACACACCCTTAACTGGTGCCAAAAACAACACAGTCTTTCCCTCACATGTATTTCACCCTTTTATAAAGTACATATGAACTTTGACCTACCTTTGTATACAAGCGCCACATAAGTGCAGTAAAAGTACCATTTACCTTTCCCAAAATGTAATAGCACTAATGTAATCTGTTCTGGGTTATTGGTTATCTGAAAACCCAGTGAAATCAACAAACAATTGAACAAAGAAACAAATAGAACCAAAGACAAAATCCTTTGCCTCCTCCCACAATGACAGTCCCATGTGTGCAAGCAGAGGAGGGAGGTATAATGAAGTACAAGTACTGTGTTACTGTACTTAAGTAGACTTCTTGTCCGGATTTAGTTTTCTGGCAATTTTTTACATTTATTTAAATATATGTACTTTATACTCTTTACATTTATATAAATACCTGTACTTTATACTCTTTATATTTATATAAATACCTGTACTTTATACTCTTTATATTTATATAAATACCTGTACTTTATACTCTTTATATTTATATAAATACCTGTACTTTATACTCTTTATATTTATATAAATACCTGTACTTTATACTCTTTATATTTATATAAATACCTGTACTTTATACTCTTTATATTTATATAAATACCTGTACTTTATACTCTTTAAATTTATATAAATACCTGTACTTTATACTCTTTACATTTATATAAATATATGTACTTTATACTCCTTACATTTATATAAATATATGTACTTCATACCCTTTACATTTATATGAATATTTGTACTTTATACTCTTTATATTTATATAAATACCTGTACTTTATACTCTTTACATTTATATAAATATATGTACTTTATACTCCTTACATTTATATAAATACATGTACTTTATACTCTTTATATTTATATAAATACCTGTACTTTATACTCTTTACATTTATATAAATATATGTACTTTATACTCTTTATATTTATATAAATATATGTACTTTATACTCTTTATATTTATATAAATATATGTACTTTATACTCTTTATATTTATATAAATATATGTACTTTATACTCTTTATATTTATATAAATACCTGTACTTTATACTCTTTACATTTATATAAATATATGTACTTTATACTCTTTATATTTATATAAATATATGTACTTTATACTCCTTACATTTATATAAATATATGTACTTTATACTCTTTATATTTATATAAATACCTGTACTTTATACTCTTTACATTTATATAAATATATGTACTTTATACTCTTTATATTTATATAAATATATGTACTTTATACTCTTTATATTTATATAAATATATGTACTTTATACTCTTTATATTTATATAAATATATGTACTTTATACTCTTTATATTTATATAAATATTTGTACTTTATACTCCTTACATTTATATAAATATATGTACTTTATACTCCTTACATTTATATAAATATATGTACTTTATACTCTTTACATTTATATAAATATATGTACTTTATACTCCTTACATTTATATAAATATATGTACTTTATACTCTTTATATTTATATAAATACCTGTACTTTATACTCTTTACATTTATATAAATATATGTACTTTATACTCTTTATATTTATATAAATATATGTACTTTATACTCTTTATATTTATATAAATATATGCACTTTATACTCTTTATATTTATATAAATATATGTACTTTATACTCTTTATATTTATATAAATACCTGTACTTTATACTCTTTATATTTATATAAATATATGTACTTTATACTCCTTACATTTATATAAATATATGTACTTTATACTCTTTACATTTATATAAATATATGTACTTTATACTCTTTATAATTTATATAAATATATGTACTTTATACTCCTTACATTTATATAAATATATGTACTTTATACTCTTTATATTTTATATAAATACCTGTACTTTATACTCTTTATATTTATATAAATATATGTACTTTATACTCCTTACATTTATATAAATATATGTACTTTATACTCCTTACATTTATATAAATATATGTACTTTATACTCTTTATATTTATATAAATACCTGTACTTTATACTCTTTATATTTATATAAATATATGTACTTTATACTCCTTACATTTATATAAATATATGTACTTTATACTCTTTATATTTATATAAATACCTGTACTTTATACTCTTTATATTTATATAAATATATGTACTTTATACTCCTTACATTTATAAAAATATATGTACTTTATACTCCTTACATTTATATAAATATATGTACTTATACTCTTTATATTTATATAAATATATGTACTTTATACTCCTTACATTTATATAAATATATGTACTTTATACTCTTTATATTTATATAAATACCTGTACTTTATACTCTTTATATTTATATAAATATATGTACTTTATACTCTTTATATTTATATAAATATATGTACTTTATACTCCTTACATTTATATAAATATATGTACTTTATACTCCTTACATTTATATAAATATATGTACTTTATACTCTTTATATTTATATAAATACCTGTACTTTATACTCTTTATATTTATATAAATACCTGTACTTTATACTCTTTATATTTATATAAATACCTATACTTTATACTCTTTATATTTATATAAATACCTGTACTTTATACTCTTATATATTATATAAATACCTGTACTTTATACTCTTTATATTTATATAAATACCTGTACTTTATACTCTTTATATTTATATAAATACCTGTACTTTATACTCTTTAAATTTATATAAATACCTGTACTTTATACTCTTTACATTATATAAATATATGTACTTTATACTCTTTACATTTATATAAATATATGTACTTCATACCCTTTACATTTATATGAATATTTGTACTTTATACTCTTTATATTTATATAAATACCTGTACTTTATACTCTTTACATTTATATAAATATATGTACTTTATACTCTTTATATTTATATAAAAACCCTGTACTTTATACTCTTTATATTTATATAAATACCTGTACTTTATACTCTTTACATTTATATAAATATATGTACTTTATACTCTTTATATTTATATAAATATATGTACTTTATACTCCTTACATTTATATAAATACATGTACTTTATACTCTTTATATTTATATAAATACCTGTACTTTATACTCTTTATATTTATATAAATATATGTACTTTATACTCCTTACATTTATATAAATATATGTACTTTATACTCTTTATATTTATATAAAAACCTGTACTTTATACTCTTTATATTTATATAAATACCTGTACTTTATACTCTTTACATTTATATAAATATATGTACTTTATACTCTTTATATTTATATAAATATATGTACTTTATACTCCTTACATTTATATAAATACATGTACTTTATACTCTTTATATTATATAAATACCTGTACTTTATACTCTTTATATTTATATAAATATATGTACTTTATACTCCTTACATTTATATAAATATATGTACTTTATACTCTTTATATTTATATAAATACCTGTACTTTATACTCTTTATATTTATATAAATATATGTACTTTATACTCTTTATATTTATATAAATATATGTACTTTATACTCCTTACATTTATATAAATATATGTACTTTATACTCTTTACATTTATATAAATATATGTACTTTATAGTCCTTATATTCTCAGAATAGACTCATTACTTTTTGAGATGACAGTAATAAAAATGTCACTTCAGAGGAAAAATCAGTGAAGAGAAACTGACTTTCTGTACCATAACTATGACTTGTATCTCATAATTTCAACTCTATCTCAAAACTATGCATTGCTTATCTCATGATTGTGTCATTTTATCTCAGAATTTCATTTCCTGGGTAATTTTACCTTTTTCACCGTTGTTATTGTACTGATACTAACAACATGAGCTCTTATTGGACTGTATGTGACCCCTGAACTACAATGAGTTTCAACATTCCTTATATACAGAGGTGACAAGTACTCACATTCTGTACTTAAGTGGAAGTACAGTTTCTAAATTGTAATAAAGTACAAAGGTCAAAAATAAAACCAGATTTTTTTTTTTGCCATGAATGGAACAATACTTATTGATTTGGTAGTAAGGGGCGGCACGGTGGTGCAGTAGTTAACAGGGTGGTGCAGTAGTTAATAGGGTGGTGCAGTAGTTAACAGGGTGGTGCAGTAGTTAACAGGGTGGTGCAATAGTTAATAGGGTGGTATAATAGTTAACAGGGTAGTGCAGTAGTTAACAGGGTGGTGCAGTAGTTAATAGGGTGGTATAATAGTTAACAGGGTAGTGCAGTAGTTAACAGGGTGGTGCAGTAGTTAATAGGGTGGTATAATAGTTAACAGGGTGGTGCAGTAGTTAATAGGGTGGTATAATAGTTAACAGGGTAGTGCAGTAGTTAACAGGGTGGTGCAGTAGTTAATAGGGTGGTATAATAGTTAACAGGGTAGTGCAGTAGTTAACAGGGTGGTGCAGTAGTTAATAGGGTGGTATAATAGTTAACAGGGTAGTGCAGTAGTTAACAGGGTGGTGCAGTAGTTAATAGGGTGGTATAATAGTTAACAGGGTAGTGCAGTAGTTAACAGGGTGGTGCAGTAGTTAATAGGGTGGTATAATAGTTAACAGGGTGGTGCAGTAGTTAACAGGGGGGTGCAGTAGTTAACAGGGTGGTGCAGTAGTTAACAGGGTGGTGCAGTAGTTAACAGGGTGGTGCAGTAGTTAACAGGGTGGTGCAGTAGTTAACACTGGTGTCTCACAGACAGAAGGTTGTTGGTTCTATTCCCACACCAGACCTTTCTGTGTGGAGTTTACATGTTCTCCTCGTGTCTGCGTGGGTTTTCTCCAGGTACTCTGGCTCCTCCCACCATCCAAACACATGCACTGATAGGTTAACTGGTTAACTGGTTAATCTAAATCACCCATAGGTGTGAATGTGACAGTGATTGTTTGTCTATATATGTTCAGTCTTCAGATAAACTGCAGACTCATACAGGGTGACCTCTGACCCCACCTTCACCTGCTGGAGTTGGATTAGACCCCAGTGACCTCAGTGACCCTAGTGAGGATAAAGTGGGTTCAGATGACCAAAATTTGGTAGATTTTCTTCTGAAAAAAGAAATGGATGTGAAAAATCCCATAGATATTAAAGATGTTAAAGTCCATGCTCATGTTGCAGCATTAGCACACATCCCTGTGTTTAGACAGAGCAGCCAACTGTGTCTAATATGATTACATGACATTCCTTAGATTTTGTATGAGGCCCAGAGGCCTGTGTTTGCCCCGCTGCTGACCTTTCTTTCCTCACATGCCCTGGCCTTGACTCCTCTCCTCCTCACTCGCCTTGTCCCGTCAGCTCTCTCTCTCTCTCTCTCTCTCTCTCTCTCTCCCACACATGCATCACGCTGCATCTTTCTTTTTTTATCCCTCTTGCTTAGCGCTGTCCTCACTTGTTTCATCTCGCCTTATCCTGCCAATCTCACGTCCTTGTTATCCCTCCCTCTTCCCCCTGAACACCGTCTATCCCTCTTCCTCCCTCTCCTCCCTTTATCAGTCTGCCTCTCCCTCTTTTTCCTCCCTTCATCTCCTCTTCCCACTGATGTGGAGGTCAGCTATGATGCGGAGCCAGAGAGCTCGCCCGTGTTTAATTACATTAATAAAACACCCTGTGAGCTAGAATGACCTCGCACCCCACAACCCATTCTATACCCCCCCCCCCTCCCCTCTCCTCCTACCCCCGCCTCCATTCCTCACCCTCCCTGTTGTTTTGCAGGCTTAGGTCCATAGAGGCTCCCTGCAGGTCTAGTCCAATTGGTGCCAGGTTGCATTTCATGGCTGATTGGGAGGCATGTGTTTCTCCCTCTTCAGCATTGGTTACGCCCCCAATCTCCAGCGGTTTCCGACATGCACACTTCACTGGAGGTCATGTCAGAGACTTTTCCCTCCCTCCCTGACCTGCTGCAGGTGGAGGACATGGAATGTATTTGGCAAAAGCAGACTTCTCTCCAAACAGCTGTAATGAGGGACACGTCCTTCCAGATAAGCTCCTCAGAGGCTTAAACTGTTCCCACCACTTTGCTCCCATTTCATTCATAAACTGAAAATTAGGCTTTTGGAATAAACTCCCTGTGAGTGAAAAACAACTAAATGTTAGTGTACATGTGTGACCCATGGGAGTAATCATGATGTTGACATAATTTGATGACTTCTTTGTGATAAACAGCAACAATAAATAAATAAGAACACGGCTAAAAGAATCAAAATAATGTCTCATTTTGTTTTTGTCAACAAAAACTAAGAGACATTTTAGGAATATTTTTTTTTAGTTTGTCTGGTTTTTATTGTTCATCTATAACTACATTATATATTTAATTATAGTTATCGTCATTAGACCCACATTTACGTCTAGTTTAGTTTATGTCACATGATAAAGGTTCATTAATGATAATATTTAGTCACTATAAGACACACTGTCAATGAATGGATTATTTTATAGATTCTTCATATATAAGGTGAAGTGGATTATAAAGAACATTAAGTCAAGTCAACATTATTAGATAAAAAGTCTAAATTCCCAGTCATTAAACACAACCAGAGTTAATCCATATATTAGTCACACTGTGGTTTTTATAGTAAATTAAAGTCTTTTCAGTGTCACCTTATAGTCCAGAAAATACACTAACCTTTAGTTTCCTAAATGTCATGTTATTTCCTCTTAAAATATTACTATAGACATTTTAGAAACATCCAAATATTGGTATGGACACGTCCATAGTGTTCATACGCAATTTTATACCCATGGTTCCACCACATTTTACAAATTCAGCTCATGAAGGGACACGAAACATTCATTTGGAGAGGAGATTCTCACCCCATGTCCCAGGTTTTGGCATTGGTAGAGGTTCTATGCTCCTTGCGTCATAAACTGAAATCGTAGACATACAAAATGCCCCCTGGGCCAGAAGACAATGGTTCCATGCACATAAATTATGGTAGAAGCAGGATGGCATATGACAAGCAGCAGTAACTTACTATTATTGCCTGCAACCGATGATGACAATTTCCCGCTGTAGCCAACAGGTCGAAGCGATGTAATATGCATAGGATTCATGCAAATGGGAATGCCTCCAACATGTGTCAGAAATATCGTTGCCACTGGGTAGAAACCTGTATCTTTGAAACGCAGCCTTATTTTCATATTGACAACCATGCTTCCTTATTGTAGTTTATGAATAGATCTTGTGGGCCTTGGGGTCACACAGCTGGTACTTCCTATAAAGAACCACATAAACTTTCAGCTCAGGTACAAATATGAAAATTACCAGTTGAACTTACAAGGGTTCCCTGAAACAAGAGGCATCTAATCTCCTACAGCCACCTTCATGATTTTTTGTGAATAGTCAACAACATTGCCATAAAATGTAGCATCATCTTCTCTGGGAACATTACACCCTGATGTAGGCACATAACTTACCCGTCCTCCACAATGGGAATTCCTCACCTTGTATGAATTTAATTCAATTACATTTATAGAGCCCCAAATCACAAAAATTTTGTCTCATAGGTCGGTACAAAAACAAACAAACAAAACCAATCAACCACACTCAAGATTAGATTGTGTCTTGAGCAGGGGCGTCACAGTCATTTAAAATGTGGGGATGTTCTAGGTTGTGAATCCATCTGGAAAATTAACCAACAATTATCCAAAATATTTATATTAAAAAAGTAATATATGGTCAAAAACAACAAAAATGTGTCTTTCCTCAATTAAACATTTATTCCAAGAAGAACAAAAGTTTTGACAGAAATACAGACAGAATGAAAACCTGCCCCTCCCTACCCCTACTGAAAACACCCAAAAGTGCTCCTCCTACTGCCAGTAAATTATCATAGGGTATATGTTACAAAGCAAGACATAGTTTATTTAACTTAGTTTAACAACAGAAACATTCCTCATTTCTTACTGGTTGATTGTTTGCTAACACCACGAAGAAGAGCCGTTTCCAATTGGCCCTGGAACTAAGGTTCGCTTAATTTCCTTATGCTGGTGTACCGCCAGGGCAGGTAAACAGTTTAAACCATAGATATTGAAACGACCCCACAGTGTTATTGATGTTTGTTTGGTGTGACTGACCGGCAGTAACCGTTTATCCTGAAATAAAAAAGTAGGTGAGACCAACTCTGCGTCTGTTTCCTGGATCCAGTGGAACGGTACAATATATAACTTATATATAGCTTACTAGCTATGAACAGACTTGGTATGTATTATATTAAGTAATTACAAATACAGACATGGGAGACAGACTCACTGAACTCACTGTCTGTACTTCATCATTCTAGCTCCTAGTGCAGCTTAGACTGAACTGTGACTTCAGTCTGTTTTTAACTAACCTGACCATAGTTTTTGTCAAACAACCCAATTTGAAATGTAGAGATTGTGTCAACCTCTTTAACATTAAATGGAACCTCATTCCAAAAGACAGTAACCATGGTAACTAAAGGCTCTAGCTCCATCAGACAGTAACCATGGTAACTAAAGGCTCTAGCTCCATTAGACAGTAACCATGGTAACTAAAGGCTCTAGCTCCATCAGACAGTAACCATGGTAACTAAAGGCTCTAGCTCATCAGACAGTAACCATGGTAACTAAAGGCTCTAGCTCCTACTGTACTTTTCCAAACCCTGGGAACTTTCAATAAACCTGCATTCTGAGAACGAAGGGTTCTATTGAGCCGGTACGGAACCAGATCATCTTTAAGATAAGAGGGGCCCATACCATTAACCCCTGACCCCTAACCCATATCATGAATGGTTTTATATGTAAGGAGAAGGATTTTAAATGTAATTCTAAACTCAACTGGAAGCCAGTGAATGGTTTGGAGCACTGGGGTGATAGGGTTAGGGGTCAGGGTTTGGAGCACAGGGATGATAGGGTTAGAGGTCAGGGGTAAAACTTTTTAAGGAATATTTAGGACACACTACAAACAAGGAGTTACAATAACCTAATCTAGATGTAATAAATGCATGAATTAATTTTCTGCATCAGTTTTACTCAGAATATTCCTAACTTTGGCTCCTGTTGTGCAAGTGAAAATAGGCTGTTGTGCATGTTTGGTTAATGTGCCCTTTGAATGAAAGATCTGGATCAAATAAAACTCCTACATTTTTAAATGAAGCCATGTTCCGTTTCGACTTTGCTGCACCTTTTTCCCACTGTATGTACGCTGATGCTGTGTGCTGTTGTGCCATGCTGTTGCCAATATATTACAGACTAATGGCAAAACCACAGGGGCACTTTGGCACCCTAATGGCTTTGACGGTTGATGCTTTCAGTTAGATTGTAAGAACAAAAAAAGTAGTTAAAAATGTTCTGTGCTGTGGGCATTGCTAGTGTTTTCAGTGTCACAGAGTAGGTTTTTCCTCCTACTGTCATTTCTATCCTCAGAAAAAGCATTTATCCAAAGAAAGGACATAAAATCTGTAAGAGGAACATGTTGCAGATGTTTATTTGATAAAAACCCATCCGATGATGAAATGAGATCATTTCGTGTCCCTTGGGGTCAGCTTTTAAATTTCTTTCTAAAACCTGTTTCACATAAAGCCTTTTTTTATATATTTGTTTTTAGCTGTCGTATTCATACTATGAATACTTGTTTTATTGATCTTTAATACCTTTTTCAATTCATGCTTGGCATTTTCATTGTTTATCCCTGTGACTTTGAATTAATGTTGGTTCACTGTCTGTGAAGTATTAACTGCCTTTAATAGCTATACCAACACTGTTTATTGCTATAATTATTTCATATATTCTCTTCGTTGCATGGCTCTCCTCCCTTTGTTCTACTTTGTACACTCTTCACTGTCTGCTTTGTTATTTGTTTGGAGGATTTTCATTAGATTCCCGGACTAGCAATTAGTGTTCCTCTCCAAAGCGAAGGCACAACAGTGGCACTCAATGCCCCATCTCTTTATTGCATGGTTAAGTACCCTTCAGACTCACATGGTTATTAATAACATCACTGCTAAATCACACACAAAAAAGCATCGCAGCTAACTAGGTTACTGCATTGTTTACTTTGCCTCAAAACATCAGGTTAAACAAATTTACCTTTCCCCTCTTTCACTCTCTCTGTCCTCCCTTTTCCCAGTTTGAATGTGGGCACAAAGAGAGGCAGAGAGAGGAAAGTTAATTAGATAGAGGTCCAAGTGGGGGGGGGGCACCTGGTAATGGAAAGAGGCTGTATGGAAACAGATGGCCTAGAATTTATTAACTTGCAGGAGCGCTTCAAGGAAGCCACTGCGACCAGACATTAGGCCAGTCACTGTCTGGGTGGGGGCTAGCAGGCGGCTGGATACAGGTAGAGGCTGTCACAAGCCAAAAATAGAAAGCAGATTTATCTCTGGATTGTTGCAAATGATCTATCAGAGGAGAACAATGGATGCAATCTGGCTGGTTGACAGTTTTACCTAATGCCTTAGAAGGCTCTAAGTATGCAACTAGGTAATCCAACAATTAAGGTTTATTTTATTTGAGACACACTGGGACACACTTACTATATAAATATATATATATATATATATATATATATATATATATATATATATATATATATACACATATATATATATATATACATATATATATATATATATATATATATATATATATATATATATATATATAGTTGCAATAGTGTTATTCTGAGTTACTCTGTGCTGTTCTGAGGCTTGACGCCACAGCACCTGTGCAGTGATAAGACCAAGGTTGAGATAAAATTTTGATGATTTTACCATGTGAACTAAGATATTGTTTTGAGGACACACATACACATACACACACACACACACACACACACACACACACACTAATTTTACATCTCTTAGGTAGCGAGGGCATGGGCTGAGGTTTACAGCCACATCAATAGGTGAGGCCCAATTAGGAAACAGAGTCATATGACGTTACAATGTCCAAACCATTTGTTCAGGGTAGAGACATTCAAGACGATATTGTCAATGAACTTGGGAGGTAGGGCTGGGCGATTTTCTCTTTTAAAAAAATCTCAGATTTTTTCCCAAAAAACTCGATTCACGATACGATTTTTTCCCACGTGGGCTAAATGAAAATGAAAACACTAGAAACGTGGTTTCTTTCGTCTTCTTATTTAATTAAATAACATGTAAAACAAAAATACTTCTACAAATAAGTGTAAATAATAAATCATTTGTGCAAAAGGTGCAACTGCAACCTGAGACTTTGTCTACATGAACTGTAGTAAGTCCAGACATATCCACCACTGTTACAGGAAAAACTGTGCAAAAAAAATAGTGTAAAAGATACATTTTGTTGGAAAAAAGAAAGCTTAAAATATTTTAACAACTAAAACAATATACATTAATACTCATATTATATGAAAAACATTGTAAAAAACGTAGTAGTGCAAAAGTAAGATAAAAATAAAACTAGTAACATTTTTACTTTGTAAGGACAAAATAAAACAAAACCTTATTATCAATCAAACTACTTCAATAAACCTGAACATGTTACCAATATTTTGGATATATGATGTTATTGTGTCTGTTATCGCTCCACATCGTGCTCCATGCAGTCCTGCACGGGTTCGGGTACCCGTGGGTGACCCGCAAATTTTCACGAAACGGGTGAAAAATGTTGTGCTGTGTCGGATACGGGTTCGGTTCGGGTCGGATATCGGGTTCATTTATAGCGGGTCTTTGGGTGCGGATTTTTTTTTTCGTCTGAAACGGGTCGGAGTTTAAACATGACAGGTACGGGCGGTTGCGGTATGTCAAAATCAGAACCGTGCAGGACTCTGATAAGGTGTGCCGTGATAAAAGCTTTCAGTCAGTGTTTGTTGATCATTTTGAAGAAGTGCTGGCAGCGCTAGTCTCTGCCTTTTCTAAGAGGCAGAGACTAGCAGCCTGGTTCATGGTTTTCTTTTTGCGGGGAAAAAAAGTGCGTGTGGAGGGAATCGGATTGCACGATTTTCCTAAAATATGAATCGATTTTGTCATAAAACTCGATTTTAAATCTAAATCGATTTTTTGCCCAGCTCTATTGGGAGGATTCGGGCGTTTTGGACATGACTTTCATTTCAGCTGATTTTTGTATTTTATATATGATATGAATAAATTGCTGAACAGAGACTGATTGAATACTGAACTCGTCCTTGTCTGAACTCCATTTTGGCTATGGAGTGATCAATTCAATGAACACAAACATATTTCTAACATTACTATATGAAATATCAGTGTTTCATGTTCCTTCTGTTAAATCCCATCCCATTCTCAAAACATTATCAGCATACTTGGAAAATACAGGCATCTGCTGTTATACAGATCGCTTGTTCAACAAAACAGTCCTGTTAACTGTACCCATTAGAGAAGCATAATTGTAAATAAATGTTATTTCTGATGTAGTTTTAGCCTAAGGTCAACATTAGCTGATCAGTTCATCAAACACTCATGGAACAATATCTCTAATTTGCTGTTGGAGAACAGCGCCGGAATATTAGGACTGTAACAACTAAAGTAATTCAGCACCACTTGGATGATGAACAGAGTTGAACAGTAAGAAAATGGGCTTCACTTCAGCAGATTAAGGGGGTATAATATAGGAAAATGTTGTATAAAAAAATAAAACATATGAAAAGTTTATGAACTGAAACATCTTGCCATTGTCAGTGTAGTTCTACGGTATTCAATGTATAACCTTGACTGCTTGGAGACACAAAACACCTATCCTTTAGACTGCAAAACAAACATATCCTGTCCTTCCAGCACAATAAACACTATTATATTGGATGGAAGCACACTACTGGGAATGGAACGTTCTTAGAAAATAAGTAGAAAACAACAATATTATGTTGAGCCCCGGAGGTCCTCAGACATCTTAGAGATTCCAGCACATACTGAGGTTAGTGCAGACAATATATGGTACACACACACACACACACACACACGCTACACTTACAACGTACAGATGAGGGCTGCACGATATTAGAAAAAACTGACATTGCGATTTTTTTTAACCCTATGATATATATTGCGATATGAAAAAATCCTCAGGAGTAAATAACAGTTGTGTGGTGTCGACACTAAAGGTCAAACAGATGAGGGGTCGACATTTCAGTGTCATCCTTCTTGTAGTTGAAATAATTAAAGAAAATTCTTAATTCAAAATACATTAAAACATTTTTATTAAAAATGTTTAAAAAATTAATATATATATATATTTTTTTTTTTTTTTTCAGGACTATAAACTGCACCTGTAAATAAGCTGCATCCATTGTATTTTTAAAAATATAATAAAAAGAATATACAAGCTGCACCGAGTTATAAGCCACAGATATCTATGTTGAAAAATCATAGATTTACTGCACGTACAGAAGGATTTAACTGTAAATGTAGTTACATGTTTGTACCTGAACACATTTTTTCCAACAGTGTCTTTTAACACGACAGCAACTTTACTGATTAAAACTGAACAGAACCAATTTTTACCGTATTTACAAGTCAATATGTAACTATTCTGCAGCATAGGGGATGTATTATACTTCTCAGGCTGCTTCAAATGCTGATGTTTTCAATACCTGGAAATATATACTTTAGTACAAAGCGAAGCAAAGCCCGGATGAATGAACCTGTGGTAAAATACTTTGGACCACAGTATGACTTTTATAAGAAGCTAAAGAATAACTTCAGTTTTGTATCTTAGTTAGAGGTCAAGTTGGCCTGGTTGTGAGGCCTGGGAACAGAGCACATCCTGTTTGGAACACATCCTTTCTGGTAAAGTTACTTCCACTTATGCAGTGCTCTGGATGGTGGTAATGTGTGTTGGAAGAACTGACTTGTTAGTTAATGATAGGTCCATTTCCAGTCATGCGATATTCCTCATGTATACATTTCACTGTTATTAAAAAGGGCCTTTTTTCTCCCAAACAGCGAATGGGTGTTTGGCCTCATTTTCAACCACAACAATCCTAAATTCCACTCCAAGCTTTTCTGGCAACCATAGAACCCCACATTATATTCAAGCTGAAGACATGTTCAAAGCATATGAAGGATGAGGCTGCAGAGCGTCGCTCCAAATTCATTTTCTACACAAAACCTATTCTATTTTTCGATCCAGTTTCGGTGATGTAAGTAATGCGTATGGTGAGCAATGTTATTAAGATACTTCTGACATGGAAACAAGGTACCAAAGGGATTCAACCCAAAGATAATAATGTTCACTGTTGGTTCTAATAAAAAGGAAACTCAAGGTCTGGAACATTCTGAACAAAACAGATAGACTCTGATCCTTAGGTTGATTGTTATACAGAGGTGTTATACACAGGTTAAAAACTACTTTGAGTTATTTTTGTTGTGATCATTATATCAATGTCCAAACAAATGTACATTTAGTTGTACTGGGCATAAAAATGAACAAAACACCAGGATGGTCTAGTCACTTTTTCTGTGATCGTATGTGTCTTTTGTGTTGACAGGCAAAATCAGTGTGAGAGTAATGCAAACATTTGTGGATCGACCTTTAAATGTAACAGCACTATTGGATCCTACGTCTGTACCTGTCTGAATCAGGGATGTCCCGATCCGATATTGATATCGGAAATCAGTCCGATATCAGCCAAAAAAGTGAATATCGGATTTTATCGGACTGAATCTAAAAACTCCGATATAAACACTCCGATATAAGGTGTCCATTTACCGCTGCAGCACTTCTATAATAGGTGACTCTGGTTTGATCCCACTCCAACACAGTAGGTGGTGCTAATGAACCTTAATTAACGTTGGTGCAGCCGTGGAAGAAGAGCCTGCAGTAAGGTGTAGTGATGTCGACTGTGTGGAAGTATTTTACCGTAAACTCGGACAAAGACGTTGCAGCTAAATGAAACATTTGTCAGGCGCTAGTGTCCCGTGGAAGGACAGAACCGGGAAGGTTCAATACAAGGAACCTCATCACACATTTGAAAAAACACCACAAAAAAGAACATGACGATTTTAGCGAGAGCAGCAAGGCGAAGCAACAAACCTCACTTCAGCAACCCACGCTGGCTCCGCCCACAGTTGTTTCCAACTGCTGACAGTACAAAAAAAAAACTGGAGTGAACTTGAATTGTTTGCACTTTAAAATGTAATTTATTCTATTCAATTGTATAATGATGTTGGTAACCAGTGGTTATTTTGCACTTTAAATATAACATTTTGTTTTTATTGGATTTGTTGAGGTAATACTCTTATGTTGAAGGTTAAAATTTATGTAACCAATTAGTTAATAATAAATGGGTCAGTTTTTCCTATAGCTACTGTTGCTGACTATTGTTTTCTGTTATATCACTACAACATCAGTAACAGTACCATCACTTTATCAAGCCTTTACTAACATTCCACACAACAAAATAAGGAATAAAAATATGTATGATTCGTGCCTATATCGTATCGTATTGATATCGGTATCGGCCAATACTCAAGGCTACAATATCGGTATTGTATCGGAAGTGAAAAAGTCGTATCGGGACATCCCTAGTCTGAATGGATTCAGTGTGACAGATCCAGCTTTACCACCTTCAGGAATCAACCCACACAAAGGTACAAGCTGAAAATGAGTTCCTCTGTTCCTCTGTGTCATTTCCTGCATTCTGGTGAATCTTTATACACACTAATTTGTGCATGTTCTACATTAATTCATGGTGTAAATGTATTTATGTAAACATACAGTGTTTATAGTAATAATGCATATTAAATAGACTGATACGATCTAAAGGAAAAGTACTGAAGATCATCTTTTATAATCTCATATTTTTAATAAGATTCTTCGAGAAAACATTCATAATAATTACTGACAATACATGTTTTACTTAACTTAAATATACTACAGTATACATTAACCACAAATAAAATAACATAATCTTTAGAATGATTTGACGAACAAAATGAACAGTAGATTTTTTTTTACCATTTATCCTCCGTACTGTATTTAGTGTAGTGATCCAATATAACCACGCATTTAACAGCTATCAATGCATTACCCATGATCCTTTGCTCAGTTTTACTCACCAAGAGCCCAGCGCAGAGCTTTCTTTAACAGAGTCACTGATCAAGTCTTGTGTCTGTTACAACAGGAAAGAGTAGAGACACCTGTTTTAGTTTGAAGAGTCTTAGGAATATGATTTTTTTAGTTGAACAAAGCAGAGAGTTACATTATTTCACTATGGAGGAGGCTAAGCTAACAGGCTAAGCTAACATGCTAATTTACACCACTACGCTGACACAACACACCCACCTTCCTTTGTGAAGTAGTTTGTAAGATGCTGTTGGCCTTTTCTATCCCTCTCCTGTCTCTCTTTCTTCTCTTCTTTTTTGGAAACCTGGTTTACGTTTGGAAAACACCTGGGTAGCACCGCTCACTCCGATTCACTGTAGTAAACATTGTGCTCGCGCTCTGATTCAAGGAAGGGTGGACCAAACCATTTAATGAAAATACAAAGGGGGGGGGGGGGGGCAATACACATGCTCTTTGGGTGTTAACATGATTAATAATAAAATTATATATATATATATATATATATATATATATATATATATATATATATATATATATATATATATATATATATATATATATACGGGAGCACGGGAGCCCATGGAGGGATGGCTGATTTCTCATATATATATATATATATATATATATATATATATATATATATATATATATATATATATATATATATATATATATATATATATATATATATATATATATATATATATATACATCCCTCCATGGGCTCCCGTGCCCAGTCCCTTAGAATCGTTCCCATCATTCCCCTGTATCATATACATAAAAATAGCCTATGCCAAGAAAGGTTTATTTTTCCTATGTATGGAGACTTATAGAGACACCCTGTACATTCACAACATACTTTTCCCCCATTAATATTAGAATTAAAGGTAGTCAATCACATCTTCATGAAACATTCCTGTTATGTGTCAGGGATTCATTGTATCAGTGGAATGTTTCCTTCTGATGTAAAATGAATCAAAGCTGTTTTCAAAGACACTCAGAACTAGAATTATTTCATGGTCATACTTTGATAAGACGACCTACTTTATTGTCTTGCAAATTTTGTGAAAATTTAACCCAATAATTTGCACTTATGAACACTTTATTTCAGTTAAAATACACACTTGAGTGGCAGGAAAAGTTAGTGGTCTCATAGATTTGAAGTGCAGTTAGTTAACAAAGACCATGCTTCAGTAGATTGCAGTGTCGAGCTTCAAAGAAATCAAAATCATGTAATTTTTTTTTTTTTGCCAGCGCTACGCTTAAAAATGTGCTGAGAGAGGGACTGAACTATTGTGGAACTTTCAGAAATTACATTTGATCTTTTCTAGAGTTTTTGGGAAATGACGGACGTGTTTTCAATAATTCATATTAGAAAAATGTGCCAGACTTTCTTTACACATTTAGTTCATTAAAGGTAAAGTTAAAGCTTTGTAACACTCTAACATTCACACATACATGAATAAAAATCATATTCGCATCAGTCACATTTCCGGGGCTGTGATACAAGTGAAGTGTATAGAGCTCAGACATGTATAATAATATGGAACAGTGAATATGTTAAGTTCATGTAGCCACATTAAATTATTATTTTTTACTACATAGTGACTTTGAGGATGAAAATGATCTCTCTTTTATAGATCATACGCAGACAACATAATGAATATATACTGTTTGGAAAGAGAATCATTTTCTGAGCTGTAGTCATCAGTGCCTTTAAAATAAACATCCCTTGAGCTTTGTCATTGCCAACAGTAACATCCACACAATGCCATCAGCGTTCAATTAAAACACAACATCAGAATGAAATTGCTGTTAAAACGCTGCAGCCGCTTGATTTGACAGATGTTTATATATATAATTACTGACTGAAATGTTGATGCGTCACCATGTCCTTGGACTTACTTATTCATCTGTATTTTTGCTAGTGTGTACTTTTGAGTGCGTAGCTGAGAAAAATTTATAAAAATCCTGAAAGAATGGTGACTGGTGAAATTATGGAAATCAGATTAAGTTATTTATTGATAATCATCATAACTCAATGAATGATTAAAGTATGATTGAAGGATTATCGTGGTGAAATCTGGGTAAACACGCTGCTCTCCCATTTAAATGTCATAAAGTAATGTCCTCATACTGACTAGTACTTAGAGTAAAGGTGAATGCCTTATACAACATTATGTGCAATACCTCTTTATATATATATATATATATATATATATATATATATATATATATATATATATATATATATATATATATATACACATATATAATATTAAATTATTTTTTAAATTTTGACTTTTTATCTCAGAATTTTGGTCACACATAAAAAAAACAAATTAATTTAAATTAAAAATAACCCTAACCCTAAACAATTGAATTTAGTTCACTCAACTAGATTGTTTTATGTTTGACCATAAAAAGTCAAAATTATGAGATGAAAAGTCAGAATTGAAAAATAATTTTATATTTTATATTCTATATAAAACATATATACAGGGAATCACCTTTCGATCCCAACTCTCGGTATTGTCTGTTAAAATCTTCGTTTTATTGGAAGTTCTCGGCTCTTCTTCTGTCTCTTCAGTGGGCCTTTTCCCCTTCGAAAAGAAACTTCCAAAACACGTCTGTTTTTTACTCGCTTTACGAACTTGTGGGTTACATTTCTTGCGCTCATATGACAGACAACGCAGTAATTTTTCAAAATAAAAGATTTTTCAGACTCAGATAATAAACACAACAGAAATAATTAAATATTTATTAGGTGGCTGGTGGCCCGGTACCAATTGATCCATGGACCGTTACCGGTCCGCAGCCCAGGGGTTGGGGACCACTATTGTAGAGCACAGCTGAGCTTGCACAGCACTCTACCATTATCAGGCTCAATGCCACACCTCCATCAGATGTAGCACACAGTCTGGCACCACAGCCACTTGAATATTGTAAATAGCTTTGCTCCCTGTTTGTTTTTTGTCGTCTTATAACAGTAATGATAGGGGTGGCTTGATTAAGGTGGATGTGTGTGTTAACTTTGACAGCTTTAGGTGTTGTGGCGCTCCCTTTGGCAGCAGCACAAACATACATGCTTAATAGTCATCTTTATGTCAGTGCAGGGTGTCAGCGATGTCTATTTTTACTTTGGTGGAAGCCCAGCAGAATCAGCGACGTGGCATTTGAAGCTCAGGCGTTAACTCACAAACAACGCTGCTTCACAGAAACTACACAACTAGTTCACAAGCTGTTCTGCTGCACATGTTGTCTTCCATCACACCACTTTGAAAAGACTGAAATAAAGTAACGTGCTCCTGCTAAATCTGTTTTTCCTCAGCATTTAGCACTGTGCTGTGTACACTGTTTGATTTCAGCACTCTGCCTTTGGAGCTTTGGTTCAACACATCAAAACTCCTACATCTCCTTACAACTCTTCGATCCATTCTCATGTTTTAGCCATTAAATAGTAAAGAGAGAGTAGATGTAGCAAAATACACATGTTAAAAAGGAATTTAAAACAGCATGTGGATGTTATAGACCACAGAATAAAAAAAACAACAATAAAAATGCTGTTCTAGCATAAAAACATAAGATGTAAAAACTAAAAACTTATAGCCTTGTTTTTTTGTCATGTTGTAAAGTCAACTTATTTGTATTATTTTACTTTTCATATTATTGTATTTGTTCTCTGAAACTGATGTCTCTTAATTAAAAACATTTGACAAATGGATGTTTTTTGTATTTGGGTGATGCTATGAAACGGGTTCAGTTGGTAGAGTGGGGCTACATTTGTAAAAAAAAAAAAAAAAAAAAAAAAACAAACCAAACAAAACTAAAGCTGAACCAATATTTGACTAAACACAGTTACACCAGAACTGATCATTTACAACTAAATTAGGAATTTTCATGGCTGACTACATGCAGGGAGAGGGAGGGTAGACTGTCACTATGGCGACATGCCAGGAGGGGTCACGTGGGTGGAAATCTACTGTACATGCAATGAACAGGGATAGCATGGCTAGGCTAGCATTGTGTGGGTTATCTGCAATATAAAGGAATATATATGTATGGAATGTATGATGTCTCCTATGTATGGAGACTTAAGGGACACCCTGTATAATCAAAAAGTTGTATGAACTGCAGTGACAAACTCGCTCAAACAGCTCAAGGTATATTTTAAACACAATCAGAAGAATCTAGGTTGACAGAAAAGTGACAGCAGTTTGGCAACAACAGCCTAAGGAAAAGGGAGTGGGTGGAGAGAGAGTGTGCGCATGGAAGTGGCCAGACTACCACACTAACACTTTTCTATCCTTTAAAATACACAGAACACAGTGGTGCAGCATTTTTGTGCCAGATTCCTGTGTGGTTTAATTGGTCACATCAGCTGTGAGCTACTTGTAATGGTGGCAACAACTTGCAAGAGCACTGTGAACATGTATTTACATATATTTAAGCAAGAAATGCAAGACGACCTCAGTGACCTTAAGCCTGACCAGAAAGCAGACTGTAACTCTCCTTTTCACTGAGTGCCCTAATACTGCAAGGAGCCTAAAATATATTGAAATAATACCTAATCAAATGCTGCATTTACATGCAAGAGCAGCAGAAGTGGAATCAGTGTGATTGTACTGTAGGCAGGCCCACACAGAGCATTATGGGATTCATTAGCAACCACAAAGCCAATGACTCACTGTGGTTTCTCTGACCTCTTATTTCTTTCTTTTGTCATTTAGCCACTACTTTGAATCACAAGTAAGTTTAAACATGCAATAATACACCTACTTGTCATTCTCATATATATATCAGCAACAACTCAGTACTTAACGTCACCCATAAAGGATCATATGAAGAGTTCATTTGCAAAAGCAGATAACTGCATTTTTCTTTTTTTTTCACAAAATGTCATTTTTTTACTCTACATTCCACAAATAATACAGATTTATTTGATATATTATTTATTTCATTTGGTAAGATCCACTAAATTGAATAAATAATATGTCAAATCAATGAGTATTACCTAGAATGTAGAGTAAAAAATGCAATTTTCTGAAAAAAAAAAGAAAAATGGAGTTATCTGTTTTTGCAAATGAACTCTTCATATATAAATGTCATATTTTCCGATAAACAAGTAATGCTCTAGTCAAAAATCACTCCTACATTTTCATTTTTAGAACAGAAGTTAATGAACAAAGGAGGAAATGTGTTTTAAGACAAAAAGGTGGTTTATGAAGTGAATAGTTCTCGTAGAGACTGTTTAGGGGGGAGCAATGTGCCCCTCCCTCCAGAACAGACTGCAGTTGAGGTTTGAGGCTGCTCTAGTATTACCATATACTCACAGATTCACAAAAAATACTGTCACACCTCATACTGGCTGTGCCATGAATATCAATAGTTGCTCTCCTTTTGGACTCACTCTACAAAACAGACAGTGAAAAACGTTCATGCATGACTACGTTCCACTTGGCCCACTGCATATATCCAGTCTAATGGGATAATGAACACACAGTATAAAGGAATTGTGCATGACACCAAGCTGTTAGGCACAATGCATGACTTATGCCACTGATTTTGCTCCTTCAAAGGGCTATATTTTTGGTAGCTGTTTCAAGTGGTGTGTCTGTGACATTCCAACAAGTCACCTTGACAGTGGTGTGAATAATTTTGGTAATAAAAACAGAAATGGCACTCACTCAGGACTGCAAAATCACAGCTGTACTCTGTGAAACATTTATAAATATATATATATATATATATATATATATATATATATATATATATATATATATATATATATATATATATATATATATATATATATATATATATATATATATATATATATATATATATATATTTGCTTTAGTCTAGAAATGGGTGTGAGCACATTAACCATATTCATACAAAGCAAAGTGAATATGCCAGTGTTAATTCCACACCCATCAAGTGTCTATATGTGTCCACTCTGTGCAGTGTAAAATGAACACTTTTGAAAGTGTTAAAAATGTAACACTGTTGTTAAAAATAGAAACCACTTAACAATCAGCAGGTTACCATGGTGATATAGTAATGGTCAGTAAAGTAAATGGTAATGACCCAGAGGGAGTAGAGAAGGAAACAGAAGGGAAGGACGCTGCAAACATGGTGGATACGCAGAGTCATGATGGAACCATCCCAACAACTAGTTTGCATAAGTATTGCAAGATCTCACAATACTTGACCCATTTTTTTTTCCTATTCCCAATATCCCCAAAGGGGCTCCATAAGAATGAACAACTTCGGCGACTCTTGTAAAAAACAAGATGGCAATGGTTGGCTTCAATCTGTCAAACATTCTAGAACTGTTACATAAGGATGTGATTTGATCGACACCAATCTGGATTTGTTTAACACCGATATTAACAACACCCTGATTTAACAACTTGAATTTAACACCAGATATTAGTGTTGTTTTAAATCAATGTGGTGTTAATACAACACCAGCACTCTCTATTTAACGCTGACACTGAATATTCAACACTCCTGTATTGGTCGCGTACCCCACCCAAATACAATTCTAGCTACTGTTACTGTGAAACAAAAATATTTGTTTTTTGCTAATGAGGGAATACATTTCCATCCAGAAATAATTAGAATAGAATGTGTCTCTAGGTATGAAAGATCCTTGAGGGACATCGTTCTCCGGTGTTGTTCTTCAAGTTCATAGCCATTTTACAAACAGAACTGAAACTACTCAGACTGTTCTTTTGTCTGCGAGGAACACAATCGGTAAAGGTGCCCTGTGCAACCATCCAGGTGCTGAGTTTGGCACTGACAAGAAGAAGAACCCTGTCAACCTTTCTGATGCGCTTGCCTGTGTTCGAACAAAGAGGATGCTTACATACAGGAATAATTGAGGAGATCATGCAGTACCTGCATCTCCTCTTGGCAGGTACTTTCCAAGTCTTCACAGCTGTGCAGGCAAAGTATCCCACAGAGAAATGACATAAACAAGGAAACAAAAATCTCAAAGCCAATAAACAACACTGAAGCTAAATTAGCTGTGTCTTTGTGGAAAAGAATGGCCCTGATGGTATTGACAAGGGAGATCCATTGTGATTTGATTCCCATTCATAATAAAAGCAACAAAAAAGAAAAAAAGAAAAAAAAACTCAGCAGGACATTTACTGAGATGGTCTACAAAGACATGATTAAATAGAAAATAAATATTCATAACAAAGCCAGCACTGCACCAGATGTTACTTTTAGAATACCACTATCCCTAAAGACCATTCACTCTGACAGACAACAGCAGTAACCACACACATACACAGACCTGCAGAATGCTGGGAACATAATCAATCAAAGCTGACTCCTTTGCTAGCTATTGACCAAAAAGGTTGACTTGGTAAAGTAGAATGTTTCAAGTGCATTATACAGGCATGAGTGATGGCCTAATCCTCAACTGGGTGACACCTGGTAATTCTATGTGCTCAACACACTGTACCATATTGTTGGAAAAATATCCCCCACCCCCCAATGTCTGTTTATGAAAGATATGGCTGTTTTCTTGATATGGTAATGTGAAGTAAGTCAGAAAATGCTTTGCATAAGTACCAGTTAAACCTAATACACTAGTGGGTGGTGCTTACTATAGTATGATTATCATTTCTGTGGGTGTAATGCTGGACGGACGGACGAATAGACAGACAGACAGACAGACAGACAGACAGACAGACAGACAGACAGACAGACAGACAGACAGACAGACAGACAGACAGACAGACAGATAGATAGATAGATAGATAGATAGATAGATAGATAGATAGATAGATAGATAGATAGATAGATAGATAGATAGATAGATAGATAGATAGATAGATAGATAGATAGATAGATAGATAGATAGATAGATAGATAGATAGATAGATAGATAGATAGATAGATAGATAGATAGATAGATAGATAGATAGATAGATAGATAGATAGATAGATAGATAGATAGATAGATAGATAGATAACTTATAGAAAAGTCTTGTCATGCATAATTACTCATCAGTATGAACTGCACTGCCCTTGTATTGATGCTATATTCCTATCTGATCCAATTAGAGCTTTCTGTGTACAGACTCCACGGTGTGAGCACACATGCTCACTTGCATGAATAACAAAACCCCAACAATTCTGAATGGAGTGGTATGGAATACATCATTCCCTGTTTGAAGTGAAGGACAGAACAGTTTGAAAATTGTGCACAGCAGACAGAAGACATAGACAATTTGTAGTGCAAACATGCACTGTTAAAATTGTAGCTCCTACAATCTATTTCACGGTCTCTGAATGGCAATGTTGATTCAGCACCATGGACAGTGACACGAGCCAGTGCTGAATCCTGAGGTGTGAGCTGACGTGCTCTGAAAATACACTTAATGTCTCTACTTTCCCTCCATCTGTCCAACGTGGAAGAAACACTAGCATTTTTTGTCTTTAACTAGTACAACGTGCGACTGCATGTTACTGCTACCTTTTCGATTATTAAACAAATATGCTTTTAATCTGAGCACCTCACTTTCCCCCAAAATCATCCATTAAACCAAAGTCCCAGATAAAAGATGGACATGATTGGTATGAAAGCACTCATGGGCTTATGAACACTTAGTGCAGAGGTGTAAATAAAGTCCTGGAGTTCTGGTGAATAATAAAAAATAAAACAAGTGAAAACATGTTAAAGGAGTGATATTTAGCTTTTTTTAATGGAATTATTATTACGGAGTGATTTTTGGGACAAAATTAAGTGTATTCAGGAGAAAGTAATCCATGCATATTTGGGATATCCATGTTTCTTTGGTTGTAGTTGAGCATAAAATAAATATTTGCAAACTCTAAAATGAGTCCATTTGTACTGATAATGTGTTGTGTGTTTGATATTTGTTAAAATATGAATCGAAAAGTTGCGACATTAAAAATGACATTTGTGAAAAGACAAGTCCACTGTCGTCAGTACGAATAGGAAGTTCTCAGGTGGAAGAAAGTTGTCAAAAAATGTCATTGCTTACATCATCACAGACATTATCCATTGAACACAGGAAACAGATGGAATTCAAACCATCAACCTCACTCCTAGAAGTTATCGAAAATCTTTGACTTGTAGCCAGGGTTCTACAGTGCGCCCATTTCACTCACATTTGCAGCAAATATTTCATCATGTGAACGAGGAAAACAAAACAGTCACACATGTGCGAGTGTTTGTTGCAGCAACAATAAGACACACAGACCTGAGGAGTTAATGAAAACCTACTAGAAATGAATTAAAAGTGTGTGAACAGCTCCACATAGAGACGAACACGGCACATATTGAAAGGATTAACCCTTTAACTCCTGATGCGTCAGCGCTGACACGTTCTGAGTGGATGGTTTAGTTTAAAAATTCAGACAAATTCAAGTGTTTTTTTAACTGTTATTTTACTGAGAATTTTGTTCATGGAACTGATGTACAGGTGTCGAAAAGCAAGTGATTAAGAAAAAGAAAAAGCCCAAACTAAAACTACTGGAACCAAATTACAACACTAGTTATTTATTCCTTTTTTTACTTCATTTTGGGTTTTGTGGGTTTTTGTTTTTTGCCTTTTTTCCACGTTATTTCTTATTTTGTGAATATATATTAGTTTCTGTTGATGTTGTTTATTTTGTTTATTTTTCTGTTTTTTTATTTTATTATTTTTCTTTAATTGTGTTCTGTTAGTGTCTTACTTTGTTCATGTTACATATTATTTTGTTGGTTTATTATTCATTTTTGTTCATTTTACTGATCACTTTGACTGTTTTTTGTTCATTGTGTTGCTTATTTTATCTTATTTTATTTTTTACTGTGTCTCAGTCTCAGGAGTTAAAGGGTTAATCATTCTAAAATGGATCTAATAACAAGGCAGCCAATACAACGTTCTAAAATGTATCAAAGGACAAAACATCCCATAATATAAAGTTATGTTATGGTCTGCTCTAAATTAACACAAATGACAGCAGTCATTCAACAATGTTGGTATCTGTGCGTAAGTACTGCACTGTAAATAAATAAACATTTAAAACTAAAACCGACTTGTGCCCCTAGTTTTTTTGTGTGCTCCTAAATTTTTTAACTTAGAGGCACATGTGCTCCTGGAAAAAAAAGTTAGCGTAGAGCCCTGCTTGTAGCACAGCGCAGCTCTAAAAAGTGGATTTATCATGGATAGCACCTGATGATGTCTGTGTTTCAGGGCCGGTTCTGGTCAATGTGGTGAAAAATGTCTATTTTAATAATGACATGTTAAAAAAACTTAAACAAATATTTACACAATTTTTACACCATTCTTGTCCTAAAACCATCAGGACGTTTTTTGGTCCCTATTTGGGGATATTCACCCCAAAATGTCTGTTATCATGGTAACGTGTTAAAGTTAACTCAATTAAAATACCTAAAAAAAAGTCCATTGGATCCGTAGGTATCATTTCAAAGTGTTAACATTTTTCTCCAGTGGACGATATATTTTCTAAAAAATAAAATTCTAAAAAATGACGTGTTACTCAAAAAGCATACACTGACAAATGAACTTAAAAATGTCTTCTTCTTCAATTTTTACTTTTTATCTCATGATTTTGACTTTTTATGGTTACACAAAAAAATCTATTTGAGTAAACCAAATTAAATTGACAAGATATTTTAATTACATTTTTATGTGTGACCTATTGAAGAAGATTTTTAAAGTTGATTCAATGTTTGACTTTTTTCAGTGTATTTTCAGATAAAACCATGTGACCAGAAGGTTACATTTTTTGTCAGTCCTTCTGAAATGATGCAGAATGTCCTAAAGTTCATTCCGACCAATTTTGGTGTTTTAATCCCACGGTTCTCAAACTGGGGTCCGCGGACCCCTAGGGGGACGTGGCGCATGTCCAGGGGGTACGGGAAATTATTCACGTTTTTTTTTTTGTTTTGTTTTGTTTTTTTGCTGTTTTATTTTGAAATGCGGAAGTTTTATTTTGTAGTGAGCGGGCGGAAGTAACAGCGCTGTTTGACGCCAGCTTGACTAAATTGAGACGGAGTGAGTCACAGGCTATTTTTAGCCACCCTGCAGCGAACATGGATCGATTTTTGTGTCCGCCAAGTTCCTCAAGAAGTGGTAAAAGAAATGACAATGAAAATGACAATGACAAAAACAAACGCCCTAACCCTAAAAAGAGAAAGTACATTGATAGTTATATTGAGTTTGACAAGCTCATCCCTCTCATTAAGTCTCTGTCTGTCTGTCTGTCTGTCTGTCTGTCTGTCTGTCTGTCTGTCTGTCTGTCTGTCTGTCTGTCTGTCACACACACACACGGTTATATAATAAATATATAAAACACCCAGAACACCTGAGTCCACTCCAGCAGTATTTTACACTACAGACTTTCTATACAGTACTGTGGAAAAGATACTGTCTGAGCATCGACATCACAAAGGACGTGTTCGCAATAGTCACATGACAGGTTCTGTTAATGTAGGAGACGAATGAGCTCAACATTTTCTAATTTCAAAAAACCTGACACACACTGAGTCACTGCTAACAAGACTGAGAAATGACTGACCAACAAGAGAACATCACCCAAAACCAAAAAGAGAACATAGCCCAAAACCAACAAGAGAAAATCACCCAAAACCAACAAGAGAACATCGCCCAAAACCAACAAGAGAAAATCACCCAAAACCAACAAGAGAACATCACCCAAAACCAACAAGAGAAAATCACCCAAAACCAACAAGAGAACATCGCCCAAAACCAACAAGAGAACATAGCCCAAAACCAACAAGAGAAAATCACCCAAAACCAACAAGAGAGCATCACCCAAAACCAACAAAAGAAAATCACCCAAAACCAACAAGAGAACATCACCCAAAACCAACAAGAGAAAATCACCCAAAACCAACAAGAGAACATCACCCAAAACCAACAAGAGAACATAGCCCAAAACCAACAAGAGAAAATCACCCAAAACCAACAAGAGAACATCGCCCAAAACCAACAAGAGAAAATCACTCAAAACCAACAAGAGAACATCACCCAAAACCAACAAGAGAACATCACCCAAAACCAACAAGAGAAAATCACCCAAAACCAACAAGAAAACATCGCCCAAAACCAACAAGACAAAATCACTCAAAACCAACAAGAGAACATCACCCAAAACCAACAAGAGAACATCACCCAAAACCAACAAGAGAAAATCACCCAAAACCAACAAGAGAACATCGCCCAAAACCAACAAGAGAACATAGCCCAAAACCAACAAGAGAAAATCACCCAAAACCAACAAGAGAACATCACCCAAAACCAACAAGAGAAAATCACCCAAAACCAACAAGAGAACATCACCCAAAACCAACAAGAGAAAATCACCCAAAACCAACAAGAGAAAATCACCCAAAACCAACAAGAGAACATCACCCAAAACCAACAAGAGAACATCACCCAAAACCAACAAGAGAAAATCGCCCAAAACCAACAAGAGAAAATCACCCAAAACCAACAAGAGAACATCGCCCAAAACCAACAAGAGAAAATCACCCAAAACCAACAAGAGAACATCACCCAAAACCAACAAGAGAAAATCACCCAAAACCAACAAGAGAACATCACCCAAAACCAAAAAGAGAACATAGCCCAAAACCAACAAGAGAAAATCACCCAAAACCAACAAGAGAACATCGCCCAAAACCAACAAGAGAAAATCACCCAAAACCAACAAGAGAACATCACCCAAAACCAACAAGAGAAAATCACCCAAAACCAACAAGAGAACATCGCCCAAAACCAACAAGAGAACATAGCCCAAAACCAACAAGAGAAAATCACCCAAAACCAACAAGAGAGCATCACCCAAAACCAACAAAAGAAAATCACCCAAAACCAACAAGAGAACATCACCCAAAACCAACAAGAGAAAATCACCCAAAACCAACAAGAGAAAATCACCCAAAACCAACAAGAGAACATCGCCCAAAACCAACAAGAGAAAATCACCCAAAACCAACAAGAGAACATCACCCAAAACCAACAAGAGAACATAGCCCAAAACCAACAAGAGAAAATCACCCAAAACCAACAAGAGAACATCGCCCAAAACCAACAAGACAAAATCACTCAAAACCAACAAGAGAACATCACCCAAAACCAACAAGAGAACATCACCCAAAACCAACAAGAGAAAATCACCCAAAACCAACAAGAGAACATCGCCCAAAACCAACAAGACAAAATCACTCAAAACCAACAAGAGAACATCACCCAAAACCAACAAGAGAACATCACCCAAAACCAACAAGAGAAAATCACCCAAAACCAACAAGAGAACATCGCCCAAAACCAACAAGAGAACATAGCCCAAAACCAACAAGAGAAAATCACCCAAAACCAACAAGAGAACATCACCCAAAACCAACAAGAGAAAATCACCCAAAACCAACAAGAGAACATCACCCAAAACCAACAAGAGAAAATCACCCAAAACCAACAAGAGAAAATCACCCAAAACCAACAAGAGAACATTACCCAAAACCAACAAGAGAACATCACCCAAAACCAACAAGAGAAAATCGCCCAAAACCAACAAGAGAAAATCACCCAAAACCAACAAGAGAACATCGCCCAAAACCAACAAGAGAAAATCACCCAAAACCAACAAGAGAACATCACCCAAAACCAACAAGAGAAAATCACCCAAAACCAACAAGAGAACATCACCCAAAACCAAAAAGAGAACATAGCCCAAAACCAACAAGAGAAAATCACCCAAAACCAACAAGAGAACATCGCCCAAAACCAACAAGAGAAAATCACCCAAAACCAACAAGAGAACATCACCCAAAACCAACAAGAGAAAATCACCCAAAACCAACAAGAGAACATCGCCCAAAACCAACAAGAGAACATAGCCCAAAACCAACAAGAGAAAATCACCCAAAACCAACAAGAGAGCATCACCCAAAACCAACAAAAGAAAATCACCCAAAACCAACAAGAGAAAATCACCCAAAACCAACAAGAGAAAATCACCCAAAACCAACAAGAGAACATCGCCCAAAACCAACAAGAGAAAATCACCCAAAACCAACAAGAGAACATCACCCAAAACCAACAAGAGAACATAGCCCAAAACCAACAAGAGAAAATCACCCAAAACCAACAAGAGAACATCGCCCAAAACCAACAAGACAAAATCACTCAAAACCAACAAGAGAACATCACCCAAAACCAACAAGAGAACATCACCCAAAACCAACAAGAGAAAATCACCCAAAACCAACAAGAGAACATCGCCCAAAACCAACAAGACAAAATCACTCAAAACCAACAAGAGAACATCACCCAAAACCAACAAGAGAACATCACCCAAAACCAACAAGAGAAAATCACCCAAAACCAACAAGAGAACATCGCCCAAAACCAACAAGAGAACATAGCCCAAAACCAACAAGAGAAAATCACCCAAAACCAACAAGAGAACATCACCCAAAACCAACAAGAGAAAATCACCCAAAACCAACAAGAGAACATCACCCAAAACCAACAAGAGAAAATCACCCAAAACCAACAAGAGAAAATCACCCAAAACCAACAAGAGAACATCACCCAAAACCAACAAGAGAACATCACCCAAAACCAACAAGAGAAAATCGCCCAAAACCAACAAGAGAAAATCACCCAAAACCAACAAGAGAACATCGCCCAAAACCAACAAGAGAAAATCACCCAAAACCAACAAGAGAACATCACCCAAAACCAACAAGAGAAAATCACCCAAAACCAACAAGAGAACATCACCCAAAACCAAAAAGAGAACATAGCCCAAAACCAACAAGAGAAAATCACCCAAAACCAACAAGAGAACATCGCCCAAAACCAACAAGAGAAAATCACCCAAAACCAACAAGAGAACATCACCCAAAACCAACAAGAGAAAATCACCCAAAACCAACAAGAGAACATCGCCCAAAACCAACAAGAGAACATAGCCCAAAACCAACAAGAGAAAATCACCCAAAACCAACAAGAGAGCATCACCCAAAACCAACAAAAGAAAATCACCCAAAACCAACAAGAGAACATCACCCAAAACCAACAAGAGAAAATCACCCAAAACCAACAAGAGAAAATCACCCAAAACCAACAAGAGAACATCGCCCAAAACCAACAAGAGAAAATCACCCAAAACCAACAAGAGAACATCACCCAAAACCAACAAGAGAACATAGCCCAAAACCAACAAGAGAAAATCACCCAAAACCAACAAGAGAACATCGCCCAAAACCAACAAGACAAAATCACTCAAAACCAACAAGAGAACATCACCCAAAACCAACAAGAGAACATCACCCAAAACCAACAAGAGAAAATCACCCAAAACCAACAAGAGAACATCGCCCAAAACCAACAAGACAAAATCACTCAAAACCAACAAGAGAACATCACCCAAAACCAACAAGAGAAAATCACCCAAAACCAACAAGAGAACATCGCCCAAAACCAACAAGAGAACATAGCCCAAAACCAACAAGAGAAAATCACCCAAAACCAACAAGAGAACATCACCCAAAACCAACAAGAGAAAATCACCCAAAACCAACAAGAGAACATCACCCAAAACCAACAAGAGAAAATCACCCAAAACCAACAAGAGAAAATCACCCAAAACCAACAAGAGAACATCACCCAAAACCAACAAGAGAACATCACCCAAAACCAACAAGAGAAAATCGCCCAAAACCAACAAGAGAACATCACCCAAAACCAACAAGAGAAAATCACCCAAAACCAACAAGAGAACATTGCCCAAAACCAACAAGAGTAAATCACCCAAAACCAACAAGAGAAAATCACCCTAATCCAACAAGAGTAAATCACCCAAAACCAACAAGAGAAAATCACCCAAAACCAGTAAGAGAAAATCACCCAAATCCAACAAGAGTAAATCACCCAAAACCAACAAGAGAAAATCACCCAAAACCAGTAAAAGAAAATCACTTTTGAAATTTTATCTCATGATTTTAACTTTTTATCTCATGATTTTGACTTTTTATGGTCACACATAAAAAATGTAGTTGACTGAACCATATTGAATTACATAGGGTTAACGTTATTTTAATGTAATTTAATTTGATTCACTCGACTAGACACTTTTATGTGACCTATTGAAGAAGAATTTTTAAGTTGATTCAATGTTTGACTTTTTTCAGTGTACTACAGTAGACTGTACATTAGATTATTCTGTACTAGGTTAGACAAAGGTATTAAAGGCAGGTTAATTGCAAAGGGAGGTCACGGTAAATAGAACCACATTGGTTTATATAGAGGCTGGTTTTGTCCTTACAGTGTTTGTTTATACACACTTTCACTTCCCATATAGCCATAAAAAATGCATGTGTGGTCATTATAACTTTACTAAACAAAGCTAAAGACTTTTGTACAATATTGTATGACATTCTAGCTTTTAAAACAAGCTGTGACATGTTCAATCAAGTTTTTACATTTTACATACACAAGAAAGATACAACAACCAAAAACAAATTAAACAAACGCAACAGAAGTGAAGCTGCAAAAGAAAAATGATGCAATAACAGAAACGAAGCAGAAGCCAAAACAACTGCAAGAGAGAAACACTGCAAATTTACTCCACAACAAAATGAAATTTCACCAAAATAAAACAGGTTCACCAAAATAAAATGAGTTCCCCAAAATAAAACGGAAGAAGAAGAAGATGGTGGATGAAGATGAAGTTCATTAATTTAACAGATTAGTGTGAAAAGGTTTGTTTCCCTTCATCTTTTTAAACACTTGACTATAATCTGCTACAGTATAAAAGAAGAGCAGCAGAGCTATGATGCTAACGTTAGCTCCATAGCTCTGCTGCTCAACACTTAAATTAATGAACTTCAACTTTGTCTTCTCCTGCTTTATTTTGGTGAACCGTTTTATTTTGGTGAACTTCCGTTTTATTTTGGTGAACTTTCGTTTTATTTTGGTGAACTTCCGTTTTATTGTGGACTGAATTTGCAGTGTTTCTCTCTTGCAGTAGGTTTGGGAGTTTGTATGTTTTTGCTTCTGCTTCGTTTCTGTTATTGCATCATTTTTCTCTTGCAGTTTCACTTCTGTTGTGTTTGTTTTATGTATTTGTGTTTTTAGTTGTTGCATCTTTCTTGTGTTTGCTGCGTTTCATCGATTAAGTCATTAAATGCTGAGAATGATATTGTTCTTTTATTTATATTATTTCAAAAAAGGATGATTGAACAAAATAGCCCGATCTGTACCTAATGAAATTAAACCTGAAAATAGAACCACTGATCACCTGTGGGGCTCCGTAGAATAGTGATTGTTGGGTTTATTTGTTGCATTGAAATGTGTTGGACACTCTGGAAACCTGTCTGTGAGGTCGTGGTACCGTGTGCGCTCTGCGCACCGGTCTGACAAACTACCGCTAGACTGGCTGTACCGCACTTAGACTTGTCTTCAGCTGGAGAGCTTGGCTGTCTGTGTGGTCTAAAGTCAGCGAATCATCTCCCACACAAGAATCAACTTGTGAAGTGAATCAAATTAGAAAGGGATAATGTATTGCTAATGAGTTACTATCAGAAAAAATATTCCTTGACGGGGCCGAACAGCACCCCGACGCTGAATTAGTAACTCATAGGAAATACATTATCCTGCTTATTCTATGGGTTTTACAGTTTATTAGTGCTACTACGCTAACAGATTGGATAAAATAGCCGTTACAACGCAGTGAATATTTACGTTCAAAGTGGCCGAACTACCTGCGGAGTGATATGGTACCGTCAATCTGAAGTGACAAAACCCGTTGCCATGGGCAGCGGGCGTTAACGGCGCAGCGGGACGGTTATGAACAAAAATCTGCCTGCTGAAGGCTGGGAACATCCATTCAAAGAGAAGGGGAGCTGTCGGTGTAATGGAATTATATTGTGTCTTAACATTGAATTACTTTCCTTATTCTTTGAATCATCTTTGTCTTTGAAAATCACAGTGCTTAACCCAAGACATGTCTCATCCTGTAACCATTTGGGGGTCTAGTCATCACACCTATCCAGACTGTATTGTATCTTAACATTGTATTATTTTGTTTATTCATCTTTGTCTTTGCAAATCACATCTGCACCTATCCAGACTCTGTCTCATCCTAAACCAGATGGGGGTCTAGTTTTCACACCCATCCAGACTCTGTGTCTCCTTCGTTGCAAGTTGGGGGTCTGGTTTTAACACCTACCCAAATCCTTGTGTTTCCTGTGATTGGCCAGTTGTATTTGTATAAGTACCTGTGTATCTTTCTGTGGGGCAGAGATCTCTCCACACACATGACCAGCATGTGTGTGTTCTGTCTTGAACGAAACTCATTACAATTATTTTTCTAAGTATTATTCTGATTCCAGCTTCGTTCTTAATTTAACTGAAATTATTCCACAACATCGGAACGTTCTAGAGGGACGTAGAATAAAATAACCCTAACCCTGTGCAATTTAATTTGGTTCACACAACTAGATTTTTTGTGTGACCATAAAAAGTCAAAATTGAAGATGTTTTACTTTTTTAGTATATATATATATATATATATATATATATATATATATATATATATATATATATATATATACAAATAAATGAAAAATAAAAATAAAATAAGTTAAAAAGAATAAAAGCAGTCCAAATCTCCAAACTGTTAATCGTCCTCATCTTTCTACTCTACACAAATGTTTGCATTACTCTGTCCTGTGGGGCTCCTTCAGTCATCCCGCTTCTCCTATTGGATGAAGCAGCTCTCATTATGCAAAATGGGCGGGGCTTGATCATAAAAGGACGAGCTAACGTCACGGGCATAGTGGGAACTGATGGGATGCTGGTGAGAGATGGTGGGTGGGTATCAGGGGAGGCGGGGTAGTGTGTGTGTGTGGGGGGGGGGTAAGTTAAAAGATGAAACTACATAAAGCATAAAAAATAAATAAATAAATAAATAATAAGTAAGGCTGATTCCAAACAAGGGGGTTTAGTTAGAAGGAAGAAGAGGAAAAGGAGAACAGGGAGGAGTAGGGAAGAGAGGAAGATATAACAGAAAGGGGGAGTGTGTTCTGTGCAGTTGACTGGAGAGGGGAAAGAGAGAGAGTGTGTGTGAGAGAGAGAGAGTGAGAGAGAGAGAGAGAGAGAGAGAGAGAGAAAGAGAGGGAGAGAGTGAGAGAGAGAGGGGGGGCGCGAGGGAGAGAGAGAGAGAGAGAGAGAGAGAGAGAGAGAGAGAGAGAGTGAGAGCGAGAGCGAGGGAGAGAGAGAGAGAGAGAGAGAGAGAGTGAGAGCGAGAGCGAGGGAGAGAGAGAGAGTGAGCAGCCGCCGGCCCATTGAGGAAAGATGGCTACAGTCACTGCAAACGGAGTGCAGCAAGAGAATGGATTCAGCACCACGAACAGCGCCGGCAGGATGAACGGGCTTACCATCGGCCAGAACACCATTCCAATGAAGGACCACGACGCCATCAAGCTTTTCATCGGGCAGATTCCCAGAAACCTGGAGGAAAAAGATCTGAAACCCCTGTTTGAGGAATTCGGAAAGATATACGAACTCACTGTACTGAAAGACAGGTTTACGGGAATGCATAAAGGTTGGTCCTCTGGTGTCTTTACTTTTGATTTTTGTATTTATATACTCATTTAGAAGATGATGAAGAGAAGAG
>CM035785.1:59425213-59440213 GCA_020466265.1 Siphamia tubifer | reverse complement strand
GTTTGGTGGATTTGTTATAATTGTTCAAATTAGTGACATTTTCCTCCAAATATGGAGTAAAATCTACTCAACAAAACTTGGTGCAAATTGTTACCTCAGTTTTGTGAAGTGAATTCTATAGGTTTGTTTTTACAGTGAGTGTAACTGTGATCAACAGTAATGTTGTGTGTTTCTATATAGAAGAACATATGACATCATATCTGTGAGTAGAGTTAAAATTTAAAATGTGCTCAGTGTGACATTTGGTTCTCAAATTAATCATGTATAATATACCCGTCCAGAGTAGTGAGGTATTAGGACAAAGACCTGAGAGGCTACGCTAACATTAGCACAGAGTCCATCCACGTGTCATCAACATTTTTACACAGGAGACACAAAAGTAATAAACGTGGCTCTGCAAACCCTAAACACATAACATTCACCAAGATTTAGTGTGGTACTCGAAATGTAGATAAGACTTTTTTCACTTCTTTGAGTTAGTTTTAGAAAAAAAGGTTTGATTGGATTTGAATAGATGATGATGTTGGTTTGAGCATCGACGTCACAATGTACGTGTTTGCAATAGTCAAATGACAGCTTATTTATTTTATTTTTCATTTATTTGTATATATATATATATATATATATATATATATATATATATATATATATATATTGTGTTTTGTGGAACTAACTCTTCAGGGATTTAACTGAATATCTGGAGAATTTGACATTTTCCAGTTGAATTTTACACATTTCAGTGTATCTTCATGGGGACATTGATATGTTTACACAGTTATGCCATGGGGACTTCTGACAGTATGGGGACTAAAATCCAGGTCCCCATGAGGGTTAAATATAAATAAAGATCCTTACTAGTAAAATCGATATCTGTGTGAAGAATACATTATTTTATTAATTTTATTCCAGAAGTCCCCATAAAGCATGAGGCAAGGTGAAACATATATTTTTCAAAGATGTTTATTTTCATTTATTTAAAAAAATATATTTATTTTTTTTAATGCATTATTAATTTTAAATATTATTATTTATTTTATTTCTTTTTAGTTATTTCTTTTTATATTTATTGTTTTTGTATTTATACATTTTTTATTTTTAAAATGTTAATGTAATTAAACTTAACATTTTTATAGTTATTATTTTTATTTTATTAAAAAAAGAGAAAAGTTTACACTCACTATGGCTACTTGATTATAAACTTTGTCCTCATGAAACATGGAAACGTGTGTGTGTGTGTGTGTGTGCGTGTGTGTGTGTGTGAGTGTGTGTGTGTGTGTGTGTGTGTGTGTGTGTGTGTGTGTGTGTGAGTGTGTGTGTGTGTGTGTGTGTGTGTCTGTGTGAGTGTGTGTGTGTGTGTGTGTGTGTGTGTGTGTGTGTGTGTGTGAGTGTGTGTGTGTGTGTGTGTGTGTGTGTGTCTGTGTGTGTCTGTGTGAGTGTGTGTGTGTGTGTGTGTGAGTGTGTGTGTGTGTGTGTGTGTGTGTGTAGATCATAGGTGTCAAACTCCAGTCCTCTAGGGCCAGCGTCCTGCATGTTTTAGATATTTCCATCTTCCACATGATTCAGTTTAACCCTGAACACAAATGGAACAAAATTAAGGAAAAAATAAGAAATAAACCAAAAAATGTAAAAAAAAAAAAAAAAAGAACAAAAACTAATAAATATTTACAAAATTATAAATAGCATGGAGAAAAATGTGCAAAAAATGTACTAAAAATTTTAAAAAGACAATTATAATGGATGGTTTAGTTTTTATATCCAGAAAAAAGATCAACCGTTCTTTCTTTTTTACAGTGTTTTTCTGAGGAAAAATTCAAACATGCTGGGACCAAATGTCAACACTCGTTCTCTTTTTTAGTATATTTTTGCAAACGTTAAAGGGTTCAAACTGAATCATGGGTGGAAGAAGGAACCATCTAAACCAGAGTTTGACACCATCATTTGGAGACAATGGGACCAAATAGACTCTAGAAGAAGTTAAATAAACTCTCTAAGTGTTGATTTAACACTGCAAAATTTACTGTGTGTGGTTTAGAAGGTGATCATATCCTGCCTGGCCTGACAAAAATAAAACTTTGAATCAACTTCAAAATTCTTCTTCAATTTTGACTTTTTTATGGTCACACACCAAATTGAATTGCATATTCTTTGGCTTATTTGAATTGAATTGAATTTGATATTTTTATGTGTGACCTATTGAAGAAGAATTTTTTTAGCTGATTCATTCATTCATTCATTCATTCATTATCTGAACCCGCTTTATCCTCACTAGGGTCACGGGGGTCACTGGGGGCCTAATCCAGCTACAATGGGTGAAGGCGGGGTACACCCTGTATGAGACGCCAGTTCATCTCAGGGCTGAACATATATAGACAAACAATCACTCTCACATTCACACCTATGGACAATTTTAGATTAACCAATTAACCTATCAGTGCATGTGTTTGGATGGTGGGAGGAAACCGGAGTGCCCGGCGAAAACCCACGCGGACACGGGGAGGACATGCAAACTCCACACAGAAAGGTCTGGTACGGGATTCGAACCAGGGTCCTTCTTGCTGTGAGGCACGAGTGCTAACCACTGCACCACCGTGCTAACCACTGCACCACCGTGCTAACCACTGCACCACCGTGCTAACCGCTGCACCACCGTGCTAACCGCTGCACCACCGTGCTAACCGCTGCACCACCGTGCTAACCGCTGCACCACCGTGCTAACTGCTGCACCACCGTGCTAACCGCTGCACCACCGTGCTAACCGCTGCACCACCGTGCTAACCGCTGCACCACCGTGCTAACCACTGCACCACCGTGCTAACCGCTGCACCACCGTGCTAACCGCTGCAGCACCGTGCTAACCGCTGCACCACCGTGCTAACCACTGCACCACCGTGCTAACCGCTGCACCACTGTGCTAACCGCTGCACCACCGTGCTAAGCACTGCACCACCGTGCTAACCCTAACCACCGTGCTAACCACTGCACCACCGTGCTAACCACTGCACCACCGTGCTAACCCTAACCACCGTGCTAACCACTGCACCGCTGTGCTAACCCTAACCACCATGCTAACCCTAACCACCGTGCTAACCACTGCACCACCGTGCTAACCCTAACCACCGTGCTAACCACTGCACCACCATGCTAACCCTAACCACCATGCTAACCCTAACCACCATGCTAACCACTGCACCACCATGCTAACCCTAACCACCGTGCTAACCCTAACCACCGTGCTAACCACTGCACCACCTTGCTAACCCTAACCACCGTGCTAACCACTGCACCACCGTGCTAACCACTGCACCACCGTGCTAACCCTAACCACCGTGCTAACCACTGCACCACCGTGCTAACCTTATCCACCGTGCTAACCACTGCACCACCGTGCTAACCCTAACCACCATGCTAACCACTGCACCACCGTGCTAACCACTGCACCACCGTGCTAACCCTAACCACCGTGCTAACCACTGCACCACCGTGCTAACCCTAACCACCGTGCTAACCACTGCACCACTGTGCTAACCTTATCCACCGTGCTAACCACTGCACCACCGTGCTAACCCTAACCACCGTGCTAACCACTGCACCACCGTGCTAACCTTATCCACCGTGCTAACCACTGCACCACCGTGCTAACCCTAACCACCGTGCTAACCACTGCACCACCGTGCTAACCCTAATCACCGTGCTAACCACTGCACCGCTGTGCCGCCCTTAGCTGGTTCAAGCTTTGACTTTTTTTCAGTGTAGGGGCAGAGGGATGACTTGACAGTCTTGTTGGACACAGTGCAGCCAGGTCGTGTTGTTGAACATCCATCATTTTGCTGAGCACTACATTATCATAATACTTAGTGTCAGTGCCAGAATGCATGCATTGTTCAGACATGCTGAATGTTAGTGGGGGGCAAATCTTTTGCTTGAGTAGCGTTATCTATCAATCCGTCTCTGGTGCTGAGAGGAGGGAGTGTGAGCTGCACCACACAGCCAGAAGGAAGAGATACAAAGAGTTGTTAAATATCCTCATCCATTCTGCTCTCCTCAGTTGGTCCGTGCAGTGTAATTGACTATAAATAGCTTTCCAAATTGACATAAAAAACCCTCTAAGGTATTGAAATGTCAAAAGTAAACCACAGTAGGGCACTAATATTTAATTCCAAATGACTCATAGAACGTAACATAAAATATATGGAAAGTGCCGTTTTTGTAGGATTTTTTTCTTTTCATTTTTACAAAAAGTGGAGGATTTTAACCCTTTGATGCATCCTGCTCACTCCAGTGGACAGTTCAACTTCAGTCCTGGGGGGGCCGGTGTGCACACGATTTAGTTTTAACCCTTTAACCCCTGAAACATTAGCTGTTCCACAGTTAAAATTTCCAGGAAATTTAGGAAAAAAAATTACACATTTTTCCTAAAATGTAGAAATTTTAGGAAAAACAATTCAAAAATTTTTGAAATTTTAATTACTTCATATTCGTAAATATCTAGAAGATATTGATTCATTGTTGACTTTACTGATAAAATATAATTCATTTCTACTCAGTGATTTTCAGCTGATATTCAAGTAACAATGAGTAAATTAATAATTGATAAATCATGAAAGTGTCATTAACTCAATATAATAATATATCAATATAGTGTTGGCTATTTTTGTTAAGTTTACTGAATATTTGGGTCATTTTTGTTCAATTTGTTGATTATTTTGTTCATTTCTGGTCATCTTTAACACTGTTCAATAACATTGCTTGGCTGGTTCAAATTTACAAGATAAGTCTGGGCTCAAAATGTGAAATTGCTTGTTCTTATTAGATTGTAATGAACAGTTTCTTCTTAAACAAAACTGCATTACAATGTTTTATTTCATAGTGTCCTGATATTACATTGTAAATAGATGGGTTTTTTTGCGTCAAAGTTTAAACACATGTTTTCCAGCTGAGTGGACATTTTTGTAACTCCATAAAAAATAGGTTCACTAAAAAGATTTCAATCACATTGTTTTTTTTGGGCTTAAAGAACAATAAAAACACTTAGGAAAAAAACATTAACTAATGGTCTCATAATTCATGCGTCAAAAGGTTAATAATGGCCACCAGGAGTCTGGGTGCATGTTTGGATTAGGTTTTATCTAGAGTACGAGTGTTGTAGAAGGTGTTGGACAGTGACTGACAGTTTGTGTAAAGTGAGTGACAGGTGTAGCTTAAGTCTACAGATGACCTCTTTGATCATTAGAGGGGGGGTTATGTGTGAAACAGACAGATATCCACTCTGAACAGCCTGTAGATGGAGAGATGGATGAAACGAGGAGAAGAAGGACGGAAGCTTTTCCACTGACGCCCAAACGTCAACTGTATAGATAACCTTTACTGTCATCATACAACAATATACAATGATATTTGAACATCTCCTTTCAATCACAATCAGTACAAAATAAGAACAATAGATTACCAAATTAAATCATAATAAGTAATAAAACATGTAAGTAATGCATGAATAAAAGCATATATATGTATGTGTATATATATATATATATATATATATATATATATATATATATATATATATATACTTTTATTTACCACCATGAGTTGTAAAATGAATAGAAAATATAGTCAAGACATTGACAAGGTTAGAAATGATGATTTGTTTTTAGGAATGGGCGGTATATCCAAAAATGTATATCCCCGTATAATTTGAGCCACTGGTGGTATACAGTATATATAACAGTATATATCACAGTATATATAACAGTATATATCATAGTATATATCACAGTATATATAACAGTATATATTACAGTATATATATAACAGTATATATCACAGTATATATAACAGTATATATCATAGTATATATCACAGTATATATAACAGTATATATTACAGTATATATCACAGTATATATAACAGTATATATTACAGTATATATCACAGTATATATAACAATATATATTACAGTATATATCACAGTATATATAACAGTATATATCACAGTATATATATAACAGTATATATTACAGTATATATATAACAGTATATATCACAGTACTTTTGTAGGATACTATACATAAATAATAAAGTATAAATGACAGTAGAACAGTTTGTTAGTGGTCATATAACTCCAAGTGCAGTCTTTCATATTAGTGCAGACTTTCTTCATATTCAGGAGTGTGATCAGTTATGAACCACAGAATACAGGGAGAGGGAGAACTGACAAAATGAATGACACATGGATTTGATCCAATAAATCGATCACTGCAATTTGTAAATGTGTACTTACATATGTGATTATAACAAAACTAATGGTTTAAGATGTTACTGTTTAAATTTGAAGAAAAAACATCTTTCATGTGAAGCTATCATTGAGAGTAGCTAGCACAACACATCTCAGTGGTAGTAAACACTGTAGCATGCTAACGTTAGCCAAAGTGTTTGTCACTCTGAACAGTCATTTTAGTTGCTAACAGCAGTCAGATACCATGACTAACAGTAACTCAACTGGATAAAATAACATACAGTTATTAAGGCTGGTGCAGTGGGTTAAATTTTAGGCAGTGTTAACGTTTAGCACAATTGTTTTGTTGTCATCATAAACTCTATGGCTGTCATGACTTTAGCTGTTAGCTTGCTTTTCAGACACCCTGTAAATTAAATTGTAGAGTCCTGAATCTAGATTTGTTGTCATCACATACCATTATAACCAATAGTACACTACATTTAAACTAAATGCTAATGCTAACACAACATCTAGGAAGACTGTGGTGCTAGCTGCTAATGCTAACACAACATCTAGGAAGACTGTGTTGCTAGCTGCTAATGCTAACAAAACATCTAGGAAGACTGTGGTGCTAGCTGCTAATGCTAACACAACATCTAGGAAGACTGTGGTGCTAGCTGCTAATGCTAACACAACATCTAGGAAGACTGTGGTGCTAGCTGCTTCTTAGAGGCAGACGTTGTACACTTTACATTACTGCCATCTACAGGATGGACGGTAGAACGGTATGAATAAAATGATGCAGCTGTAGCGTCTGCATGTCTTAGAACCTAACAGCATTCAGTTGTTTTACATAAATTTTTGTGGCTGGATCTTTTCAGGAAATTAATTTGCATTCTTTTCCCAGTTTAGTGAACATTCTTGGATCAGGTGTGTGAGGAGACTGAAGGAGAAGCAAATTGCTCATGATTCATGAATTCTCTGCTTATGAATTGAAATTTTATACAAATTTGTTCTGGAGGTTTTTCAATTACAGGTACCTGATGCCTTAAAAAAGCACCATTTACTCTTAATGCCTGGATGCATGCAATTGTGAGCACATTCTAATTTCCATTTTAAAACAAATAAGCGTTACGGGGGGAAAGTTCTTGAAATAATGACTCAGAACGTGTCTTGCAAATGCAAAGACACATTTCCTGCTGTCTCTAGGAAACAGCTTTGGAGCCTTTAATTGTTCAGTTGCTTCAAATAGAAAGCACTGAACTTTTGTTCCTTACAGAAATTATGGTGTAGTAAATTGTCTTTGATTACACAAGTATTAGCGTCACCCCATTTAACCTCTTCATGACAAGAAGACGCCAATATTTTTTGGGCAAAACGCCACCAAAACTAAAATCAATACATATGCTTAAAAACTTGCTAAATTAAAATGATTTGCACAGAAATGCAGCATGACTGCAGACAAACATAATAATGGCTCATAATGTAATAACTTAAAGGTAATAAATGTCCATAATGCAATAATCAACTCATAATGTAATAATATAATAACTTATTACATTACAAGCTCAGCTATATAGTAACTGATAATGTAATAATACCTTAATATACTATAGGATTACTGCAAAAACATGACTTAACCATTCTGTTCTACAAAATAAAAGACAGTAAGTGCACTCACACTAAAGTGATAAAATAACCTTACACTTGTTGTTGTTCAGTACCAGTAGTTGTAGATTATTGAACATGACGCAGTATTGTTACTGCATATTAACTAGTTCTTTGCAGATATCAATATTTATTTATTTTTTTTACAGTTACTGTATTTTTTACTTTGTTTTACTCCTACTTTCTAACCCTTTAATGTGTTTATATTTCATTCTGAAATTGTTCTGGTGTTGAAACTGATCATCGTATCTCAAACATTTATCACATTTCTAAGCTGCATCAAGGATCAAATGGACAGTTTTTAATTTTGATATGAACTAATTATGGAACTGTACTTAGTGTGCACTCTTAGTTACTGTGTATTAATTCATCTTAAATGATCTGCATTACCTGTAGTACTTATACAGTAGTATAGTACAGTACTTATACAGTAGTACAGTACTTATACAGTAGTACAGTACTTTTACAGTAGTACAGTACTTATACAGTAGTACAGTACTTTTACAGTAGTACAGTACTTATACAGTAGTACAGTACTTTTACAGTAGTACAGTACTTATACAGTAGTACACGACAGTACTTATACAGTAGTACAGTACTTATACAGTAGTACAGTACATATACAGTAGTACAGTACTTATACAGTATTACACTACAGTACTTATACAGTAGTACAGTACTTATACAGTAGTACACGACAGTACTTATACAGTAGTACAGTTCTTATACAGTAGTACAGTACTTATACAGTAGTACAGTACTTATACAGTAATACAGTACTTATACAGTAGTACACTACAGTACTTATACAGTAGTACAGTACTTTTACAGTAGTACAGTACTTATACAGTAGTACACGACAGTACTTATACAGTAGTACAGCACTTATACAGTAGTACAGTACTTATACAGTAGTACAGTACATATACAGTAGTACAGTACTTATACAGTATTACACTACAGTACTTATACAGTAGTACAGTACTTATACAGTAGTACACTACAGTACTTATACAGTAGTACAGTACTTATACAGTAATACAGTACTTATACAGTAGTACACTACAGAATTTATACAGTAGTACAGTACTTATACAGTAGTACGCTACAGTACTTATACAGTAGTACAGTACTTATACAGTAGTACAGTACAGTACTTATACAACTGTAGTATAGTACTTATACAGGAGTATTAATCTGGATACACTGAAAAACAACTTCATCTTCCAAATTGTGGTTTAAGTTTATTTTCAGTCTCTTATGAAACTAAAATGAACATTTTGATAATTTGACATGAATAACATTATGTGTTTCAGTTTAATACAGTGATTGACTGTAAACTATTGGGGCAGGGTCCTAAATGGACATAGGTAAGAACACAGTAATGGTCTTTACTGTCTTTGTGTTTTATTTTACTAGTACTTTAACAGTTACTGAACAAACACTGACTATTTTTCTCCAAAATGATGGACATTTTATTACATGACAAAGAATGATTTGAATGTTGTGATGATGCAACTTTTGTCACAGTATAAAACATTAGTTCCTATAGAGCTGAGCTCATAATGTAATAAATGATTACATTAGGTGCAAACATTTTATTACATTATGATGGTGTTATGAGGTGATTATTACATTATGAACTTTTATTACATTTAACTTATTACATTATGTGTTGCTACATAGCATTTTATTCTAGGTCTGTTTGCATTAGTGAATGAGTAACAGGAGAACAATGTGGCTCAGTTTAAAATAATAATTTAATTCCATTCTAATTAGTCATGTTAAAAGTGTGAGCTGACAGCGCTAACCTGCTACCAGCGGGTACACCCCTGTTACCTCTCCTTAAACATTATTATTTTGTGTCTCCTGATGTCTTCCAAGCTGAATGTTCATCTGTTCTATAACTGTCTTCCTCTGGGCTTAAAGCAAAACTGTTGAACATGAAGTCCTGCCGACTGAATATTAAAGCACACGTCTGCTTCAACAAACCATTAGAACTTATTAGATGCTGTGTCTCATGAAGCAAAAAGTCAAAAACTGCTGCTGGTTTGCATCCAAAAACTGAAAATGGAGTCAAAAAGTCAAGATATAAAATGACTTCTCATTTAAGATGGACTTTTTCTGCAGTTGATGTTTCATAAAAGAGGCTGTGAACGTCCCAAATTAATCTTTGGAAAGTGAATGAACAATAATTTCTCTCGAAAAACAAACATCACTACTGCATGACTTGTTCTACTGATTGCTTTTACACAATTGCTGTTTACATGTATTTCATATTTTTAAATTCCAAATTATGTATTCGGAATAAAATAATTCAGAATTAACCTCGTCCACCCTGAGCCTATTTTCAGAGAAAAATGCTTAAAAAAACATACCCAAAGTAAATGAAGAATTGCTCCACAATCCACAGGTTTATATGGATGTTCTTTGTATCTATGGACATCTACAGACTTCACACAATCTATTCCCATTGTCTAAAATAGTGTAGCTACTACTATGACTGAATAAACTGGAATAAACTAAAAGATAAATTAGATTTTTTTGGTCTCGCCTGAATTTATTTATTTTTTTTTGACAAAAGAAAACACCCTGCTAACAATGATTCCATGAATATAGACACTATTGATCACCTCCAGTAACTCCTTTCCAACACAGGAACAAAAGTTGATAGAATTAGAGCAAAGGACAAAGCCTCCAGAAAGGTTTAAGTCCAGATAACACCAGGCGGACACTGCATTTGGCACAGTTTGGCACACTGTTGTGCCAAACTGTGCCAAATACATTATTTTAATTTTCCAGTAAAATCTGTCTGGAAAATACAACTCATATCCATTACAGAAGTCTATTACTGTCTACTGGAGCTTTTAGAAATGAAATGTACCTTGTGTTTCATCAACTTCTACCTTTGTGCACAACTAAAATGAATAAAACCATATAAACATGGATTATTTTGTCTCCAAATGGAGTAGTTTTATTAAAGCTGTATTCTTGGCGTTAACATAGAAATGTTCATTGTGAATAAAGGTTTCCATAGAAACAGGTATATTCCACTCTAGTTAATTGGTCCTTCAGAACTGGAGGTACAGAAGGTTCTGATTGGACAGAACGACCGCTTAACGTCTGGAAGGAAACCATGGCCTCCACTTCCTGTTTTGAATTTCATTCCAACTCTCAACATGTTAGATCAGATACATGTGATTTTTTAATTTTTATTGGCAACTTAATGAACAGGTTACAATAAACAAGTTCAGATTATTGTTTTCAAAGGGTTTACAATGCAACACAAGAACATGAGAACCATGTATAGTTGTAGATTTTAGATGATAATATCACCATATGTAATCTACTAATCCCACCCCACCCTCCAAACAAACCAAACCAAACCAAACCAAACTCAACACAGAACAAATACAGGAGGTTGTCTACTTGCATGTCACTATGACAGGTGATTTTTGCATTTATTTCTAAAATTATATAAATTTTTGAATAAAAAAATAAAATTACGAAGCAGCAGCTCAACCAAATCAACCCTTGGAATCACCAAACTAATGCCAGACAACACCAAACATGTGCGTCATCACAACAAGACCAGGAGTATGTGCAGAACAACAGGAATAATGTTAAAGCACAATTAACTGTTTCAATGGCAGAGGAATTAACAAATTCAGAATTGAGATGGGAATAAACCAGTGACTTTATTCAGTAGTAAGTTTATTTGAGAATTATCATTTCAAGTGGAATTAGGTGTTTACATGGTTAATATTAAAGCAGAAATAACTTTTATTCAGAATTAAGGTCAATATTAAAGCAGAATTAACTTTTATTCAGAATGAAATAAAAACTAATGTAATAAAACAGCAGTGATTCAATCATCCACAGCAGTTAGGTCACTGTGAATAAAGGTGAAAAACATAAAACAGTGGCACTAGTGTCAGTGACAGCCTCCAACTCCCACAAGCCTTTATTAGGGACATGCCCCCTGGGACGCCTCTGCTCATGTCCCACAGTTTTGTAATGACACAAAGGATGAAGAGTGTTTCCCTGGGCTCCCAAACTTTTCTGCTTTGCTGTGCGGCGTTGTGTTTCATCAGTGTCGTTTAGGTGATTTTTCCTCTTGAATAAGTGCGTAGTTGTGGAGGTGGGTGAAGGTTGGAGTGAAAGGAGCTCTGTTGGCAGAGTGCCAGGGTGGTGCTTGGTTTCAGGGGTGATGGGTGCTCTGTGCTGCATGCTGGGTATCATCTGCATGTGTGTGTGTGTGTGTGTGTATCTTCTCCCATGGGAACCCTTGGCAGCAGGTGTGACATGTAGTAATGGGAAATTATGCTGCACGGTGCAAAACCTCTTGTGAACGGAGTCACCTACTGTCAGCTCTGCCAAGAACAGAACACACAAACTACTAACCCTTTAATGAAAGCTGTCACTTATCGACGCATATTCCTTCTTTTTTTCCTCCAATTTTCAACTAAAAAAAAGTCTCTGGTAATGAGTAAAAGACCTGTTTGTTACTGAAGGTTTTTAATTACTGTTTGATCTATCTGCACACGCATTCATATAAAGGAAAGTAGAAACGTGAGCGTTTGTCAGAAAATATTACACTGTCTTTTTTTTAACATGACAAAGCATTTCTCACACTGTAAACCCAAATAAGTTAGAAGTCCAAAAATTTAGGCAATCGATTGCCTCGATTATTTTAAGTTGATGAAACTTGAAAAATAACATTTTCCAGAACATAAAATGTAGATGTTTCTTAAAGTATAATTAAATGAAAACATAACTTATTAATTTAGTATCTAAGGTTATGTCAGTCCTACTGGGGACTAAGGTAGGGTTCAGTGTCTTTGGACACGTGGACACTTGGACATGTGGACACTTGGACATGTGGACACTTGGACATGTGGACACTTGGACATGTGGACAGACAGAGCTGGGACGTGAACCTCTGACCCTTCAGTCATTGGACGACCCTCTCTACCAACTGAACCACAGCTTTAACCCCCCTGAATAAAATGACTGTTTAGTGATTATAATGTTTTTACTGTGACAGATATTAGTGGTTTTTGTTTTGACATTATATTTCATCATCTACTACATTAGTTAAGTTAATTTTTTTTCAATCATCCTTATTTGAAACAATAGAAATAACAGAATAATATAATTTGCTGTTTCGATACAATAACATTTTAATTTACACCACATGGTGATTAATCACGAAGGCTAAATGTAAATTAATTTGCATGAAGTCACTCATAATAATCATATTAATAATATTAATCATTATCATCATAAAACAGATTCAAAATACAGATATATTGCCCTTATTTCTCATGCTTTTAATGTGTCAGATAAATATATTAATAATTCATACCTGTGTTTAAAATCTACTTTTGGCAATAACTTGTATGACTTTGTAAGACCTGTGTTATAACTGTGAATGGATTAGAAATACTTCAGTAAAAACCTAAACCTTTGGATGCATTTGGAGCTGTTCATGTGTGTGTGTGTGTGTGTGTGTGTTTGAGAGAAGTCAACTTAATCTTCACTTCAAACACACATCAAACCAGAGGTGCTGGCTTCACATCATATGTTTTTGTGAAGCAACATGTTAGAGTTGTGAGCGTTTTAATCCAGGGAAAACACAGCTCTGTGTTTCACTCATGGGTCAAATTAAATCACAATATTTTATAGAATCTACACGAGTAGACATAAAAATCATTATGCATTTGCATTTTATTGTGTTTTAAAACCACGGTTCTCAAACTGGGGTCCGCGGACCCCTAGGGGGACGTGGCGCATGTCCAGGGGGTACGTGAAATTATTCAAGTTTTTTTTTTTTTTTTTTGCTGTTTTATTTTGAAATGCGGAAGTTTTATTTTGTAGCGAGCGGGCGGAAGTAACAGCGCTGTTTGACGCTAGCTTGACTAAATTGAGACGGAGCGAGTCACAGGCTATTTTTAGCCACCCTGCAGCGAACATGGATCGATTTTTGTGTCCGCCAAGTTCCTCAAGAAGTGGTAAAAGAAATGACAATGAAAATGACAATGACAAAAACAAACGCCCTAACCCTAAAAAGAGAAAGTACATTGATAGTTATATTGAGTTTGACAAGATCATCCCTCTCATTAAGTCTCTGTCTGTCTGTCTGTCTGTCTGTCTGTCTGTCTGTCTGTCTGTCTGTCTGTCACACACACACAGAAAATGTGGCTGGTTTGCACAAAAGCACTATTAAAAAAGGTTATCATTGTTTCATAATAATCATTGTTGAAGTGGTTTTTTATCATTTTCAGTATCGCGAGGATGAGGGGGGACATGGAAAAATTTCACCCCTCCAAGGGGGACCTGGGCCAAAAAAGTTTGAGAACCCCTGTTTTAAAATGTAGATGGTTAGTACATGTGTGTAGTTGTGACGCTGTTCTCTTTCCTGGTGTTTCTACAGGATGTGCCTTTCTTACATACTGTGCCAGAGAGTCTGCACTGAAGGCCCAGAGTGCCCTCCATGAACAGAAGACTCTGCCAGGGGTAAGTGCCCCCTAATCTGCCCTGGGTCACAGGCTGAAGGGGGGGGGGGGGGGGGGCACATCACACTCAAACATACACAGGCAGGCATATGGGAACAGGAAACATATGAAGACACTTGTTCAGATACGCACAGATGTGGAAGCATCTGGAAACAGTGTCATACTTGGTCCCTCTCTCTCTCTCTACATGGTTCTGGCTACGTTTATACGGTGAGGATGAAAACAGAAGATGCCAAAGTGGTGTCTCCTCTTCAATTCTTCATCCGCGTTTAGACGAGCATTTTCAGGTGGAAATCTTTGTTTATATGAAGAAGCAAGAGTGGGTGAAATGTGATTGGATATGCATGTCAGGCCAACGTAGGTAATTGTGCAGCCGTCTGTGGTATGAGTATAAATTGTGTATAATTACCAAAACGACTCCATGTTTACTGAAGCTGTAAAAGCAGCTTGAAGATCAGTGGGATCTAGTCTGACATGTTTGTTGTTTTATCAATCAATCGATCAATCAATCATTATATGGTCTGCTGCCAACAAAACTGATATAACAAAGCTTCAAAGTAAAGCTGCTGTCCTACTGCTGAAATGTTCTCATTGTAAGTA
>CM035785.1:59380213-59420213 GCA_020466265.1 Siphamia tubifer | reverse complement strand
TCACTGCATATCATAGGTACTTCACTAAGTGTTAGGCACTCCGCTACACTGCGGTGAAAATGTCCCTCGGAGACAGGGCTCCGTTACTGCCTCCTGCAGCTTGATAATGAGATGATTGTCATGATGGTCCTAGATAGGTGTTCCTGTCTTTATTGCCCTCATGGAGGGACATTGTTGTTTGTCTTCTGTCTAGAAAGAGGTTAATGGCATGTTCTGTGGGGTTTGGGTAAACATTTCCCCTGTACGGTTCACAGTGAGGGGTCACTACTGGCTGAACACAGCCTGCATACAGAGGGCTAATAAAGATGTTCCTGTTTGTGTGTGCATGTGTGTGTGTGTGTGTGTGGGAGCTGATGTGTGTATGAGACAGAGGGAAAGAGAGAGCCCCAAAATATGTGTGTGTGAGAGAGAGAGAGAGACGCAAACAAAAAGTGAGAGGTGACACTTGTGGACAAGCCTCATTGTTACTGTCATGGCCTGATGGTTTGAGATGCTCTGTGCTATAATGCTGCCATTTCACTATAGTTCCTCCACACAGTGTTGCCTGCCTCTGTGACTGTCAGGCAGCATAAATGCTAATTTTGTTCCAATGAGACATCTGGCATTTAAAAAATACCAGCCCTTTCTGTTGCAAGACACAATATTCAAATTTGTGGAAATCTATAAATTTCTTCTTTATTCTTAAAGAGCATACAGCTGTTGGCATTACTTGAAAAGATCCAACAACAGAACATTAACATGATGGAGAAATGTGGAGTATGAGGCTAAAATCATGTATTTACTAACAATAAAAGGATTTCATATCACTTCAGTTTAATTTTATTTCGGGCACACAAAATCAACAAAACATTCATCAAACTGGTCAACAATTTTTTTTTTGCACTCGAAAAAGGAATGGGAAAAGTCAAACTTATTCTCTCCCACCCCCTTTTAACAAACTAATAATCCAATAGATTCTATTTTCTGTGCTTTAAGACTTTTTTTCTGTCCATTAACACAAAACATTCAACACAATTTAAATACACATTGTTTTATAAATCGACCTCACACAATCTGATTTCTATAAATCAACTATAAGTTAATTTTCCGCCAGGAATTAAGTTTATTTGTCTGACTGTCAGCAGGATTACACAAAAAGGTCTGAATGGATTTTGATCAAATGTTCAGGATGTGTTGTTAGTGTAACAAGGAACAAATGATTAGATTTTGGTGGTGATCTGGAAAAGATCCTGGATCAGTTTGAATGTATTCTCCATTTACTGGAATGTCAAATTTCAGAATTATTCTGAAATCCTAAAAAATCCAAAAAAATATTCATGTTGGTTATGAATTCTGTAAAGTTGATGAACATAAGGTTGAATGGACGACTACAAATGAAATGTGGTTCAACCTCCACAAAAATCAAAAGCACTTTAAAATGTATGGTACAATATGATTATGATTGGTTAGAGGCTTGTGTTATTTTTTAAAGCTGTTTTTAAGCATCGTTTATAAATCCCATAGTCCCATAGAGGGTTAACCACAAATACAATATTTAATAAATATGAGAATATCTCCTAATCATAAGTCTATATTCATTTATGACAATAACATCTTATTAAATACATTATTCTACATCATTTTTTTTATCATTTACACATGTAAATCATTACATTTTCACGTATGCAGATAATGTTCTGTGTTTTGTTATTATACTAGATTCCTTTTCAAAGCACAAATTGAAGAAGACTTTTTAAAATTTGGATTTATATTATTCCACAGATGTTCCCTATCCAATTGCTCGTCAACATTTAGGAACATTCTCATCAACAGTCACCAACTGTCACCCTTGCATTTCTGAAACACATATCACAAGAAAAGAGGAACAGGAAGTGTCACAAAAAACACAAACTATCAGTTTATCACAATTTAAAAAAGCTGAATTTAACAGCAAAACAGAGGCAGAAAAGACACCTGTCATTTCTTTGATTTGATATTTCAGGTAAAATGTAAAAGGACATAAATATATGAACTGACATAAAACGCAGGACTGCACTAAAAAAAGGGATGGCACTTGTTTCCATTGTGGTTCAATGTTCTATTAATTCAGTATCTGAATTACTGTTATTTGTGGAAATATGTTGTTTTGTTCCAGAGTCACATGAAAGGATAAGCAGTGTCTGCCTTATCTGTTCGAAAAGTCTGTCAATATTTCAACACAACCCTGGAGTTTCCAGACAAAAACAGGATCAGCAGCATTTTCAAGTATTTTCTGCTAAATATTAAAACACAGACGCACAATCATTTTGCTGCAAAAACTGAAACAAATGCCAGTTGAGCTTAAATTTGCTCCAAACGTCCTCAAATCCAGGTTAAAAACTCTTTTCATGTGCTCTATGTCTATTTTCTTATCATTTTGTACGTCTTCATTAATTGTCATTGGTATGTGATGCTGGAGGTCTATATATTATTTGACTTTTAATAGATAGATTTAATATAGATATAAGGGTGGTTTTCTGAATCTGGTGCACTTTGTGTCCCACAGGTTTAACTCAAAGATTTTCATATAAAGGTTCATCTCGTCATCTGAACCCGCTTTATCCTCACTAGGGTCACAGGGGTCACTGGGGTCACTGGGGGTCTAATCCAGCTCCAGCAGGTGAAGGTGGGGTCAGAGGTCACTCTGTATGAGTCTGAGGTTCATCTGAAGACTGAACATATATAGACAAACAATCACTGACACATTCACACCTATGGGTGATGTAGATTAACCAGTTAACCAGTTAACCAGTTAACGGTTAACCGGTTAACCGGTTAACCAGTTAACCGGTTAACCAGTTAACCGGTTAACCAGTTAACCGGTTAACCAATCAGTGCATGTGTTTGGATGGTGGGATGAAACCAGAGTACCTGGAGAAAATGTAGTTGCATTAATGACACTTGATTTTATATTCAGTTAATGCATTTTTCACTTCATTTGAATTTTCTCTCTCTTCTTATGAGTGGACGACCCACTCTACCAAACTGAACCACAGCCGCCCTAAATACATGATGATTTACACTGAAAAATGGAAAAACACAAAGGCTGATTTGATCATAAATGGTGATGAGTGACTTAGAAAATGGTTAAATATAAAGACAAATTCATTTGGGAACAGAAACAAATCTAACACTGTCTTTTTAACGGGTTAAATAAAAACACAATAGTGTGAACATATAGAAATGCATGGATCAGTGAGACTTGATCTGCACCAACAAACAGAGTTTTGTTGCTACATCCTGTGTTAAAACTTCTTTTACCATCTGTCTAAAGGCAAGTTGTGTCTCTACCAGAAAGATGTGATGAATCATGTTCCTTTGACTGAATTCTCATGTTTTCATTTTGGTCGTGTGTCTGATACATTTGGGTTTGTTTGAAGCTCAGCAAAGGCAGGGAGACACCTACAATAGTTGAACAATGAGAGGAAAACATTGTTGACAGTGGGCAAAGAACAGGTGTCTAGTGCTTGCAAACACAAAATACAGTGTCTTTTCATCTTAACAAGCTGAAGCTGATGGTTTGGTAGAGCACAGAGAAGACACTTAGGTGACTGAAAAACTAACACGAGGCAACAGGAAGTTCACTGGCTTTGACAGCAGGAGGTTTGATACTCCTATTGTCTCCTGATTAGACACCATTTGTACTTGAACAGCAGTAGAATCATCTACTAATCTACTGTGTGTGTTATAGCACAACAACTAACAGTGCTGTGCAGATTTATACTTTCTGTTGACTCTTCACAGTCACTCACAGTGTCATTTTGGGAGCTTCATCATATGTGCCCCCCCACCAGTAAACCAGGCATAAGTGTGTGTAAATCCAAACAGAGTTATGTGTGTATCTTGGTAGAGTGGAAACTAAGGTTTAAGATGGTGAAAAAATGATGTTTCTATCACAAGTAGAACCAAAGTTATGGTCATTTTAATATCCACATTTGGACATATTTTACAATTTGCATATTTTTAGATATTGTCCGTTAAAGTTTTGGACTGTTTTGGGGTAGGAAGTCCTTAGCAACGCATAATAATTTGTATCCGATTGACACAAATTGTTGACAGATGTTAAAGGACACTCTGATGGACATGTCACAGAAGTTTTATATATTATAATAATAGGACAGAAGTGTGACGTATTATAATCATTTGGCTTACACCATTGGACAGAACATTCAATATAAGCTTTTACCTCGTACCAAACACTTGGGTGTTTACCCACGGAACGGAGATCGTTTTGTTCGGCGAAAAGAGGTGGAAGTCGTCTTTGTCTTTGCTCAGCAATACCTGAACTTTTGTCACCGCTTAAATAATTGACTCAATAAACACCTTTATTGATTGGATTTCAATGTAATGACCACAGGAAGTGAACATAGAGGTGTTAAGGTACCGTTTTTTGATAAGGTGTAAACACTAATAACAAATCACCTTCCAGCCTAAATTTGGCTGTAGCTCTGAACGGCTCAGCGCCACTTATGCCTGGTTTGGTGGTGGGGGGTCACAAATAACTGCTGAAGTCAGGGCTGTTAAACTGGTTTCAGTTCAGGGGCCACATACAGCAAGTCAAATTATACACAGTGGTACCTCTACTTACCACAGACCCAGCTAACGAATAATCCAAGTAATGAAAACTCAATTTTTTCTGAACCTGGTTTATCCTCATAGGGTCACACGGGTCTGTGGAGGCCGAATCCAGCTACAATGAGTGAAGGCAGGGTACACCCTGTATGAGTAAAAAGTAAAGTTATGTGAGAAAAATGTTTACATTCTTCAAAACAATGTGAATAACACCAACAAACAGAAATTTCTTAAGAAAACTATGTGTAGTTTTAATAATATTATGTCTCAGTTTATCATTTATACATGTAAAATATGATCTACAGATCACAGTAGATCAACAAAACATACATAAAACATTTAATAACAGGCAGAATATTGGTAAACTTGCCCTTTAGACATTTAAAACATGTTCATATTTGTTCCGGTTACTTGTATTTTTGTGAAATAATCATTTTAGTGTAAATACAATAAAATGACATTTACAAACAGAAACATTTGGAGTTGTGAGTATTGGTCTGTATGTGGAACCTGAAATAAAAGGATTTATATTTTCAGTGTCATTTTTGCATTTCACAAACTGATGCCAGGGTCAGACTGGACCCTTTGGAGGGCCAGATTTGGCCCCTGGGCCGCATGTTTGACACCTCTGGCCTAAGTAATATTGTGAGTTCTGCATAAAATAAAGCATTAAAGTTAGTAAAGTGATGCAGATATGACAATTTGGCCAAAAATTATGATTTAACAGTTGCATGCTGTAACACTGAACACGAAACACTAACAGATTTGCATGAATTAATCATGTTTACACACACATTTAGGTCAAATGAGGAACAGCTAGCAACAATCTACCGTAGGCATCCTCGATTACTTTTAAACTTTCATAAAATGTACAAATACAAATGAAAAGCCAAGTTATTTTTACATTTTCCATCATTAACAATAGCTCGACTTGACTCTGTACTCGGCTGTGATCTCTAGGTATTTGTTTCACTTCCAACAGGGTAGATATTTGCATATTGGCACACTGCCGTACAATATAGACTTAACAGTGAGACAGACATTTGTGGATGTGCTCTCAGCAGGACGCCACCACTCCTAAATCATCTCCAGATTGACTGTGAATCTTAAATGTACCATAATTCACATTCTCGTATTTACTAAATCTTGTACTGTGTGTAAAGCATTACAGATGCCACCAGGGAAACTGGCTCTGTCTGTTGTGGCTGAATGGAGCTTTGTTTACATTGTTTGATTAATTACATGTAAAGAACATAATGAGCTCTTGATGTCCTGTGCATCAGATCCTGCTGCTACAGTTTGTAAAGTAAACGTAATCAGAGATTCAGCCTCTTGCCCTTGTGAGCCCGTAGCGCTGTTGTGTTTACGTGCACATTCAGCATATTCCCTCATGTAGGCCAACGCTGTAGTGTACGTGCACAGGTGAGGTCACACCTGTCAATGAGTTCTTCCTCAGGTTTTTCCTCGAACTGAACAAGGAAAAGGCAAATGTATTAGTATATCACATTTCATGTACAGGGCAATTTAAGATGCTTTACATAAAACATGAAAGAAAATTTTAATTATTAAAATGCATCAAAAGACGAGACATAAAAACATTTAAAAGACAATAATTATCAGTCAAAGCCCCAGTGAACAGTAATGTTTTTATCTGATTGAAATGAACTGACAGTTGTTCTCAGACCTCAGGTATTAACAGTGTCAGTAGGTAACATTAGTTAACAGTAGTTAACATTAGTTAACAGTAGTTAACAGTAGTTAACATTAGTTAACAGTAGTTAACAGTAGTTAACAGTAGTTAACAGTAGTTAACATTAGTTAACAGTAGTTAACATTAGTTAACATTAGTTAACAGTAGTTAACAGTAGTTAACATTAGTTAACAGTAGTTAACATTAGTTAACAGTATTCAGGTAGTTTGTTCCACAGGTGAGGAGCAGAACAACTGAATGATGTTTGGTTCTGGTTTTGGGAACACACAGTAAACCTGTTCCTGATGACCTTTGACCTCAGGGCTCTGGATGCTTCATATGGAACCAGCAGGTCTGGGATGGATTTGGGTCCAAGGTTGTTTAGTTCTTTATAGACCAAGGGGAAGATTTAGAACTGTGACCTTTGACCCACAGGAAGAAAATGTAAGGATTTGAGGAGGTGTGATGTGGTCCAGTTTAATGGTACTGGGGTGTGATGTGGTCCAGTTTAATAGTACTGGGGTGTGATGTGGTCCAGTTTAATGGTACTGGGGTGTGATGTGGTCCAGTTTAATGGTACTGGGGTGTGATGTGGTCCAGTTTAATGGTACTGGGGTGAGATGTGGTCCAGTTTAATGGTACTGGGGTGTGATGTGGTCCAGTTTAATGGTACTGGGGTGTGATGTGGTCCAGTTTAATGGTACTGGGGTGTGATGTGGTCCAGTTTAATGGTACTGGGGTGTGATGTGGTCCAGTTTAATGGTACTGGGGTGTGATGTGGTCCAGTTTAATGGTACTGGGGTGAGATGTGGTCCAGTTTAATGGTACTGGGGTGTGATGTGGTCCAGTTTAATGGTACTGGGGTGTGATGTGGTCCAGTTTAATGGTACTGGGGTGTGATGTGGTCCAGTTTAATGGTACTGGGGTGTGATGTGGTCCAGTTTAATGGTACTGGGGTGAGATGTGGTCCAGTTTAATGGTACTGGGGTGTGATGTGGTCCAGTTTAATGGTACTGGGGTGTGATGTGGTCCAGTTTAATGGTACTGGGGTGTGATGTGGTCCAGTTTAATGGTACTGGGGTGTGATGTGGTCCAGTTTAATGGTACTGGGGTGTGATGTGGTCCAGTTTAATGGTACTGGTCAGGACTGTGGCAGCAGTGTTTTGGATCAGCTGTAGCTTCCTGATTGATGTTTAGTTCAGACCAGTGAAGACACTGTCACAATAATCTAATGAATGGATGAGTTGTTGTGTGTCTGGTTTGGACAGAAAACCTTTGATTCTATGGATGTTCTTCAGGTGGTCATAGACAGACTGGGTCAGAACTTCTAAATGATTGTTAACTTTCATGGTAGTAGACAGTATTTTCTTCTTTCTACACCTGTACAGGTAAGCTGATCTGATCAGACTGTTTTCTTTGATTGCTTAAACGTTATGGTCGTCATTATATTTCTTTTGTTTGTACCAACAGCTGTCAACAAAGCCAAAGCCAAAAATCTAAAATAGTAATTTGCAGTTCCGCTTCTGAAATGGTACCATATCGGTTTGTCAAGCTGTCTCCTAAAACGCTGCTATTGGAGTCGACAATCTTCAAATGAATTCTTCACCCTCCTTTCAGGGGCAGTGGCACTTTCTCCTCTTCTCAGGCCAATTAGCTCTTGGTGTTCACATGTAACAAGCATGCTAATTGGGTGCAACTGAAGCCCAAAAGCCAATTAAAATGTTCTAAGAAAAAAAGATCTAACTTCTCTTTGTCGTCTAATTGTCTTTGTCGTCTCATCCTACCCTGCATTACTGTCTTCTACTGCCACGGTTCTCAAACTGGGGTCCGCGGACCCCTAGGGGGACGTGGCGCATGTCCAGGGGGTACGCGAAATTATTCACAGTTCTGTTTTATTTTATTTTTATTTTTTTTGCTGTTTTATTTTGAAATGCGGAAGTTTTATTTTGTAGCAAGCGGGCGGAAGTAACAGCGCTGTTTGACGCCAGCTTGACTAAATTGAGACGGAGCGAGTCACAGGCTATTTTTAGCCACCCTGCAGCGAACATGGATCGATTTTTGTGTCCGCCAAGTTCCTCAAGAAGTGGTAAAAGAAATGACAATGAAAATGACAATGACAAAAACAAACGCCCTAACCCTAAAAAGAGAAAGTACATTGATAGTTATATTGAGTTTGACAAGATCATCCCTCTCATTAAGTCTCTGTCTGTCTGTCTGTCTGTCTGTCTGTCTGTCTGTCTGTCTGTCTGTCTGTCTGTCTGTCTGTCTGTCACACACACACACACACGGTTTTGTGTGTCTTTTGTTCCGTTTATTATTTTAAAATTATTTAAAATTGTTGTTTCTGAAGTGTTCATTTATATTATAATACCTGAAAATGTGGCTGGTTTGCACAAAAGCACTATTAAAAAAGGTTATCATTGTTTCATAATAATCATTGTTGAAGTGGTTTTTTATCATTTTCAGTATCGCCAGGATGAGGGGGGACATGGAAAAATTTCACCCCTCCAAGGGGGACCTGGGCCAAAAAAGTTTGACAACCCCTGCTCTAGACCAGGGGTCTGTAACCCTGGTCCTAGAGAGCCGCTATCCTACATGTTTTAGATGTTTCCCTCTTCCTACACACCTGACAGACATTATCAGTCTTCCTCACAGCTTGATGATGATAGGCTGATCATCTGAATCAGGTGTGTTGGAAGAAGGAAACATCTAAAACATGCAGGATAGTGGCTCTCTAGGACCAGGGTTGCAGACCCCTGCTCTAGAAGAAGTTAAATAAACTCTCTAAGTGTTGATTTAACACTGCAAAATTTACTGTGTAGTAGTAGTAGTAGTAGTAGTAGTAGTAGTAGTAGTAGTAGTAGTAATAATAATAGTAATAATAATAATAATAATAATAATAAAAACGAACAAGCATAAATAAAAAAGTGACTTGTGATTTTCATTTTACTATTTGTGACTCAATCAAATATGTCAAATAAAATGAATCAGATATGGAGACACTTAAAGCTCTTTCTTTATTCAAATGCCTTTAAAAATGTGCTGACAGACATGTTCATTTGTAGAGGGTTCCAGGTGAGCTTGTGTTTTGCAGTGTCATGCTGTGTTATCAGAACCACAGCTCTATCCACAGTGCGTCCACTCCAGGACAGACATACAGTTTAAACTAATAACACAGGCCACACAGGGCTTTTACCCATTCTTTTAAGGGACAAATTGCGTTCTGTTGCCGATCAATTTGTCCTCCGTGCCAGATTTGTCAACCTCCAGTGCCCCTGAGCGGCTGCTATTATGAAGAAGGAAAAAAAAAGGCATGAGCACTGGACGTGAGACCTCTGCGAAGGCTCCCCTTGCTCTCCTCATCATCAATTACGTCTATATCATTTTCTTTCTGCTGCTCGCTTTAGAAAAGAAATTAAAAAGGCCCATTGTTTTTCTTATCCCCTTGGGATGAAAGCATTTACTACGCTGCTGCACCGTGCAAAGCCATCGTGCCGATTAGGGAGTGAATGGAATCACAATCGAGGGATGCACTCGCTAGTGTCTCCTATTATGTGGCTGGTGGCCCTGAATATTGTGCAAAAATTAATTTCGTTCCATCTGATGGGATTTTCAACCTTGGAGAGTGCAAAATGTTAATCCTGACGGACAGGCGGGTGGACGTCGTAGAATATTTGGCTTTTTTTACTGGCCGGTGCAGACAGAGCACAAACATGGTTGGTTGTGGGAACGGCCATAACTTTATGGACAGAAGAGCACCACCACAACCTGGCCTATTTGACATGGGAGTAATTATGATGGTGACATTGGTGGGGACATAATTTAAAAATAAATAAATAAATAAATACATACATACACGGCTAAAAGAATTAAAATAACATTTCATTTTGTCAACAAAAATTACAAGACATTTTAGGAATGTTTTTTATTTTTTAAGTCACATTTTGTCTGTTTTTTATTGGTCATTTATAACTGCATTATATATTTAATTATTTATGAAACTAGACATTTATCACGTGACAAAAACGAGACCAAACTAGACATTTATGTTCAGTTTGGTCTCTTTTTTGTCATGTGACAAAGGTTCGTTGATGATAATATTTAGTCACTATAAGACACACTGTCAATGAATGGATTATTTTATAGATTCTTCATATATAAGGTGAAGTGGATTATAAAGAACATTAAGTCAAGTCAATATTATTAGATAATATTTAGCTAGCATCATTTGTTATGAAGATGCTGAAAAAGTAGATGTTTGTTCTATCATAGAGCTGTGTCTAATAGAACAGGAATCACACCGCTGGGGGCAGTGTGTCCTTTTATCAGCATTTATGTCATTGAGTAGAACAGACGAAGAAGAAGTGTTTGGAACAGACATACGTGAACATGAACCCAGACCAGGAAGTGACAGTTCAGTGATAAGTGTGTTTGAGGAGAACAAATACAACAGTTGATCAAAAACAAGGAGTGAATATGAAGAGATATGGAAAGGATGTGGTAAAGACATGACGTTAGCAACAATGACGCTCACATGAAAGGGTTAAAGCAGACACACTATGATGCTAGTCTGACAACAACGGTCCCCATGACAACGTTCACCACAACAAACACAAATGACGACAGCTTTGACTTTACTGTCTGTGGGTCCAAACAAGCTTTATTTAGCTATAGCTGCATTCACTCCAACCGCTATGCTAACGATAGAAATACTGTGGGTTCAACCACTATGCTAATGATAGAAATACTGTGGGTTCAACCGCTATGCTAACGATAGAATAGAAATACTGTGGGTTCAACTGCTATGCTAACGATAGAATAGAAATACTGTGAGTTCAACTGCTATGCTAACGGTAGAAATAGTGTGGGTTCAACCGCTATGCTAACGGTAGAAATAGTGTGGGTTCAACCGTTATGCTAAAGGTAGAAATACTGTGGGTTCTTCCGACCATATGCTTTGAACTTAAACTAGTCTGCTTTTTTTTTTTTTTTTTTTTTTACTGTACATATTTATTCCGTAGTAGTGGTCTTATTTTTTATACTTAAATGTCTTAAAAACCATTATGTTTACCTGTCAGAAATGTGGTCCTGCACAAATGGCAATAAACCTCTATTCTATTCTATTCTATTCTATTCTATTCTATTCTATTCTATTCTATTCTATTCTATTCTATTCTATTCTAAAGCACTGATTAACATAAAGACAAACCTGAATAGGATACCCTTGGTAACCCATCACTGATGTTGAGTTATGAACCTCAGAGATGATGATAATTATGAGACGATTGTGTGAAGATGATGTTTATTATTATGTGCCTCCAGTCTGAGCAGGTCTTTCAGGCCCTTCCTCCCTGTCGACACATTTGCTGTCTTTCCTTGGCTGACAGGTGGAGTCGGACTCCCGTATGCACGCTCTCCTGCACTAATTTATCCACTTCTTTAGCTGTAATGAGGCAGAACTGGTAAATGTGGGGACAGCATTGTTAACATTGCTGCTTCACTGGGAAAGAGGAGAAGGCTGACAAATAGTGGAGAAGGATGGAAATGAGGTCTGTGCGCTGTCATACCTCAAAGAATGATGCTTTTAGTCTTTTTGCACGGGCTGTATCACTGTCTCTTAGTTATACTGCGTCGTGGAATATGACATTTCCAAAAACCAATTAAACATTAAAGTTCCTATTGCATCAAGATCAGGCTGTTTGGCAATAACAACTGGAGGAAAGGAAAATCAAAAAAACAAATAATCAAACAAACAAACAAACAAAAAGAGTATTGGAGGGCTGCATTTTTATCTAGATAATTAAAATGCCTTAGATTAGGCCAATTAAATTGTGAGGAAATCAAAGTGTTTTTGCATACTTCTTCAATGTTCAATTCAAAGATGTCTGATGTCTGGGGTAGGAGCAGGTGTTGACGTCCCACATTCAGTTGGTGGTGCTGTCTTTTGTTTAACAGACAGCTGTGTTGTTCACAAGTCATCCTGGAAATCAACAAAGACATCCAGACAGTCTATATGTGTTTGTTCAAAGCCAAGACACGGCATAAAGAAAACATGATGGTGTCAAGTTCAGAAAAATCACACCGACAGAAGCAAGTATTGAACAGGTCTTCACTTCTTATAAATGGGAACAATGCAGTGTGGATTTAAAAAGGTTTTCACAACAGTTCACACGTATAGTGACATCTATACAAAACAAAAAATAAACCTTGCAGTGATCTGTTTTGTTTGTTTGTTTGTTTGTTTTTCATACAGCAGTGAGGTAATTATGGGCAAAATAAGCTTCGCCTTCAGCCCAAAACTTTTTTGGTCAAGCAATATATTGATCATGTGTGCATATATGTCTTGCCTGCTTTGTGCTTTTTTTTGTTTGTTCTGTTTTACGACCGAAAAACAAACAAACAAACAAAAAACAGTATTCAAAAATGTCTAATATTGCCCTTATTTTGTTACAATCTCCAGTTTCTATGACAACCTGTTCTTGAATTAGAACCAATTTTGACCTTTTTGCTAAATGCAACCTTGACCTTTGACCTTTTGAAATATTGATAATTTCATTATATGTATATATGTGTCAGTGTGTGTAATATTATGATAATATATCCAGTATTGATTAAGCTATAGCATGATATGTCTATGTTTGACACAAACAGTGTTACACAAGTTAATTTGGACACATGTCACCTTTGACCTCCAGAGATCTGAAAAACTATTGGTCATAGGTGATAACGCCTATTATGAGGATTGTATAAATATTCATTCCACATAGTTTGGTACCAATCTGAAAGTTCTGTGACCCTCTGTTCTTCAGTTATAACCCATAATGTGATTTTGACCTTTTAGTTAACTGTGACCTTGACCTTTGACCTTTACTCAAATGGATCATTGTATCTGATGTGCATTAGCTATATGTATATGAACATGTAATTACATGGTGATATCTACAGTATTCATTGAGTTATAGCATGATATGTCTCTGCAGGGACACACACACACACACACACACACACACACACAGAAGATAAAAATCTTGTGGGATTTGTGACGATTAATTGAATATCTAACATTTTGGGGGAAGAGGACAGTGGACAGGAAGAAAGAGAAAAGCAGAGAAAAACTAAAAGGGAGAAAAGAGATAAAGTGATGAGTCACCATGACAGGGAGCACGAGAGGAGATGCACTGTTGCATAATTAACACTCCAGCATCACCAGGACAAACTCCTCCATCAGCGTGTCCAAAGGATTAACTACGCCACGCTTCTCTTATCTCGCCCATTTCGTTTAAGAAAGAAAATGACCTTGCGCTTGTTTACATGCTGATTAAAGACAGAAGGGAGAGGAGTTGACGGCGAAGAAAGTCAAACTGTAATCAGAAGAGTTTGTTAAGTGAAGTATTTTTGGTCGGTGGTGCGTTCTCAGCAGATAAAGTGTGTCACCGTAGCAACACAAAAACAAGTGCACCATGAAGCAGCTAACCAACAATGAGTGGGCTGGGACTAAAACAGTTTGTGCATACGTGCGTTTGTTTGTGAAGGTGGTGTGTGATAAAAAAGTATGTTTGGTGTGTGGGTGGTTCCATTAGTTAGTCTGTCTGTTTTTATTGCACTGGGAGTAAAACTGCTGCTCCTCAGCTCCTATGAGTCACTTTATGTCCTGTAGTATTTGTGTGTCATAGAGTGTGTGTCTGCATTTTACATTTATGTACTATACTGCCCTACAAAGTAAAAAGACACTAACTGCTTTTTTTGACCAAAATGAGGTTTTTTTTCCAACATTCAAATCATTCTTTATCATGTCATAAAATATTTCATCTTAAATGTCAGTAGTTTTGTATAAAATATTCAGTGTTTGTTCAATAACTGTTAAAGTACTAGTAAAACTAAACACAAAGACACTAAAGACCATTACTGTGTTCTTACCTATGTCCATTTAATACTCTGCTGGACTATAAGGTGGACTGGACTATAAGGTGGACTGGACTATAAGGTGAACTGGACTATAAGGTGGACTGGACTATAAGGTGGACTGGACTATAAGGTGAACTGGACTATAAGGTGGACTGGACTATAAGGTGGACTGGACTATAAGGTGGACTGGACTATAAGGTGAACTGGACTATAAGGTGGACTGGACTATAAGGTGAACTGGACTATAAGGTGAACTGGACTATAAGGTGGACTGGACTATAAGGTGGACTGGACTATAAGGTGAACTGGACTATAAGGTAAATTGTCAATGAATGGTGTTTATGAAGGTTTTTGTCTTTCTTTCTTTATTGAGCACACACAAAACAAAGATAAAAAAGAATACAGCAATAAATACAATTAAAGTACAGGGAGAAGCAAAAAGCCAACAATGGCTTATTTTAAAGCCTCCACCTTATAAACACAAATACTTAAAATAGACACAGAATTTGTAAATTTAAATAAAAAAAAAACAAAAAAAAAAAAAAAAAAAACATATATATATATATATATATATATATATATATTTACACCCTCTATATCGGACACTAAACTGTGCCCTTGCTGTGACACATTTCGGCAAATGGAAATGTTGATTCTGACGAGTGTTATATTTATGGACAATAGCATTGGTTGTAAAATACAAAAGGAAATGTTCAGGAAGGGTACTTTAATTACACTGAATTCTGTACATAAAAACACAAATTTGAAAAATGTTAATGTCTTAATTTTTTAATAAATGTAATCGTAAAAATAGATTAGCAGATGAGGTTAATGGCTTAGAATGGGTTGCAATTTAAACAAATGGCTTTTGTAAGAGCAATATTTTATTTAATGTTGATGGAAAAGTGCTTGCCCACACCATATGACAGGATGATAGATATGGATAAATTAAACTATAGTACATTTGGAATCAACATGATCCCTAACCTTTCTCATAATACCTAAAGATTTGTTGACTTTTCTTGTTTCATATATAAGACACAATATTATGAAATAAAAGTTCCAAATTATCAGATGAAGTCTAAAGTCCCAGTCATTAATAACTATCAGTATTATTCTCTTTGTTATTGTGCATCAACATGTTTTTAGTCAAATTGCTGTGATGATCTGAAACAATGCAGATGACTTTTACAAAGTGTTATTGTTGTGCTCTTATGAAGGTCACACTTCTCCTGTTGTGCTGCTGCTTATATTTGTTTGTCTTTTTAACTCCAAATTTCTGGGTTTTGTTTTGCTACGATAACAAAGAATAAATGCACTCGATCAAGTCTGCACTGGAACAGTCTAGAACTGTCAGCATCATAACAACACCATCAAGTCCTCTTAGTAAAGTCATAAGTGAGTTGTTCTGATGTTACACACTACATTTCAGAAGTTCAGAATAATTAAATCACATAAATGCATTGTGTTGCATCACTTTACTCGTGCATTCATTTTTACCAAATGAACTGGTGAATTGTAACAAAGACAATTCTAACAACATTTGCATTTGTTTCTTTCTAACATAAAGTTAGTCGATAAAGTTGATATCAAGGCCATGTTCGGTCTAAGGGAGGTCACTACCACATCCTGTGGGAAAACTAGCTTCCTCTTTAGGAGGACAGATAATCCCAGTCTGAGGCGCCTTCCTGGATGCTGGGCCGGGTCTTGGTTACTGTTGCGGTCTCCTTCACCGATGAAGGTTCTGGCTCTCGATGTTGGGCTAGCGTGTCGTTGTTGGCCTTGACTCATTGTTGTTCCATCCATTTTGTGATCTCAGTCCTTATAATGCCTCCATCTGCCCCGCCCCTCCACCAACGCCTGTGGACAGCCAGTCAGGATGTGGTTGAGGGTACATGCAGGTGCGCCGCACCGCTGACACCAAGGGTCTTCCTTGAGACCCCAGATCTTTGAGTTTGTTGGAGTTGGCAGCAGGTCAGTCATAGAGCGTAAGAGAAAGCTCAACTCTCCTTGGGCTGTGGGCCACAAATCCTTCCAGGACAGTGGGCGTTCCTGTGCCTGATCCCACTGAGCCCGTTTGCCCTGGGGGGCCAGTCCTAGAGTCCTGCACTGGAGCCCTAGGCCCGAGGGGCCCGACAGCCCGAGGGCCCGAGGGCCGGGCTTCGGGCTGACGACCGTATAATTACCTCGGACACGGGCCGGGCTCGGGCACTTTTATTTTTCAGTTTTATTATTTAAAAAAAAACCTGTGTTGTGTTTAAATGGAAACAATTGAACACAGCAGCTGCTGCTCTCTCCGGCACCTCCCTTATATGGGCATACGATAGCCTCCCTTATATGGGCATACGATAGCCTCCCTTATATGGGCATACGATAGCCTCCCTTATATGGGCATACGATAGCCTCCCTTATATGGGCATACGGTAGCCTCCCTTATATGGGCATACGATAGCCTCCCTCATATGGGCATACGATAGCCTCCCTTATATGGGCATACGATAGCCTCCCTTATATGGGCATACGGTAGCCTCCCTTATATGGGCATACGATAGCCTCCCTCATATGGGCATACGATAGCCTCCCTTATATGGGCATACGGTAGCCTCCCTCACTTTCCGATTCGCGCGACTTCCCGACTCCCACCACAAACATGGAGAACGACATAAAGAAAAAGATTGAAAATGGTGAATTGAAGAGAGTGAACAACACTAAGGGAAAATGTCCGTTCTGGACTAAGTTTCAACTTATTCCAACCCTTCCAGATGAGCCAAAAGGGTTTGTTCAGTGTGTTGTATGTAAAGCAGTTCTGTCATATGACATAAAAAAAACAGGTTCATCACATCTCCAGACATTTTGAACGGGTATGTGGTGGATCCAGCAGCGGTCACAGACCAAGTTCTCAAGCTGCTGATCAAAACATGAGCCCCTATTTTAACCTGCTCTTTTATGTCCACATTGATCTGTCAGAAACCGTGCACTTATTCACAGAAAAATAGAAAGCTGTTTTTTCTAACTGCAGAGCGTTATCCCATTTTCAGAGCGGCAGATTTAATTTACCAACGCACTCAATGAATATAGCGTTCTATCACGATAAAACATTCTTATGGGAGGTTAAAACAAACAAACAAAAAAAGTCGAGCCGGGCCGGGCTCGAGCCTGAGAATTCTGAAAACCTGTCGGACCGGGCCGGGCTGGGGCTCCACCCCCTCGGGCCAGGGCCGGGCTCGGGCCAGTGTCCCAGACTGAGATTTAAGACCACATATGAAAGTGGTTGGATTTGAAAATAATGGAATTAATGCTGTTCAAAGTGTCTTTAACAGATGGGATACAGATCACATATGGGCAAACAAAATCAGATTTGGGTCACATTTGTCTGCAGTCTGAACAGAGCTGACAAACAAAGTGACAAAAACAAACACCTGAACATAAGATGATCACTCACCCATTAGAAATATTGAGTAAAAAAGCACAGAGATGATGATAATTAGACAATTGTGTGTGAACTTGAAATTCTTCCTTTTCTATCATTTGGTTTTTATCAAGTAATGAACAGATCAAGCACCATATGAAACTACAGACAGTGGATCTAATCTTGTTTTCTTTTCTCTTATTTCTAAAGGTCACAGAGTAGAGATGACAATTTCAATTAATCTGGATGGACTGTTTTCATTGCCGCCTCACACTGCTTCTTTTTTGATTTCATGCCTTGGTTCACTATTGACATATAAGAAAACAACAAAAATGAAAATGCATGTTGCAGAATTGGCTTTACTGTTCTTTTTTTGACAGTAATGGACAGTGGTGCAAATATACTTGTGTGGCCATGCACGTTTGTTAAACACACTTTAATAAATAGGAATCTGATGTGTTTTATTCTCTTCATTTTGAGATTTAATTTTTCTAACTAATTCGTGAACTGTATATTTGGGAGCAATTCTACCTGTAATTACGGATATTATTGTAACATTTCTTTTCATAACCAGGATCAACAACTCATAGCAGAATAAAGAGTTGCGATGGTCTTTTCCTGCAAACCATGGATACAAGTTTGAAATTTTGAACTAAAAATAATCACATCAATATTTCTCTGCATATGTAAAAGTGTTTTAATCACTCACAGTGCTCCTCTACTGTGTCTCTCACCAATTGTGTTCATATTAACAGAGTTAAAAATTGTTATTGTCAGTTTCAGGCAGAAATGACATTCATATTTACTGAATTAATTTTATTGTTGTATTTCCACGGTGTCACCTCTTGGTTTGGGAAACATGTCGTGCTTTGGTTTGCAAAAAATCTGCAAAGATAACACAAAAAAAGGAACAATGTATTACAACAAAAATGTAGTTGAACCGCAATCTTATTGTAACTTTGACCGAACACTTTTACTGCCTGAACCTAAAAATCTGCAGTAACCAGGATGTGTCACTGGTAGACCACAGTCACCTCCTGCCCACGGAGGGAAAGGAAACAAGGTTTGGTAACTAGACTAGTTAAAATGCTGTAACATTATGGGTGTTTAGTTTAGTTCAGTTGATTTAGATTGTGTCACAGAGTGAAGAAAAACAAACAAACAGAGCAATAAATAAACAAGTCAGTCAGAGACAGCAGACCTCCACCAAGGATTGATTTTTCATTCACACGTGACATGATGGAGCCATAGGTGTTGACCCATCTGATGTCTGAAGGTTAGGGGTCAAAGGTTAGAGCCATAGGTGTTGACCCATCTGATGTCTGAAGGTTAGGGGTCAAAGGTTAGAGCCATAGGTGTTGACCCATCTGATGTCTGAAGGTTAGGGGTCAAAGGTTAGAGCCATAGGTGTTGACCCATCTGATGTCTGAAGGTTAGGGGTCAAAGGTTAGAGCCATAGGTGTTGACCCATCTGATGTCTGAAGGTTAGGGGTCAAAGGTTAGAGCCATAGGTGTTGACCCATCTGATGTCTGAAGGTTAGGGGTCAAAGGTTAGAGCCATAGGTGATGACCCATCTATTGTCTGAAGGTTAGGGGTCAAAGGTTAGAGCCATAGGTGTTGACCCATCTGATGTCTGAAGGTTAGGGGTCAAAGGTTAGAGCCATAGGTGATGACCCATCTATTGTCTGAAGGTTAGGGGTCAAAGGTTAGAGCCATAGGTGTTGACCCATCTGATGTCTGAAGGTTAGGGGTCAAAGGTTAGAGCCATAGGTGTTGACCCATCTGATGTCTGAAGGTTAGGGGTCAAAGGTTAGAGCCATAGGTGTTGACCCATCTGATGTCTGAAGGTTAGGGGTCAAAGGTTAGAGCCATAGGTGATGACCCATCTATTGTCTGAAGGTTAGGGGTCAAAGGTTAGAGCCATAGGTGTTGACCCATCTGATGTCTGAAGGTTAGGGGTCAAAGGTTAGAGCCATAGGTGTTGACCCATCTGATGTCTGAAGGTTAGGGGTCAAAGGTTAGAGCCATAGGTGATGACCCATCTGATGTCTGAAGGTTAGGGGTCAAAGGTTAGAGCCATAGGTGATGACCCATCTGATGTCTGAAGGTTAGAATGAAAAAAACACTAGATTCTATCTTGTCTGATGACGCCAACGACGGACAAACGAAGTGCGATGGCAATAGCTCATTGTGACAATAATCACAGAAATAGATCATGTCCGTGGCGTCCCCTGTCCTTAGACCCTCCTCAGCAAGAAAAAAAACTCCCAAACAAATGCAGGTTCAGAAATATCTGTGGTTTGCATCTAAAATGGAAACTTTTTTTGGCAACTGAGTTAAATAGAATCAACATGAGAGATAAGATGTCATCAATACAAAGAAGGAAAAGTTTCAGTTGGGTGGATGAGAGGTGTCAGAAATAACACCAAGGTGAACACCTCACCTCTACCCTATTAATGCTTCACTTTCATAGACACCTACCACACACACACACACACACACACACACACACACACACACACACACACACACACACACACACACACACACACACACACACACACACACACACACACACACACACACACACACACACACACACACACACACACACACACACACACACACACACACACACACACACACACACACACTTGTTTAAACGTCTCATGAAGTTCAAGTTTGTAATCAAGTACACATTGGGTAGTGAGTGTAAAAATAAAATAATAATCATAGTAATACATTAGAAAACTGAATTAAATGTAATAAATACAAATTAAGGATTAAATAAAATAAATAAAACAATACAATTTTAACAAATAATAAATAAATCTAAAATACATTAAAAAAGGAAATGCATTTTCAAATCTTTGAAAAATACGTACTTTGTGGGGACTTCCTGAAAAATCTAATTAATGCATTTATAGGGCCACATCATTTCTATTTTACTCGTGGGGAACTTTAATTATATTTAACCCTTGTGGGGACCTGAATTTTGGTCCCCAATGTGTTAGAGGTCCCCATGGTATAACTATGTAAACAGATCAATGTCCCCATAAAGATAGGAATACAAGTCAACACACAGACAGATACACAGCCCACATTGTCAGATCAATATTGCATTAGTGCGGTGTGTTGTCCTCAGAGGTTACAGTGATAGGTGAGGCCTGTGTGTGTGTGTGCTGTGGCCCTGGTACTGGGGCACATCTGAGGAGACGTCACAGCTCTGACAGCTAATTTCACCTCTGTCGCTCTCTGACCTATGATCATAAACAACATCTGCTTGTATGTGTTTGTGTATGTGTGTAGGTATGAACTATTTCTGTGCATCAGAATGCCAGCCAAACATTGATTTATTCAATGCACTTCAACCAGGGCCGGACTGGGTCAGGATTTCAGGCTGGGAATATCCTGCAGCATCCAGACCGATTCCAGCCCCACGAAGGTGAAAAAGAAAAAAACCCCGCCTACACATGCTGGAGCAGGATTAGACCCCCAGTGACCCCAGTGACCCCTGTGACCCCAGTGACCCCAATGACCCCAGTGACCCCTGTGACCCCTGTGAGGATAGAGTGGGTTCAGACGATAAGAGGAGACTAAACTCTTCAGTGTTAAATGTGAATACCACTATAGATGTTACTTCTAACATAGTGTAAAACTTCACTGACACTAACTAGTGGAACATATTCATTCTTAATAGTAGAGGTGTGACGAGACATTAATAGTAGAGGTGTGACGAGACACTCGGCTCATGAGACAAAATGAGACATGAGATTGGGTTCACAAGATGGAGATGAGTTTAATAAAACTAAATTACAAATTATATGAATGGACAACAGACTTTTATTTAACTGAGTTGCACATGGATTTTATAACTCTGTAAGAGTTAACTTTTAATTAACTTCTTCTTCTACAAATTTAAACTAAAATAAAATTTTGTAAAAGTTCAAATAAAATAAATTAAATTATATATTTCTTTGGTGTTTGACTGTGGAAGGTGAGGTGTGAATGTGTTTGTCATCATTGAGTGGTTTGTTGGTGTTTTCTTGGCAGGTGCAGTTGTTGATTGGGTTAGAGGTCAAAGTTTAGTGAGTACTGAGCTGTGTTTAGGGTTAAAGGTCAAAGTTTAGTGAGTACTGAGCTGTGTTTAGGGTTAAAGGTCAAAGTTTAGTGAGTACTGAGCTGTGTTTAGGGTTAAAGGTCAAAGGTCAGTGAGTACTGAGCTGTGTTTAGGGTTAGAGGTCAAAGGTTAGTGAGTACTGAGCTGTGTTTAGGGTTAAAGGTCAAAGGTCAGTGAGTACTGAGCTGTGGTTAGGGTTAAAGGTCAAAGTTTAGTGAGTACTGAGCTGTGTTTAGGGTTAAAGGTCAAAGGTCAGTGAGTACTGAGCTGTGTTTAGGGTTAAAGGTGAAAGGTCAGTGAGTACTGAGCTGTGGTTAGGGTTAAAGGTCAAAGGTTAGTGAGTACTGAGCTGTGTTTAGGGTTAAAGGTCAAAGGTCAGTGAGTACTGAGCTGTGGTTAGGGTTAAAGGTCAAAGTTTAGTGAGTACTGAGCTGTCTTTAGGGTTAAAGGTCAAAGGTCAGTGAGTACTGAGCTGTGTTTAGGGTTACAGGTCAAAGGTTAGTGAGTACTGAGCTGTGGTTAGGGTTAAAGGTCAAAGGTTAGTGAGTACTGAGCTGTGTTTAGGGTTAAAGGTCAAATGTCAGTGAGTACTGAGCTGTGTTTAGGGTTAAAGGTCAAAGGTTAGTGAGTACTGAGCTGTGTTTAGGGTTAAAGGTCAAAGTTTAGTGAGTACTGAGCTGTGTTTAGGGTTAAAGGTCAAAGGTCAGTGAGTACTGAGCTGTGGTTAGGGTTAAAGGTCAAAGGTTAGTGAGTACTGAGCTGTGTTTAGGGTTAAAGGTCAAAGGTCAGTAAGTACTGAGCTGTGGTTAGGGTTAAAGGTCAAAGTTTAGTGAGTACTGAGCTGTGTTTAGGGTTAAAGGTCAAAGGTCAGTGAGTACTGAGCTGTGTTTAGGGTTAAAGGTCAAAGGTCAGTGAGTACTGAGCTGTGTTTAGGGTTAAAGGTCAAAGGTCAGTGAGTACTGAGCTGTGGTTAGGGTTAAAGGTCAAAGGTCAGTGAGTACTGAGCTGTGGTTAGGGTTAAAGGTCAAAGTTTAGTGAGTACTGAGCTGTCTTTAGGGTTAAAGGTCAAAGGTCAGTGAGTACTGAGCTGTGTTTAGGGTTAAAGGTCAAAGGTTAGTGAGTACTGAGCTGTGTTTAGGGTTAAAGGTCAAAGGTCAGTGAGTACTGAGCTGTGTTTAGGGTTAAAGGTCAAATGTCAGTGAGTACTGAGCTGTGTTTAGGGTTAAAGGTCAAAGGTTAGTGAGTACTGAGCTGTGTTTAGGGTTAAAGGTCAAAGGTCAGTGAGTACTGAGCTGTGTTTAGGGTTAAAGGTCAAAGTTTAGTGACTACTGAGCTGTGTTTAGGGTTAAAGGTCAAAGGTCAGTGAGTACTGAGCTGTGTTTAGGGTTAAAGGTCAAAGGTTAGTGAGTACTGAGCTGTGGTTAGGGTTAAAGGTCAAAGGTTAGTGAGTACTGAGCTGTGGTTAGGGTTAAAGGTCAAAGGTCAGTGAGTACTGAGCTGTGGTTAGGGTTAAAGGTCAAAGGTTAGTGAGTACTGAGCTGTGTTTAGGGTTAAAGGTCAAAGGTCAGTGAGTCCTGAGCTGTGTTTAGGGTTAAAGGTCAAAGGTTAGTAAGTCCTGAGCTGTGGTTCGGGTTAAAGGTCAAAGGTTAGTAAGTCCTGAGCTGTGGTTCGGGTTAAAGGTCAAAGGTTAGTAAGTACTGAGCTGTGGTTAGGGTTAAAGGTCAAAGGTCTGTATATTGTCAGTGTCTTATCACTCTCTTGTCATTTATCATTTCTGTCGTGAACCCAATGTGCTGCCAAACAAACCATTTAACGTGGAGGGGGTGTGGTCAATAGGGGGGCGTGGTCAATAGTAAAACCTGTGTTTTCTGACGTAAGTTTGGCTGCTGCTGGATAAAAAAATCTTGCCAGAGAGACTTTTAATGTGATGAAAAATCTGTCCAAATGACATCTCGTCACACCCCGACCTCGTACCTAAAAGTTGAGTCTGTAAATGTATGTCTACGCTCAGTGTCAATTTTACACTCTGTAGATAAGGACCATATATTCACAGAGGTGGTGTTAAAATTAACTCTTTAAAGTGTTATATTAACACTAGTGATTTTACTGTGTAACTTAAAAACCTTGGCGCTTGGAGCCAAGGACTGGACTGCTTATAAAAACACGACAGACATGAAATGAAACCTCTGTGGTGAAGCAGAGTTTTTGTAAAATCCTGCTGATGTACGAGCAGGGTTAGAGTTTTATACCAGTGTGTATATATTCATAAGTGTGTCTGTGGAGTCCTTGGTGATGACTGAAGATCGAGTTTTTTTCCTTTTAAACCGTATCATTAAAACGGACAGAAAAGGCGAGGGAGACGGCCCCTCCACACCTCATAAAGTCTGAGTGCCGTGCCGTGCCGTGCCGTGCCAGGCTGGCTAACATGCATCGTTGCGTTTACACTGAGCCAAACACACTTTTTACACATCTTGTCCTCTCTCTCTCTCTCTCTCTGTCTGTTTCCCTCAAATGGCTTTCATGACTGTCTGTTTATGTGATATTACTCTGTCTCTCTTTCTGCTCTCCTACTTTCCTTCTTTGCCCCAGCTAACTATTGACCGTTATTTCAACTGCCCCCCTTTAGATCTCTCTCTCTCTTTTTTTTCTGTCAAATTTCTCCAACAAGGAGCTGGAGCGTAACATTGAAAGGGTATAATCAATGGAAAAGCACCACTTAGGGAGCCCATTTGATGCATACTGTAGGGCAGAGTTGATTCAAGGGTGTAGATTGAGTCAAGCCTCATTTCGTATCCTCCCCAATTAGTCATCCAGCTTGTGCCCTCTATAACCCCCTTTTCTCCACAAGCACTGGGCCCTCGTTTCACACTAAACTATGGATGAGTTAATTTTATTTTATTTTATTTTATTTTTTTACTCTCTCAATCCCAAGGCTTTCTCTGCAAGATGATAAAGTCATATCGTTTTCTTTTTTTTTATTTCTCACCTTTACTGGAATAAGCCAAGCCAGACACCCTTCTTTTCCTCACCTCTACATCTCCTTTTTCCCACCTCCTACTTCACTCCCAGATGCTCACACCTCTTCAACTTTTCTACCCGTCCGCCCATTTTCCCTCCACCATAAATCTCTACCCAAATCCTACTTAAACCCGCATCAGCAGCTGTCCTTAAAACTCCATTATCTACAATTACTTCAGCATTAGGGAGCCGGAGCACACCTGCCCCCACATAAAAGTGCCCTCGCCTAAAAATATTAAACCTGCCCAAAAGGGATTTATGCTTTTTTATTTCTTTTTTTCCCTGTTTTTTGTTGTACTTGCAGTGCAGCTGCCCTCATGATGAGCCCTGTGAACCAAAAATGCCAGCACTGTTGTGGATTAGAGCTTGTGATTAGTGGGTGGGTATGTTAATGTGGGATGTCTGCACTGTGTTTAGGGGGGTGGGGTTCATGCCTGATCAAATGTAGGAGGTCAGTGGCACTGCCTGATTACAGTAAATTGCTCATATTTGTTTGACATTTCTCTGGGTATTTACTAGTGCTGTCAAAGGAATGTATTAACGCAGATTAATGCATCATCAAGATTAAACTGATTAAAAATTGTAATGCAATTAAATGGAACAGTTCAAAAAAAAAAAAAAAAAAAAGGCTGGTAGCAAGAAAGGTTGCAGTGTCTTAAATAAGTAATATATTGGGTGCTCTTGGATAAAGGGGTTCAGTCCATTTAAAAAAAAGATTGATCCAGGCAACTCTGAGTGAACAAAGAGGAAGTAAATTAAAAAGCCTTCATTCATACAAGGCTAGATCAGGATTAAAAAACCAACATGTTTCGACCATACAGGTGTTCCTCAGGGCTTAGTCTCCAGACACAGGTGTATTGCCTCACCTATAAAGTGACATCAGGGTCATGTGACCCTTAGAACAGTGTAAAACATACATATACATAAATTTAAAAAATGACAATGTCATTGATTGGGTCGTCCATTTACTGGACGACTCGTTCTATCAACTGAACCATGGCGGCCCCCATTTTCTTATAATATGTAAAGCATCTTGAATTGTCCTGTACACAAAATGTGCTATACAAATACATTTGGCTTGACTTATTAACCTATTATTATTATTAGTAGTAGTATTATTAAGCTAGTGCCACATCTCATGTAACCAGTTCAGGAATACATACATGTTATACATTCACATATATACATCCATCCATATATATATATATATATATATATATATATATATATATATATATATATATATATATATATATATGGTTAATTACAGGAAGACAGGAACATTTATTTACTACCTTATACATCCAGACTCATTTGTCGTCTGTTTATGTTTATGCTGAGGTCAGGAGACTTAGTTGGTTTTTTTGTTTTTTTTTGCTGTAGTCAATGATAGGTCGACTTTATGTTTAGGTCATTGTCATGTTGGAACAGTCAAGAGCATCCCATATGCATTCAGTCAGGGACCAGAGTATGTAATGTTATGAGCACAACTGTACTGGAAACAGACCCAGCTGAACACACTCCTTATTATTGGCCTTATTTCTTCATTGAAGTATAAAAGTGACAGTTAAAGTATTTTCCCCAGCACTCTTCAATACACATGCTATTAGTAATGATTGCTAACCTGCTTTAGTCGTGCACATCCAGACCGTATCTTTATACTTTGTTAGCGTTGTGCCAGCACTGTAGACACAACCTGCCACCATCTTCTATCATTCCCGGTAAACCCTGTAAGTGCAGTCACTAAGTGGAGAATGTAGCAACAGTGCTTTTGCAAAATAGTGTCAAGGGGAATTTGTTCTGTTGGAGAAGTAAACCATGAAACCATTTTATTAAAATGACAATATCCTTCTAAAACGCCACTCAAAAAGAAATATGATTTTTATCAAAACTTGGCACATGCACCATATATATATATATATATATATATATATATATATAATTTTATTTTATTTTTATGAATTCTGTGTCTATTTTAAGTATTTACCTCCAAGGTTATTGGTCTTTGACATTGTTAAACAGGCCTTGAAAACAGCAACACACATATAGCAGAAAGGAGGAGCTTTGACTTTGTAGTGTTAAAGAAAAAAGAAAAAAAAATAGAATGTATGGGTGATTCTCATGAAATGTGAAACAATTGCTCTAATGAGAAAGTGCACTGCGGTGATGTGATGACTCAGCACAATAATGCTAACTGTAGCATTAGCTACATAATGACCTTTGTCACATTCTGAAAAATAATACCCTATTACCAAACAAATTTCAAATTAAAAAAAGTATTATGAAATGTGACTCATAATGAGAATCAGTCTTGTTGTGTTCATACAGTTATGAGACAAATCATAAAATTTTACCGGAGCATAAAATAAAGGTGACTCACCTTGTAGCTAACTGGGATCTTCTGTTTTTACAGATGCATTGTGGGTAGTTTCAGCTCATATTTAAATTCCTATAATTTTTTCAATGTAGTTCTCAAATATATTGCGGTAATGAGAATAACCACTCATGGACATGATCTTTTCTTGAAATATTATGAATATTCATGATTAAAATAACAAAAAAACCAACACTTAATGAAAGTTTTGTCATATAACAATGTACTTCTCGTTTTATTTATTTATGTATGTATTGTTTTTTTCCCCTCATGCAAAGACCAGAAATGTTGTTTGGGCCACATTCAGGCAATGAGAATTTGTCCTGAAAATGTATAAAAAGTGGAAAATAAAAATAGAATGTTTTAAAATGACCTAGTGTGAAAGAAAAAACACATTTTCCTCCACAATAAAATAATGTTATATTTAGGATTTATTTCATACTTAACCACTAAAACCTCAGGGCCATTGTTTTTTTTTTTAGTTTCATGAGAATCACCCATATATTAAATGTCACTTTTGTTTTCCCACTTACTGCGTTTCCATTACAGCTTTTTGCTAAATAATAGCCATATTCCAAAAATTTTATAAAGTACATTTGCACTTTGAACACGTTTCCATTGATGGTTGTTCTAGGCAGGAGCATCATAACTTGTGAAATATCATTCTGCGAGATTTCACTGCTGTCATATTTGGAGCTTCTGATTGGCCATCACTCTGATAGTGTTAGAGTGAATGAATGGGCTTCTTCTCTGGTCAGTAAAAGTCTCTTGGTCAAAATGTAGGTGTTTCCATTCCCAGTTATTTTTAAAGCGATACTTACATTTTGCAAATTTCCAAGGGTAAAGTAAAACGCAGCTAGTGTGCTGCCAAGGCTGGGCTAACCCAAACCCAAAAGGACAAGAGGAACGAGCAGCTCATAAGCTACACAAAGTGAAAATATTCTATACACCATGTGATCTAAATAAAACAATGGTGCATGTTAAGAGTGAAGTTTGTGCATTTTTGTATCTGCTAGGGGTAATTTTGACTCTTGACAGATTGTCCATTTTTCATTGTGGGTTTGTTTGTTTCTTTTATGGTTACCTTGCCTGTTTCCTATTTATTCAAAGGAATATTATTATCAAAAGCTATAAAGAGGAACGGGTAATCTCACTGGATCTGTGTTTGTTATCGGACATAGTTTGTATAATTTGACCACTCACTTGTGCAACATCTTACAAGTATTTTCAAACATGCGTGGAGGTTTTGTAAAAGACATATAAGGGGCGGCTGTTGTCAGGGTTGAGGGAGAGGAAGGGGGTCTGACGGACTCAGCTGCAGGTAAGCCTGATCTGCTCTGATTGACAGTGATGGTAGATAAGGTTATGGTGGAGAAGGGAATGTGAGCGGAGCTGCAGGCACCGATAAGGGCCAAGATTAGCACCCTGCCACGTCAGCCACACAGACAGACGCAGGAGAAGAGTCCAGCCGAGCCACAGATTGAGATGTTGACGCTGAAAGGTATTGGCTGCATTGAATACAATGGACAACCAAGTCTAAAGGTTGAGTGTGTGTGTGTGTGTGTGTGTGTGTGTGTGTGTGTGATTGTTCATCAGACCGTGTCCCAGGTAGCATGCACACATCCTGTCGAGTGGAGGCAGCTGGGTTGGGGGTCTTCATAGAGGAGGGCAACTAATCAGCTCATAATCCAAGCAGCTGGCGTTTCCAGGGCAACCAACGCTGCTGTACATTCATGCATGAAATACAGAAACACTCGTAGTTCTGTATCCCTGTTTATATGGGTCAATCCATACCAGCTCACCTTGGACCCCTCGGTTCATGTCATAGATTTTCTTAAAAGTAAAAAAAAAAACTAAAAATCATACCATTAAATTCATGGGACCTTGCAAAATTCTACACTGAAAAAAGTCAAACACTGAATCAACTTAAACATTTTTCTTTAATAGGTCACACATAAAAACATCTAGTTGAGTGAATCAAATTAAATTAAATTAAAATAACCCTAAGCAGTTTAATTTGGTTCATTCAACTAGATTTTTTCATGTGTGACCATAAAAAGTCAAAATTGAAGAACATTTTTGAAGTTGATTCAATGTTTTATTTTCTTCAGTGTACTAGTGTTTTTAATTCTAAATTTAATTATAACGTTTGGCCCTCAGAGCTCCATTTCATCCTTCATGGGAGTCGTCTCAGTCACACTAAATTAATATTTTTGACTGGATTGAGTTGAAATTTGTCCTGAACATCCAATAAAAAAGCCAATTTGCACCGCATATTCAGAAATTGTTTTTGATTGTGCGATATTAATAATAAAAAAGCAATCTATTACTTGAAAAGGGAATGTTAAATTCTGAAAAGAATTTGGTTTCTCTTCTTCTATGAAGCACTACTGTGGTTCTATTCATGTCCTCGATATAAATGGTGTCACAATGCCACAGATGCTGCAGAATATGGCTCTTGTACTAAAAATATGCATATTTTATTTATGTATTTTCAAACCAAGGATGATTTGACTTTCTTTAAAAGTTTATTTTGAAAGATACAGAAAAATAAAATGTCAAGTATGTCAAAGCAGAAATATGTGCTTTTTTAAAAAATAAATATACTGCTTTGTCGCACCAGCCCAAAAAATACATATTATAGAAGGAAATAACATATATATGTCGTGCTGGAGTATAAGTCACATTTTTCGGGGGAAATGTATTTGATAAAATTCAACACGAAGAACAGACATTTCATCTTGAAAGGCAATTTAAAATAAAAATAAAAATAGAGAACAGGCTGAATAGGTGTACGTATGCTAACGTAACACATTCAGCTAACGTTACATGATGCATAAACAGTGAAATGAGAACGTGCCTGGTATGTTAACGGAACATATTAACAGTTATTCAGATAATTATAGCATAAAGAACATGCTCATCAACAGCGCCCTCTGGTGGTTGTCAGTGCTAAATTAATATGTGAAATTATATAATAACGTGTTAATAATTTCACATATAAGTCACTCTGGGGTGTGTCTTACCCCCGACCAAACTATGAAAAAAACTGTGACTTATAGTCCAAAAAATACAGTATAAATATTTCCATATTACCTATAAAGCCTAGCCTAGCCTAGCCTAGCCTAGCAGTGCTATCTCTATTCATTCCATGTATGAGTCTAGTGGTGCTTCATAGTCAGAGGAGGCGGGGCTAAAAGGTTGTCTTTCAAATCCTCTGTATGCAATAGGACGGTACTACAACCAATCAGTGTAATCTTTAGGATGACGTAGTTAGAGCGACTGAAAATTGACGGAGGAGTCTGGAGAAAGTTAGGAATGACTAAACAAAATGGTGGATTATGGAGCTGAACGACTGTTGTCGCTTCTGTAAAAAGAATTTAAAGATTGTTGACGTTTTCTGAGACGTTCATCTGAGAAATTCATATTCGTACTGAAGACATTTTACTGATAACTTTTTATTTCATGAATGTAATTTTTGTCGCTGTAACTTTTAGATTCATATTCTGACAAATATCAAACACAGAACTGATCATCAGAACAAACTACAGCCACAGACGGATGCTTTTCTCAAACATCAACACAATACTTTCCTGTGAATACGCTTCATTTTGTCCCAAAAATCGCTCCATAGTTTCATCTTTTTTCTGAAGCACAAGTTTTCACTGTTTTTTTTTTTCCAACAGAAGCAAAGTTTTGAACTTTGCGTTGTCATGGTCTGACCCACATGTCTGTCCCACATGTCTGTCCCACCTCTCCCTCGTTCCCCTTTGCTGTTCATCAATTCTTGCTTTGTGTTTTTCTCACCTCTTTGGTCCTTTCCTGTCAACATGGACCTTTTTTCACCTCCGACGCTTTCCTTCCTCTGTCTTTCTTAATGTGTCTTTCGTACTGTTTTCTTTCTTGCCATTTTCTTTTTTCTTTGTCGACCCTCACGCTGCCCTTTTCTTTTTCTCCCGCTGCCTTCCCCTCTGCCACCTTCCAAAAAGGTCTAGATCTTTTTGTCTTTGTTCCTAATTTTCTTTCTCCTTGCTCCATTTCTGTCACCCTAACCCTTGTGTCATTTTCATTCTCTTTTTAGCTTTTCTTTATGTCACAGGTGTCAAATATAAGGCTCGGGGGCCAAATCCAGCCTGCCAAAGGGTCCCATCTGGATCATGGGATGAACAATGAAGATATTAATGATCAATGGTATAAAAATTATTTGAATTTAGAATATTTACATTTCAATTGGGTCAGACCAATTAAATATGATCATAATTACCTATAAATAATGAAAGCTACTAATTTTACTATAAAAAAGTCAAATGACATGAAAATCTTTACATTAATAAACCTTCCTTTTACAAAAATGTGAATAATAGTATTGCGCGGGCTACCCACTGGTCAGCGGATATCCGCGGGTGACCCGCGAGTCGGGCGGGCTGGGTCGCAGTATTAATACATATTGCGGATGCGGGTGGGGCGGGTCAGGGACGATCAATACCCGCTGAAGTGTGTGTGTGTGTGTGTGTGTGTGTGTGTGCTCGGCTCGCGCATGTGCAAGCCCGTCACTTCCTGTTTTGAATGCTTTTTTATCCCAACTTTTTGTTATTTGTTATTAGCGCCAAATCTCCCTGAACACTCAGAGATAAGAGTGAAAATGTGGGACTTGATCAGGGAGAAGATTAAAACAGGCGATGCGAAGGTTGTACGGAAACGTTGTATGTGTTGTCTTTATAGAGTGATGATGTGGGTGGAGTCTATTTTATGTGCTGGAGTGCATATTGAGACGTTAGAAAGGAGGCAAAAATGATGCTTCATGACTTTTAACATTAGAAGCACAAGGTAAAGATGCTGCGAATGTACTATGTGAGTTTAGAGACAAATTTAAGCTCGCGGGTTGATAGCGGGCGGGTTGGGTTTATCCATACGTGACATCATGCGGGTTGGGCGGGGCGGGCCTAGCCACGTCTTGGGTTTGGGCGGGGTGGATTTCTGTAAAACCCCCTAACCGCGCATCACTAGTGAATAAATACCTGAACAAATATGAAGCAGCTGAAATATGTGAAGAGAAATAAGTGTTATTTTCTAAATATTCTGCCTGTTACTAAAAGTTTAGTGTATTTGTGATTGAAATGTCAGTTGTTCATCACATGTGCAAATGACAAACTGATAGACGGAGGCAGAAAATGGTTAAAATTACACTTGTTTTTCTTAAAGGTGTCATTCCGCTGAAAACCACTTTTCACTTTTCTCCTTTTGGAATCTGATGGGTCACCCAGACTGACCAACACATGCTGCCTTTGAAAGTGGTTTATGCTGCATACCGCATTCACACAAAACAACAACAGGAACGACGGACGCAGAAAAAGACGGTCAGTCTGACGACAGAGGGACATTAGCCTCACCCAGAGGGGGTTAAGCCCGTCCCCGGCAGCCAATCTGAAGTAGCATTAGCATTAGCATCTACAACAGCAGACGGCACCACAGTAGCTGCTGCACGAACTGTAAAAAACTCTTGGATCAAACTGGTTCATGTGTCTCTGTGGAAATAAAGATGGCACGAAACCTAGCTGGATGTTGCTTGGGTAAAGCTAAGTACATACACAGCGAGAGGGGAGGGGCGAGTGCTCCTTCACGCATTGTGAGCCAATCAGAGACGCCTCGTGACTGCGTATGAGGAAGTAGAAGTAAACTCTGTTGTTCCACCTCAAGTCATTTTTCTACCGTGAAAAAAAACAGCTGGAAAAATTTTTTTTAAAATAGAACCAACACACAATGAATTCAATAACAATGAACAACACAGTGATATGAATGAAATAACCATAGAATGACAGCTTTAAGACATGTCAAGTTGTTGATGTTATTCACATTTTAAGGGAAACATTATCATCATTTAATTTAAGTCTTTTCACTGTTATTATTTTACTGCTTTGGTTCTTTTCAGATCATATTGGGTGGAAGGTGGAACTGAACTAAAATGACTTTGACACCTCTGCTTTATATATATATATATATATATATATATATATATATATATATATATTTGTATTTATTTACTTTTGAACCTCTCTCTCTCTCTCTCTCTGCTTTTTTAATTTCCTTTTTCTCCCCCCACCCCTCCTTTCTCTTCTCTTTTTATTTTTTCTCTACCTCCCTTTTTTCCAGTAAACACTCTTTGCCCCCCCCTCCTTCCTGCCTTCATGCCAGGGGGTCCAGGGTTGGTGTATTTGTGCAGTGATGTTGGAGGCCTTGATGATCACTCTCTAGGAGATGATTATGTGGTCAGGGCCCTGCAGCCTCCTGTCCTGCCCTGCACTGCTGGAGCTCTGCTTCTGTGTGTGTGTGTGTGTGTGTGTGTGTAAATGTATATTATGTAGATATGAGATAATACACTGTGTCTGTGTACATTCGTGTATGTGTATAGATACATGTATTCCTCTAATTAATGCTTTGATGCTTTGTTCCAGGGCCACAATCAGCCTAATACAGTATAAACAGGTAAAAATAAGTGAAAAGTTAAATAATAGGATAACAACTAATAAATAATGTCGACCCTGAAGTTTCAAAAATAGTAAAATTCCATAATGAAAATGTTTACATCTACAAACTGTTCTTGAACACAACATGAACAATTCTGAAGAAAACTCTGAATAAAATTCACTAACAAGTTAATTGGTTAATCTAAAATGCTCATAGGTGTGAATTTGAGAGTGACTGAATGTCTATATTAGGGCATTAACAACGTTTTTTTGAAGTCAAAATATCCATCAATTAAGTCAGAATAGAGTCGACATGTTTGGGATAACGTCATCACATTGTCAACTGAGGAACAACACAGACACGCACCTAAAAACCCCCAAAAACTTTGAACATATCACTGTCACATTCTCACCTATGGGTGATTTAGATTAACCAGTTAACCAGTTAACCAGTTAACCTATCAGTGCATGTGTTTGGATGGTGGGAGGAGCCAGAGTACCTGGAGAAAACCCACGCAGACACGAGGAGAACATGTAAACCACCCATTTAGCCCCCGGGCCCCATGTTTGACACCTCTGCTTTAATGCATGCTTTAATAGGCTAATAAAAACACACACACACACACACACACACACACACACACACACACACACACACACACACACACACACACACACACACACATACATACATACATCTAAATACAGCATAAAAAGGAAATTAATGGACATTTTTCTTTCTTTTTTCTATTATATCCACTCGTTGGGATCGCAGCTTCATTGACCTTTTTTATGCACCTGTTATTCTAACCCTGTAAAGTGTTAAACTACTTATAAAAAACATAGAATACAATATTAACATAAGCTTATTCAATGAGCCTCCTTTGTCTACACCTAAACACTTACTGGACTGGACTCTTTATAACCTCCATCCATCCAACTAATTACCTCTTCCAACTCAGGCTGGTGATAAAAATGTAGTGTTTCATTCACTCACATGAGACATTGCCTAGTAATGTAATCAATGCAGTCATTATGTTTGTCAGAAGAATGTATATGCTGTTGTAATTTAGTCGTATTTTTTACAAAAATCTACAGTAATTTCTTCCTCAGGACAAACAGGTATTTAACTAAAATAATAGGTTCAACACATTCACTGACACATTTCAAAGCAATTCATGAAATGTTGAAGTGAAGTTTCATTAAAGTTTGGATAAAAATACAGTAACTGATGGAAAATATCCTCTTTAACTGTAAATAATATAGGAATATTAACAAATATGTTCATATTTCATGTGCTCAAGATGGATAAACATAACCATCAAATGTTTAGTAATGTTATCATTTCAACTAGTTTTTTTTATGGAAAACATTCAATATACATTGTCATAAATTATTTTTGATGGATATTATAATTTTCCAAATTCCAAAACACTTAAATATATGAACATTTTTATGGTTGACATGTTTCTCTTATAGGGTAGGAGTATCTTACTGTAAATGCTATGTCAAACAAAACATAACAGATTAGGTTAAATATGCATAAAGGCTGTTTAAAACAGACTCAAAAAGGCTTAAAATAAATGAACTTTTTACATAAAATATGCATGCATTCTATTAAAAAAATCCATGCATATTTTATGGGGGAAAAAGTTCATTTAATTTAATAGTTTGAGGATTTAAATATTAACAAAAGGTGCTTATTTTATTATCATTTCTACAAAGGTTTTTGCTGTGAAACAATCATCTGTGTGTGTGTGTGTGTGTTTGTGTTCCTGTCTTTATGGGGACATTGATACATTCACAGTGACACCATGGGGACCTCTGACACTATGGGGACCAAAATTCAGGTCCTCATGAGGGTTAAATATAAATTATGGTCCCCACTAGTAAAATAGAAATGATTTGGCCCTATGAATGCATGAATTTGTTTTTTTTTTTTCTAGAAGTCCCCATAAAGCATGAGGGAAACAGGTGTAAAGTGAAACATGTATTTTTCAAGGTTTGAAGATGTGTTTACTTTTTAAAAAGAAGTATTTATTTTTATAGTTTTTCTTACGTTCACGACCCAATGGTTACTTGGTCCTCATGAGACATGGAAACAAGTATTTGTGTGTGTGTGTGTATGTGTGTGTGTGTGTGTGTGTATGTGTGCCACATGTCTTTCCTTGCTGTCTGTCTATCTGTCTGTCTGCCTGTCTGCCTGTCTGCCTGTCTGCCTGTCTGCCTGTCTGCCTGTCTGCCTGTCTGCCTGTCTGCCTGTCTGTCTGTGAGCTGAACACGTCTCCAGAGCTGAAAAATAACCATTATGTAAGTGCGTCTTTGTTTACTGTCCTCTCTTTGTCTGTCCTTGTCTCTCCTTCTGTTGACCTCTGTCTGCTTCTGTCTCTCTCTTCTTCACTCTTCCTTCAGTCCCACCCTAAAGCACCAACGCCCCCGAGCGTTTTGACAAGACCTGCTGTTAATTATTTATTTATTCAGCTGATCAAACACTTTGATCACTCTGGTGTGAATGCCACCTACCACTCCCTCTTGTCTGTCTTCTCTGTCTTCTGTCTTTTCCGTCTTTTTTGTCTTTTCTGTCTTTTTTGTCTTTTCTGTCTTTTCTGTCTTTTCCCTCTTTTCCGTCTTTTCCGTCTTTTCTGTCTTTTCTGTCTTTTCCCTCTTTTCGTCTTTTCCGTCTTTTCTGTCTTTTTTGTCTTTTCTGTCTTTTTTGTCTTTTCTGCCTTTTTTGTCTTTTCTGTCTTTTTTGTCTTTTCTGTCTTTTTTGTGTTTTCTGTCTTTTTTGTCTTTTCTGTCTTTTCCCTCTTTTCTGTCTTTTCCCTCTTTTCTGTCTTTTCTGTCTTTTCCCTCTTTTCCGTCTTTTCTGTCTTTTCCCTCTTTTCCGTCTTTTCCCTCTTTTCCGTCTTTTCCGTCTTTTCTGTCTTTTCCGTCTTTTCCCTCTTTTCCGTCTTTTCCGTCTTTTCCGTCTTTTCTGTCTTTTCTGTCTTTTCTGTCTTTTCTGTCTTTTCCCTCTTTTCCCTCTTTTCCGTCTTTTCCGTCTTTTCTGTCTTTTCTGTCTTTTTTGTCTTTTCTGTCTTTTCCCTCTTTTCGTCTTTTCCGTCTTTTCTGTCTTTTTTGTCTTTTCTGTCTTTTCTGCCTTTTTTGTCTTTTCTGTCTTTTTTGTGTTTTCTGTCTTTTTTGTGTTTTCTGTCTTTTTTGTCTTTTCCCTCTTTTCTGTCTTTTCCGTCTTTTCCCTCTTTTCCATCTTTTCCCTCTTTTCCGTCTTTTCCGTCTTTTCCGTCTTTTCCGTCTTTTCTGTCTTTTCTGTCTTTTCTGTCTTTTCTGTCTTTTCCCTCTTTTCCGTCTTTTCCGTCTTTTCTGTCTTTTCTGTCTTTTTTGTCTTTTCTGTCTTTTCCCTCTTTTCGTCTTTTCCGTCTTTTCTGTCTTTTTTGTCTTTTCTGTCTTTTCTGCCTTTTTTGTCTTTTCTGTCTTTTTTGTCTTTTCTGTCTTTTTTGTGTTTTCTGTCTTTTTTGTCTTTTCCCTCTTTTCTGTCTTTTCCCTCTTTTCTGTCTTTTCTGTCTTTTCCCTCTTTTCCGTCTTTTCTGTCTTTTCTGTCTTTTCCGTCTTTTCCGTCTTTTCCGTCTTTTCCGTCTTTTCTGTCTTTTCTGTGTCTCACCACTGAACTAAAAGGCTCGGCTGCAGCTCCTCACCTCCCAGCACCAGCAGAGGTTAGGGCTGCGCCGCCGTGCAACACAGACAATCGATTGCTTTCATAAAATAAAATGGTGGACATGAAAGGAGCTTGATAAATGGCGAGCTATTTGGCTCTAATTGCAACCCTTTAAAAACGTCTCGGTGATGACTTGAGCAAGCTTTCCACTGAAGTTACCGAGATCAAAGTGAAGAGAGAAAGATTAAAACGCGCTGGCTGACTGCGTCCTAACTGCGTGTCTCCGACTCGTGACCCCACACGACCTCCAGCTGACGAGAACTGCCGATATTCCACACCTTATAGGCAAATAAATCTAATTCGCCAGAGAAAGTACTGTTATCGTGAGTTACACTAGTTTCTGAATCTTCTCGCAGTTAATCATCGTCCCTCAACCTCATTATGGCTTTAGTAGGTCTGAATAAATATACGGTGGGTGTCGAAGAAAATATGAAGGTGGGGTTTACACAGAGACGGCAAGAAAACATATATATACACACACACATACACACAGGGTGCGATTTATCAAAAAAACAGAGGGGGGGGGGCTCCACATTAAAAGACATGTGTTGGCTGTTCTGACCCATTTCCACATCAATAACATAAATAAGGTTCAAATCAGGAAATGAACAAATGAACATTTCAAATCAACAGTTTTTTTCCGATGGTGCAGTTTATGTGGCCTTTTCTGTTTCTCTGTTGGGGGGGTCATCTGGGTCTGTATACGGGGAGTTCATTTGCTCATGAATGAGCACTTTTTCACTGATTTTATCTGCCAGCGTGCAAGGGCACAGTACGGCGGTGAACCAGGGGTTCATATGAGACCTGTTCCTGGACAGGCCACGTTCAGAAGGGGGTAACAACTTTACAGCCCCCCCTGCCCGAACTTTGCTGCGTGTCAAGTTCCTCTTTCAAGCATTTTGTGTTCACACCATCAGAAAGACTCATAGGCTGCAGGTGGTGGTGTCCAAAATCAGAGGGGGGGTGACCCCCCCCCCCCCCCCAGCAAATTGCACCCAGTATATATATATATAAAACTACAAATACAGGTGTACATGGTGAGGGAGTGCATTTTAATAAAGACAGATGACAGTCAAACAAAGGGAACATCACTGGAAGACTGACGCGTATGTGTGTGAGGGGGAGAGCACTGGTGGTGTTGGGGGAGGGAAGGGGTGGGGGGGTGATGGAGATAAATGGGGTTAGATCAGAAGTAGCCATTAGGACGACAGAGGAGAGCAAAGAGGGGAGAAAGAGGAGAGCAGGGAGTCGGTGCTGGTCTGCTCCACATCCCCTGAGCCGAGTCTGAGACGATGTTTAATCAGGCCTGTGAACCTACGAGGCTGAGGTCACCCCCCCCCACACTCATTAGACCTGATGGGAGCACTGTACCACGACAGATGAGTGCAATCTTTACTCCGTTCATCCATCTCTCAAAACACACACATATAATCACCTTGCCCCCCCCCCCCCCCCCCCTCCCCTCCCCGTCGCTTCATCTCTGGCTCTTATATTTGTGTGCACATGTGTATTCAGAGGAGGCCTGCAACCATTAGTCGACAAAAATCAATAATAGAAATAGTCGACAATGAATTCTATTGTCGACTTTTGTCACTAGGTGTATTTTTCCATCAGAGTGAGACATCACACTTGATTAGAATCTGTGCTGAGAGTCGCTCCTGTGCAATAGTGAGCGCTAACATACAGACATGACAGCATCAGGAACCAAATCCTCTAAAGTTTTAGATCATTTTAGTCTGGATACGATGAATAAAAAAACTACTGGACAGGTTTAAAAAGCATAGTTTGTGTATCACAGCAGTACGTGGGTGACGCACGAACATTTAAAGACGAAACAGCTCGAGCAGATGAAGGAGTCTGACTCAACATTCAGGCCAATACGGTTTCTATGACATACATTGTACATTTGATAAGAGTATTTTCACTATAAAAGAGAACCAGAGTGTCTGACAGTCATAAGGAGAGAGGCACCATGGAGCCCTTCCTAAAAAAAGACGCAGACGTTCACACCCAGCACTGTTTTAGAGTGACGACATTTTTATTTCATTTCTTTACAAATCTGCAGTATGTTCAATAAAACATACATTTTTTATTCTACCATCTTTCTTATGTTTTTTTATTATTTGCCACATAATTAAATCAACTTTAAGCTAAATTTAAGAAAAAATGTATAATTACCCGATTATTCAACTAATTGTTTAATCGATTATTAAAATAGTTGTTGGTTTCTAATTAAGAGGGAAGGAAATCTATACATATTTACACTAAACACACACTGAGGCTGTTTGTGTGTTTGGCTCAAAGACTGTAGATAATCTAAAATGAACCTCGCAATTGATGAAGTGGCCAAAAGGAAATGAGTGTGTAATGGATGGCAGGAACAAATAAACAACAATAAACAACAACAAATAAATACCAAGCTCTAACTGTACAGATGGGTTCATAGCAGTCACTTGTCTGAAAGTCTCCCTTAAATACACTGAAAAAAGTCAAACATTGAATCAACTTCAAAATTCTTCTTCAATATTAACTTTTATTAACTTCATAATTTTTACTTTTTATGATCACACAAAAAAAATCTATTTGAGTGAACCAAATTAAATTGCATAAGGTTAGGGTTAATTTAATTTAATTTAATTTGATTGACTCAACTTGATGTTTTTATGTGTGACCTAACGAAGAAGAATTTTTTAATTGATTCAACGTTTTACTTTTTT
>CM035785.1:59365213-59370213 GCA_020466265.1 Siphamia tubifer | reverse complement strand
TGAAAATATCATCAAATTAAATTTCACAGTCTGCGCTTAAACCTCAACTAATCCAAATATTGAGCCGAGGAAGGAATTTTAATTAAAGCTGTGGGATCACAGAACAGAACAAGTGTGATTCAGGTGAAAAGGTAAGAATCACATGAAAAGACGCCAACATCCATATCACACAGTGCCCTTGAAATCAATACTCGGCAAAGACGGGCTGATTTGCATCTACTGTACAAACACTAGCGTCTCTCTTTGCTGTTTGAGGAGATGAACGCTGCTCAGTGAGTTCCGCTCCTCATTACTCATAATAATGCAAGTTAGCATATTTTATCAGCCAAAACAATGCAATCCGATTAAACACAAATTATGACAGCATTGTTTGTTTTGGAGGACTAAGACATTAGGCCAACTTATTCAGCTCAATTACTGCGCCACTTGTGTAGATTAATGAATAAAATATTCAGAGACCAGAAGTGTCATTATTTCAGATGAATCGCTCACACAGGCTTCATTTGGAAAATAAACCCTAACCCTCCATGAGGGGTGTCAAACTATGGCCAGGGGCCACATTCATCCAAATATGATAGAAAGTGGGCTGCACCAGTAAAATTATAGAAATAATAGGATGATAAGTGATTAAATTATGTCAAAGTTTTCTGTTTTTCAGTGAAAAAAAGCGAAATAAAAATGTTTACATCTACAATGTACTTGAAAAAATATGAAGAAATGTGAACAAATATAAGTGTAATGTGGACAATATTATGTTTTAGTTTATCATTTCTACATGTGCATCACAACAGATCACAAATATACACAACACTTAGTAATAGGCTCAATATTGGTCAAATTTCACATATATTTCAGATTATTCACTTTTTTTTCAATAAAACATTCGTTTTTTTGTTCTTTTTTTTACACTAAACAAAAAGGAAAATTAGTTTAGAGTTGGTTTCCATTATTTCTACGTTATTATGTTTGATATGTAAATGTATTATAAAAGTGTGTAAAAGTTTGACCTGGAAACTTTTCCTCTCACCTCTTCTCACCTCCTCTCCTCCCTCTCCTCTCCTCTCCTCTCCTCCCTCACCTCACCTCACCTCACCTCACCTCTCCTCTCCTCTCCTCCCTCACCTCACCTCTCCTCCCTCACCTCACCTCACCTCACCTCACCTCACCTCACCTCACCTCACCTCTCCTCTCCTCCCTCACCTCACCTCTCCTCCTCTCTCTCTCCTCACCTCACCTCTCCTCTCCTCCCTCACCTCACCTCTCCTCTCCTCACCTCTCCTCACCTCTCCTCTCCTCTCTCTCTCCTCTCCTCTCCTCCCTCACCTCACCTCTCCTCACCTCTCCTCACCTCTCCTCTCTTCCTCTCTCTCTCCTCACCTCACCTCTCCTCTCCTCTCTTCCTCTCTCTCTCCTCTCCTCTCCTCCCTCACCTCACCTCTCCTCTCCTCTCTCTCTCCTCACCTCTCCTCTCCTCCCTCACCTCACCCCTCCTCTCCTCTCTCCCTCCTCTCCTCCCTCACCTCACCTCTCCTCACCTCACCTCTCCTCTCTCTCTCCTCACCTCTCCTCTCCTCTCCTCTCCTCCCTCACCTCACCTATCCTCTCCTCCCTCACCTCACCTCTCCTCTCCTCTCCTCCCTCACCTCTCCTCTCCTCTCCTCTCATCCCTCATCTCACCTCACCTCACCTCTCCTCTCCTCTCTCTCACCTCACCTCTCCTCACCTCTCCTCTCTTCCTCTCTCTCTCCTCACCTCACCTCTCCCTCTCCTCTCCCCTCTCCTCTCCTCCCTCACCTCACCTCTCCTCTCCTCACCTCACCTCACCTCTCCTCTCCTCTCCTCCCTCACCTCACCTATCCTCTCCTCTCCTCCCTCACCTCACCTCTCCTCTCCTCCCTCACCTCTCCTCTCCTCTCATCCCTCATCTCACCTCACCTCACCTCTCCTCTCCTCTCTCCTCTCCTCCCTCACGTCACCTCTCCTCCCTCACCTCACCTCTCCTCTCTCTCTCCTCTCCTCCCTCACCTCACCTCACCTCACCTCTCCTCACCTCTCCTCTCCTCATCTCTCCTCTCCTCTGTCTTTCCTCTCCTCCCTCACCTCACCTCACCTCTCCTCTCCTCTCCTCCCTCACCTCACCTCTCCTCTCCTCTCCTCTCCTCACCTCACCTCACCTCTCCTCTCCTCTCCTCCCTCACCTCTCCTCTCCTCCCTCACCTCACCTCTCCTCACCTCACCTCTCCTCTCCTCTCCTCCCTCACCTCTCCTCTCCTCTCCTCCCTCACCTCTCCTCTCCTCTCCTCTCCTCTCCTCACCTCTCCTCTCCTCTCCTCTCCTCTCCTCTCCTCCCTCACCTCTCCTCTCCTCCCTCACCTCACCTCACCTCTCCTCTCCTCTCCTCACCTCTCCTTTCCTCCCTCACCTCACCTCTCCTCACCTCTCCTCTCCTCTCCTCTCCTCTCCTCCCTCACCTCACCTCTCCTCTCCTCTCCTCTCCTCTCCTCTCCTCCCTCACCTCACCTCACCTCACCTCACCTCTCCTCTCCTCTCCTCCCTCACCTCACCTCTCCTCACCTCTCCTCTCCTCCCTCACCTCACCTCACCTCACCTCTCCTCTCCTCTCATCTCCTCACCTCTCCTCTCCTCCCTCACCTCACCTCTCCTCTCCTCTCCTCACCTCTCCTCACCTCTCCTCTCCTCTCCTCCCTCACCTCACCTCACCTCACCTCACCTCACCTCTCCTCTCCTCTCCTCTCCTACCTCACTTCACCTCTCCTCTCCTCACCTCACCTCTCCTCTCCTCCCTCACCTCACCTCTCCTCTCCTCTCCTCACCTCACCTCACATCTCCTCTCCTCTCCTCACCTCACCTCTCCTCACCTCACCTCTCCTCACCTCTCCTCTCCTCTCCTCCCTCACCTCACCTCACCTCTCCTCTCCTCCCTCACCTCACCTCTCCTCACCTCACCTCACCTCTCCTCTCCTCCCTCACCTCTCCTCTCCTCCCTCACCTCACCTCTCCTCACCTCACCTCTCCTCTCCTCTCCTCCCTCACCTCTCCTCTCCTCTCCTCACCTCTCCTCTCCTCTCCTCCCTCACCTCTTCTCTCCTCCCTCACCTCACCTCACCTCACCTCTCCTCTCCTCACCTCTCCTTTCCTCCCTCACCTCACCTCTCCTCACCTCTCCTCTCCTCTCCTCTCCTCCCTCACCTCACCTCTCCTCTCCTCTCCTCTCCTCCCTCACCTCACCTCTCCTCTCCTCTCCTCCCTCACCTCACCTCTCCTCACCTCTCCTCTCCTCCCTCACCTCACCTCACCTCACCTCTCCTCTCCTCTCCTCTCCTCTCCTCTCATCTCCTCACCTCACCTCTCCTCTCCTCCCTCACCTCACCTCTCCTCTCCTCTCCTCACCTCTCCTCACCTCTCCTCACCTCTCCTCTCCTCCCTCACCTCACCTCACCTCACCTCACCTCTCCTCTCCTCTCCTCTCCTACCTCACCTCACTTCACCTCTCCTCTCCTCACCTCACCTCACCTCTCCTCTCCTCCCTCACCTCACCTCTCCTCTCCTCTCCTCTCCTCTCCTCACCTCACCTCACATCTCCTCTCCTCTCCTCTCCTCTCCTCTCCTCTCCTCTCCTCACCTCACCTCTCCTCACCTCTCCTCTCCTCCCTCACCTCTCCTCTCCTCTCCTCTCCTCTCCTCACCTCTCTTTCTGATAACTCCATCAGAGCCTCTCAGGGTGAAGGAAGCAAAAACAGAAACAATAGTGAAGGTTCTCCTGACATCTTTCACAGATGCCAGGTTGAATCAAACAATATCAGGATGCGAGTGAAACACCCTGAACGATAACATTTGTCATGCACAGTTCATCCTTTCACAGAGACATAGTCCTGCACACACACACACACACACTCCTGGTGGGGACACCATGGTGCTGCTCGCAGTGATAAAGCATTTCCAGGTTGTTGTTCCCAGTCCTATAACCTCCTGCTTGTGTCTCTTCCTGCTCCACAGACCTGAGCTCGTCCTGGTTAAACCTATCGATCCCCACAGCTACACCCCAGACAAACACTCTCTGTTCGCTCGCTCTCTCTCTCCCTGACGCAGAGACAAAGCAACATTCTTTGACATGTTTCTTCTCTTAACACTGAAAAAAGTAAAACATTGAATCAATAAAATTTTGACTTTTTATGGTTACACATGAACAAATCTAGTTGAGTGAACCAAATTGAATTGCATAAGGTTAGGGTTATTTTAATTAAATAGAACTCCATGTTTTTAAGTGTGACCATTGGCAGCAGTCGTCTACTGGTGAATGAGTGTGTGTGTGTGTGAATGGGTGAATGTGAAGAATTGTAAAGCGCTTTGGGCACCAAGTGGTGAATAAAATGAGCTATATAAGTACAGTCCATTTACCATTCATTTCATTTTTCATTTATTTGTTTATTCGAACACGTAAAATAAAATAAGTAAAACATACAAAGTATTTAATCAGAAGTTAAAACAACACCTCTTTAGTATCCTAAATAGTTATACCTTGTTTGAAAGGGTGTAGGATGAAGTTAACAAAACTTGTCTTGTCCTACCCCTTTGTATTACTCAGTCAGAGCATATATATATATATATATATATATATATATATATATATATATATATATAGACATACCAGTGGCTGGAAAAGGCTGGACTAAAGGACAGCACAGAGGCGCTACTCATGGCTGCACAAGAACAAGCCCTGAACACCAGAGCAATAGAGGCCGGGGTCTACCACATCAGACAGGACCCCAGGTGTAGGCTGTGTAGAGAAGCCCCTGAAACAGTCCAGCACATCACAGCAGGTGTAAGATGGTGGCAGGTAAGGCATACATGGAGAGGCATAACCAGGTAGAGGACATACTGTACAGGAACATCTGTAAAGAGTATGGACTGGAGGTCAAGGGTCAAGATGAGAGAGCCCCCCCAAAGGTGACAGAGAACAAACAGGCCAAGATCCTGTG
>CM035785.1:59335213-59360213 GCA_020466265.1 Siphamia tubifer | reverse complement strand
AGATGAGTAGGACTGATGTGACCCAAGGGAATTACCTGAGAAAGATGTGGAAAAGACAGGACAGGGGAGGGGGACGCTGATGGGAGTGAGCGGCGCCGGCATCAAAAGAAGATAGGGTCAGAGTGATATATATGTCACAAGTGTGTGTATGTGAGTCTGCCCCCCCCACACACACACTCTCTCTCCACTCCATACTTAACCACTTTCACCTCCTCTTTTCTTTCTCCCTTTGGCTTCTCCTCTCTCTCTCCCTCTCTGTTTACGCTGACAGTAAATTGACAGGCCTGGGGTTGACAGACTTGAAGGCGGCAGGATAAGCGATTGTCAGGACTGGGGCTGTTGGGCAGCTGCTGCGGGGGGGGGGGGCTACGACCGTCGTCCAGGGAATTGATGGGAAGGCAAAGGAGCGCTGTCGCAAACCATGATGCGATGAAGCGGGGATAGACGCAGCCCCTGTGATGTCTGGAGGAGGAGGAGGGGGGGGGTCCCAGCTCAGACCTAGGTGTCCAAACATCGCCCAGTCGGTCTAGTCTGTCCCTGTGTCCCTGTCTATGACACTGTGTCACCTCTTTGATTAGCATTCCCTAGGTTTACATGGTGTTTTTTAATTCAGAATGATTTATTCTGAATAAAGTAATTTGGAATTAAAGCTGTTTTCTTCGTGTTTACATGGACGTGTTCATTCGGAATGATCGTCTCCATGAGCTGGAGGTGCAGAGCGTTCTGATTGGACAGAATGCTCATGTGACATCTTGCCGTCTACGGAAGAAAACAATTGCGTCCACTTCCTGTTTTGCTTTTGTTGCAAATATCAACATGTTAGACCAGATACTACATACTATATTTAATCTTCCAATTCTCCAATCAAATACTTTACTTCGCTGTGACTCTAACGCATGCTTCCTACAGCCATCTTGGAAAATGTTCTTATACTACACACTGGAATATGTGCGTGTCAGCGTAACAACTTACGTAATCGCAACAAGACCAGGATCATGTGCAGAACGACAGGAATAATGTTAAAGTGGAAATAATGGTTTTCATGGGACAGGAATGATCTTATTCAGAATTAACATTGGAATAAACCAGTGACTTTATTTGGAATTAATGTTTTAAACAGGAATGAGGAGTTTACATGGTCATCTTAAAGCAGAATTAACTTTTATTTGGAATGAAACAGGAATAAAAACTCCCATATAAACCCACCCACTGAGCAGACAGGAGCCAAGACACCGTTCATATCCTAGCATTTACACAAATGCTTTTCCCATCAGCCATCACACTGCACAGGCATGTAGAGGGTCGGAGAGTTTCTTTTTAACGCTGCGGTTTGAACACATATTTGAGCCGTGATGGATTGAGCAGATACTATCTGGCCATCCGTAACACCAGACAACCTTACCATGAAAATACAGAAGGACAAACAGTCATTGTCTCTGCAGCACTGTGGGCTTGTCCCGGCTGAGCCATGTTAGTCACCCCTGTTAGTCACCCCTGTTAAGAGCGCACATCTGTACAACAAATAAATCAATTAAAATCAAGGAGGAAAAAAAACTTTTGTGCAGGTGAAAGAAGCGATAAATAAACTCAGTTGTTTGATGGAGTTGAAAGGAAAAGCTGCAAGAAGGAAGTGTGAGCCAGCTGGACCTGGAACTAGGGGAGTCCCCTGAAGGGATCACACATACTTATGTAACACACTGACAGATAGCCAGGTGGGCACACATGTACACATGTACACATGTACACATGCACACATGCACACATGTACACATGTACACATGCACACATGCACACATGCACACATGCACACATGTACACATGCACACATGCACACATGCACACATGCACACATGTACACATGTACACATGTACACATGCACACATGCACACATGTACACATGTACACATGTACACATGTACACATGCACACATGCACACATGTACACATGTACACATGCACACATGTACACATGCACACATGTACACATACACACATGCACACATGCACACATGCACACATGCACACATGTACACATGTACACATGCACACATGTACACATGCACACATGTACACATACACACATGCACACATGTACACATGCACACATGTACACATGCACACATGTACACATGCACACATGTACACGTGTACACATGTACACATGCACACATGCACACATGTACACATGCACACATGTACACATGCACACATGTACACATACACACATGCACACATGTACACATGTACACATGCACACATGTACACATGCACACATGTACACATACACACATGCACACATGTACACATGCACACATGTACACATGCACACATGTACACATACACACATGCACACATGTACACATGCACACATGTACACATGCACACATGCACACATGCACACATGTACACATGCACACATGCACACATGCACACATGTACACATGCACACATGTACACATGTACACATGTACACATGCACACATGCACACATGTACACATGTACACATGTACACATGCACACATGCACACATGTACACATGTACACATGCACACATGCACACATGTACACATGCACACATGTACACATGCACACATGTACACATGCACACATGTACACATGTACACATGCACACATGTACACATGTACACATGCACACATGCACACATGTACACATGCACACATGCACACATGTACACATGCACACATGCACACATGCACACATGCACACATGCACACATGCACACATGTACACATGCACACATGTACACATGTACACATGTACACATGCACACATGCACACATGTACACATGCACACATGCACACATGTACACATGCACACATGTACACATGCACACATGTACACATGTACACATGCACACATGCACACATGTACACATGCACACATGTACACATGTACACATGCACACATGTACACATGTACACATGCACACATGCACACATGTACACATGCACACATGTACACATGTACACATGCACACATGCACACATGTACACATGCACACATGTACACATACACACATGTACACATACACACATGCACACATGTACACATACACACATGTACACATACACACATGCACACATACACACATGTACACATACACACATGTACACATGTACACATGCACACACATGTGCGCTTCATTTACATATGCTGTTGTGTCGCCCGGGTGGGTAAACAGTTTAAACCATAGATATTGTAACAACCCCGAAATGTTAGTGATGTTTGTTTGGTGCGATTGACCGACAGTAACTGTTTATCCTGAAATAAAAAGTAGGTGAGAACAACTCTGTGTCTGTTTCCTGGATCCAGTAACGATACAATATATAAAAAAGTGGAGGCTATGAAATCATCTGGGTGGAGAAGTGGGGGTGTCACAACACCCACATCCCCCACGGCTGTGACGCCCATGGTTAGTTGTTTCATCTGATGGAATATGTTCGGTGATTTAACCTTATTTCTTTTAGTGTTATCATTGTTATAATTAGTGACATTATACTTAAAATATGGGGTCAAATCGACTCAACAAAATTTTTTTACCTCAATTAATTCTAGAGGTTTGTTTTTACAGTGTACCTACACTAGTAGTGCACACAACGTAACAGATGCCAACCTGGCGTGACTTCATGAGTGGACAAACAATCTAAACACACACACACACACACACAAACATACACACACAAACATACACACATGCACACACACACACACACGCACACGCACACGCACACACACACACACACACACACACACACACACACTCTTGGCAACCTCAGCAGCCCAGAGGAAATCAGCATTACTTAGGATTAAAACAAAGGGGCCTAAAGCTGTGACGTGATGCACATGCTTTCTCATCCATCCTAATCTCTTCTCTCTTTCTTTGTCGTCAGTCTTTATACTTTCCTCTACTCTGTCACTTCTACTTTCTCACTATTTTTGGATGAATTTGGGACATGTTAAAGTTGTTTTTATTCATTTAATTTTATTTATTCAGGGTGGATGAAGGAAACTTCTAATACCTGCTCCTTTTCTTACAACATCTACTCCATCAGACAGATATATATATATATATATATATATATATATATATATATATATATATATATATATATATATATATATATATATATATATATATATATATATATATATATATTATGGCTGTAATATAAATACAGCCATTACAGCAAACAACAACACTTTATATAACAGTCAATGAACAAATAAATCCAAAATCTTAAGCCAAACCACTTCATGACTTCATATTCCTATATCATTTCTTCACTTTCTCCTTATATATCCTCTTACTCTGAAAAGTATTCATACAGTTCATCTCTTTCATTGTCAAACAATTCCACATTCTAACACCAACAACAGAAATACACATTTGTTTTCCAGTTTTTCTCACCTTTTCATGTTTTAAATTAAACTTGCATTTGCATTACTTATATAAGTGTTGCTCCTTACTTCTATACAGTAACTTAAATATGGCAGAATACGTGAACTATATAGAATTTTCATTGCTTTATAATCTAATACATATTTGCTTTATTAAAGATTGAAATACTCTTGGATACCCTACCCTGTAGCTCCTACGCCCCGGGACGGGGGGTGCCCTGTTAGCTTTGCCCTGCCTTGCCGTGATTGCTGTTCTGGGTTTCGGGGTCCTTCGCACTTGCATGTTTGATCGGGTCTTGCCAGCTACTGCTGAGTTCCATTTCAGTGAATGATGGGACCCGCCAGAATGTGCTGAGAATCTCTCCAGGATTTCTACCCTAAACTCATTCTCTTCTTGCACTGGTGTCCCCTTCGGCCTGTTCTGTTCTGTTCTATTGCATTCTATTTTATACTATCAAGTCATCCACAACTATGATGCTCAGTACCGTTTTTGTTTAATTATTTATTTATTGACTCTCTTTTTCTTCTGTGCTGTTTTGGTTTTCTTCTCTTTTTTCGATTTATTTATTTTTATTGATGGACAGTTAATAGTTGGAATAACACACCACCTTTCAATCTTTCAACTGCAATGGCACCGCCTGTTAACTTCTTTCCCTGTTCGTCCTGTCTGTCCTGTCCAGTCTTTGTTTCCCCCACACATCACTGAGGTGTAGCACTGCCCTCCCTGGCTTATAATAGAGAGTTCTAATAAAGGATGTCTGCTCAGCTTTCAGGGAGGACCGCTGATGGTCACACACATGCACTAAATATTAAAATATTTGGCTGCAAGACTAAAAAATGCATTGATCTCAAACAATGTTGACACCCTCTCTGTGGTGTTAAACAATGAGAACAAATGCAGACAAAAAAAAGGAAAAAAAAATTTAAAAAAAGAAAAAAAGAGAAAAAAGAAAAAAAGAAATACTCTTGGATATCCTTTTTTTTTAAAAATAAGCCATATGTGGTTTCCATGTTAGTTTATCATCTACTACTGACCCTAACCCTAACCCAAAAAATAAATTTCTTACTAATGTCAGTACATTAACATAACAACAACGACAACAACAACAAAAAAGCATTTGTTTCTGAGAACATACAAGATTTTCCTGTGAGATTGAATCAGGAAACTCACTTAAAACATAACTCTGTAAGCTGTGACTTCACATGAGCAAAAGGAAAAGCAGCAAACCCGACAGTTACGTGGTTTTTATACGCCATCAGCAATAACCTGGTCCTGCTGTACCTGTGGACACATCAGAGGGGTTTATGGGATCTTTATTCCTGATTGCACCCTTGTGAGCTGACAACGGCATAAATCTCAGTGGTGCTTTAAGCAGCAGCATATGCAGCTATGAAATGCTCAGGGAGGTTGTTACAGTGAAAAAGAGAGAGAGGAAAAATCTTCCTTACATCAGTTCGGCCTACATGCTCCTCCAGAGAGTCTCCGTCAGATTCTACACTGCATAAAATGTCTATAAGAAAGTGTACTGAATAACATTTGATCATAATGGATTATTGTTGTTAAGACAAAAGAACACACTGGCTCCTAAGATTATTCTAACCCTCAAGTGCATTACCTTCAATTAGATCATTATGACTAGAATGATTATTATATTTGTAGAAAGCAAATGTAAATTATGGAGTAATTCCATTTCCACAGTGACAATACACTGAAAAAAGTTAAAACACTGAATCAACTTAAAAATCTTCTTCAATTTTGACGTTTTATGGAAATCTAGTTGAACCAAATTGAATTGCATAAGGTTAGGGTTATTTTTAATTGAATTGAATTTCATTCATTCATTATCTGAACCCGCTTTATCCTCACTAGGGTCACGGGGGTCACTGGGGGCCTAATCCAGCTACAATGGGTGAAGGCGGGGTACACCCTGTATGAGTCGCCAGTTCATCTCAGGGCTGAACATATATAGACAAACAATCACTCTCACATTCACACCTATGGACAATTTTAGATTAACCAATTAACCTATCAGTGCATGTGTTTGGATGGTGGGAGGAAACCGGAGTGCCCGGCGAAAACCCACGCGGACACGGGGAGGACATGCAAACTCCACACAGAAAGGTCTGGTGTGGGATTCGAACCAGGGTCCTTCTTGCTGTGAGGCACAAGTGCTAACCACCGCACCACCGTGCTAACCACCGCACCACCGTGCTAACCACCGCACCACCGTGCTAACCACCGCACCACCGTGCTAACCACCGCACCACCGTGCTAACCACCGCACCACCGTGCTAACCACCGCACCACCGTGCTAACCACCGCACCACCGTGCTAACCACCGCACCACCGCGCTAACCACCGCACCACCGTGCCGCCCTTGAATTGAATTTGATTCACTCAAATAGATGTTTTTATGTGTGACCCAGAGTCCTGCATGGTTCTGATTTTAACATACCACAACCGCCCGTACCCGTCATGTTCAAACCCGTATCTGACCCGTTTTCCGACGAAAAAAAAAAAAAAAAATCCGCACCCGAACCGACCCGCTATATATGAACCCGATATCTGACCCGAACCCGGAAGAAAATGTCAGATAGCCAAACTTAAATACAAACATTTATTGCCACGAATATACTGAACAGTGACATAGCCGAGGCAGAGCCAAATAAAAATGTTGCTAAACAATAGCAGACAAATAATAAACTTAAAAAATAGTTTTATCCGTGAGCTCACACACACACACACACACACACACACACACACACACACACACACACACGCTTGAAAACCGCATCAACAGGAGGCAGTTATACAAGTCCAAACTAAAGAACAGTTTTTAGCCTATGAACCGCAAATTAGACCCGCGATCACCCACGTCCGACCCGAACCGAACCCGTATCTGACACAGCACAACATTTTTCAGCCGTTTTGTGAAAATCTGCGGTTCACCCACGGGTCACCTGCGGGTACCCGAACCCGTGCAGGACTCTGATGCGTCGTATTGAAGAGGAATTTTGAAGTTGATTCAATGTTTTACTTTTTTCAGTGTATGATATCTCTTTTAGTAAAAAAAGAAAAGTTCAAAACAAGTTACTGTGAATCACATCATTAAAAATAAATAAATACCTATAAATGTGTTTGGTAGCAGAATGTTTTCTTGCAGTTATCACATTCATCTCTTTTATAAGCAGGAACGCAGAGAGACGTTTGTTTGTTGTTAGTAGCTCAGAATAATCTAATATATGTATATGTGTGCATTCCTTTGTTTCCATAACTATTTATATTGATGTCTAAACCTTCCGTCAGATATGATTTAAACCAAAAAAATAAATATCATTGTATTTCTTTATACAACATATGGGTGCTTGTTCTCCAGACATAAAAGCATCAAAATGTATTTACATAATGTATTGTGTTTGTAAGTAAAACAAAACATAGTAAAGTGCTTTTTTTTTTTACAGCATTTCAGTTTTTATTTGATACTGCACGGTGCACGAGCTTGATTTAAATGTAAATGTATGATATTTCTGACAGTTTGAAGAACTTAACTTTGTTTTAAATATGTCAGTGTTGAAGGCCTTATTATGGAAGGTGTTTTATTTTCAGTGCACAGACTTCGTCATCATTTTGCTGTGTTATAACTCTGAACCTCTTCTCATCCCTGTGTCTTAATCAATGCTGAAGCATCAAGGAAGACTAACTGGTTTTGGCAGAGGTGGCAGGACCCCATGTTAACATCACCCTCAATGTTCAATTGAGCAGAATTCCTTGGGCTTCGCTCTTTGCCTCATTTCATTCCATTTCCGAGTTTTGCTAAATAAAAACAAATAAACCTCCTTAAAAGGTGTGAATAGAAAAGAAAGGAATTCAGTTCAATTTTCATCAAAACATCAAGGTATCAATTCATGGGAATAATCATGATGTTGCAACAATAAATAAACAAACAAACAAACAAACAAATAAATAAGAACACAGCTAAAAGAATTAAAATAATGTCTCATTTAGTTTTTGTCACAAAAACTAAGACATTTTAGGAATGATTTTATTTTTTAATCCACATTTTGTCTGTTTTTATTGTTCATCTATAACTACATTATATATTTAATTATAGTTATCGTCATTAGACCCACATTTACGTCTAGTTTGGTTTATGTCACATGATAAAGGTTCATTAATGACAATATTTAGTCACTATAAGACACACTGTCAATGAATGGATTATTTTATAGATTCTTCATATATAAGGTGAAGTGGATTATAAAGAACATTAAGTCAAGTCAACATTATTAGATAAAAAGTCTAAATTATATGATGAAAAGTCAAAGAGTGTATGACACAGAAATAAACAGGTGTCAAAAAGCAACTGATTTAGAAAAAAGAAAAGCCAAAACTAAAACAACTGGAACCAAATTACAATATTATTTATTTATTTATTTATTCATTTATTTATACTCCATTTTAGTTTATTTTAACTAAGTTAAGTTATTATTTTCTAAATATTTATTTTATATAAAATATATATTTATTTCTTCTTTTGTTTTATATTTCTACATTTAATATTATATTTTATTATTTTTTTTCACTTATGTGCCATTTGTGTCTGATTTTGTCTGTCACTTATTATTTTGTTGTCGGTTTTTTTTTGGACGTTATTGTCCATTTTGATACTTATTTTATAATTTTTTGTCTGGAACTATTAAAGTCTCAGGAGTAAAAGGGTTAAGACACTTTTTTTTTAAAGTCCATTTACCATTAACACAAATCATCTATTATTAATATTTATTGTCCTACCTAAATATATAAAGTTACCAGTTTTTTCCATGTACATAGTTTCAACTCTGAAATGTTCACTGGTGAGTTGAAGATGCCATGGATAAAAACACCACTCTGTTCAGTTTCAGCAAACACTGCACATATCCACAAGGTTTTAGCTCGTGGACCATTATGAGCCTGACTTCAGCTGGTGCTCACAGGTTATTGTAACTTTAATGAGCAAAATGGAGACCTGAACTCAGTGAAAGTGGTGGGGGCAATTAATTAATTATTTAATTAAATCCTTCCCTCTCCGTTGCCGCTCATCTATCGGACAGTCTCTCCTCACAGTGGTGTTTCTTTAACGAGGATTTTTCTGTAATGGACCCTTAACGAGGAGTGAGCCTCCCCGCCTAGCCCAGCATCTGTGCTCGCCTTGCTGGCTAGATTACGGCAAAAGTGCCCATCACTGCTCCCTCACAGCCTGTTACTCCATCCCTAATCCAGCCTGCCGAGACGCTGCACTTTCTCCACTCTCAGGCCATATGCTCACCCAAAGATCAACGGAGATGGGAAGGTGAAGACGCCGCCCAGCACGAGTCCCCCCGCCCCCGCTTTCTGACATAAGGACGAGCTCCTTTTTCCAAAAACCATCGAGCTCTTCGTCACTTCCTTGCAGCTGTCTCTCATTGAGGGGACTGAAGGAAGGTAGTAATTCACGGCAGCAGATGGAGACGTCAACTCTTATTGTTCTCCAGTGCGAAGTCTGAACAGGACTAGTAAGCCGTTGTCGCTAATCACAGCCAGGCACAGGGTCTCACTTGATCTGCTGATTACCGGGGATGCGGAGATGTCTGACATTATAGATTTCACATGCTGAGACACCAGACTGGGCTCGGGGCTTCAAGGGACCCACTGGGAAGCAAGGCTGCTCCAGGACCCCCCCATAACCTAAATATGGAGTCTGGTCGTATGGAGATCAGCAGGAGAGGCTGGCTGCCAGGGACCAACTGGTGAGCCCTGACCTTTCCATAGCCTCTGTCTGATCTTATAGACTGGGGGGAGGTAAAGCCCCCAGGGGTGGAACGGAACTGGCAGCGGATAGAATCAACAACAAAAAAAGCAGGAAAGGAAGTTTTGATGATTTATATTAAAATATATATCTGGTTATATGTATAAATTCCTTTCGTCTTTTTCCTTTTTCCTTATTCCTTCCGTAATCTGACCTATGTCGATCTCTTGCGAAAGGACACTGGACTCGAGAGTACCACCGAAATCAAGACCAGCATGTTGGACAGAAGCACATGGAGAGCCCTGGAGAAGTCGAACTTATGCCGAGATTCCCGAGGGAACTCGACATGATGATGATGATGATATGTATAAAATATAGGTTTTCAAATTGTGGGATAGTGAGCCTCCCCTAAAAGGCCTCAGAAGTTTGTGTTTTTAACCGTGATCGTCCTCATGTAAACCCTTTCTTCAAACATACATATTTGAGACTTTCTTTTCAAGTATATCAAAGCACTGAACTTCTTTTAGACACTACACTCTGCAAATGATTGTTTTTTTTTAATTCATGATCATTAGCTTGTAAAAGTATGACCCACCCATTCAGACTGTATTCAGCACCCTGACCCCACTAGGTAGACTGAGGCTACATCCAGACAAGTTCGATACAGGTTTAGTTTTGAAACTGTGTCAAAAAGATATTACGTAAAAATGGAACAGTTTCAGTCAAAAATCTGTGTCAGCATGTGCACGAAATGCTGCTGAAATCGATGCAACTCACATGACACACCACTATGAGCGCTGTAAACCAGTCCCTCTGGATACAACTGGATACAACAATAGAAGAAGGAGAGCGCATGCGCCCACATCCTTTTTCTACCGACGCGACACACGGACACAAACAACAACAATAACACTGACACCCTAACCCAGGGATGGGCAAGCCATTCCTAAAGGGCCGGTGTGGCTGCAGGTTTTTGTTCCAACCAAGCAGCAGCACACCAGACTTGATTCAATTAATCAACTGATCTGAGTCTGATTGGTCAAATTGTGAACTCTTGATTGGTTGGAACAAAAACCTGCAGCCACACCGGCCCTTTGTGGAATAGTTTGCCCATGCCTGCCCTAACCCATTCACCACTGATACTCTGCTGTTCACTATTGTTACTGTCTTGTGATGAGAATGAATGCTACGGGTGTAAGGCTGCTGTTTATTCTGGTCATGTGGTCATGACGTGTGTGTGAACGTCCAGACGGATGTGGAAACGACACCGTCCCCAGATCTTCCCACTTTGGGACCCATTTTTCAAAGATATGGTTTTGGGGTATGAATGACACCATGACACTGATCTGTTAAGTATTTGTTTCCGTGCAGATGGGGTCTGAGTTTGAGTACCTAGCACAACCCATTAGCTTTTTAGAGGTTCGGGATTTGTTGGTTGGTCTGTAAATATCTAGGATGCTGTGACTGGGAGGTTACAACTGGAAATGCAGCCAGTGTCAGATTCCATTAGAGCTTTTCCCTCCTTCTTCCACATCGTCACTTCTTTGTTTCATTATTCTATCTTTCTGCCGTCTTCCTGCTCTTCTTTCATCCTTCATTTTCATCTGACTGTTCATCAAGTCATGTTGAGACGAAAAAAAAAAAACCAACCTCAGATGATGACAGTGCTTGCATTGAAGGAGTGTGTTCAAAAGTACGAGTGCGGGGGGGGGGGGGGGACATTTTAAAGATTGAAAGGTCAGGATGGTAAATTTCTTCTCCGTACATGAGTCTGACGAGTCCTTTGACGATAATGTGTAGCATTAATCCATTCTCCTGGCCTTTGTACTCACACTGAGCAAGAGACTGTGTGTAAAATGTGTGGGGATGATTTTTGGAACATTGTGTGAATGTTTTCCCTTTTCCTCTTAAGTGCTTTTTGAAAAAGTCAGCTTTTGAAAGTTGAGGCAAAAGGAGATATGTTTTGAAACAGGTTTTAAAAAGCGAAGAAAAGTGAACTGAGTGTGAGTTTACATTCATGTTTTTTTTTTTTTTTACCAGTTGTGTATTTATATCCATAGATGCACATGGGATAGTTTTTTTTTTTATTTCTCCTGCAGATGCTCTTGTAAAGTCTATGTTTTCTTCCCTCCTCTCACTTTTCATCGAATGGCTCGGCTGATATCTGTGGTGGGCTTCATTTTCATATAATTGAATCGAGGCCCTTCCCACTGCGAGGCAGGATTTGGTTAAGCTGAAAGTCTTCCTTGACTGCTGTTACCTCTGTGCAGATTCGGTTACAGCTGTTACCACGGCAGCAGCCTGCCAGGGCCTGTCTCCGCGGATACCTCGCCTAATTACTGTGTTTATTGGAAATTAAAGATATACCAGCTAATGAAACGCGGCAAACATTACCGCCGATGCAATGTCATTAATTCAAGCCTGGCTCCCATCTCCCATGCGAGGCAGAGGCGGAAAGAGGTGCTGCATATTAGCATAAATATGAATTTTAGTCAGCTGGAAAGCATTGAATGTAGAAAAAAAATAATGAAAAAGGTGTGTTTTCATTTCCCTCTTTATTTTCAGGATCAGGATAAATAAATAGATGATGGTGAACTGGGCACAGGAAAAGCAGCGGATACCGATAACATAGTGAGCATCTCTTTATATAAGACCCCTGAGCTGTATGAACGTGGTCGTCAGAGGCATCTGTGGGTCATACGGTGGAGACTGCTGGCTCGTTGTTCTGCTGTTTGCCAACACTAGCAATGCCCCCCCTAACCTCCTTCTTGAAATCTCCTTCCCCAAGGCAACAGAGGACACATATAGGATGGAGTTTCTATATCATAAACACCCTCAGGTGTCAGGAGGTGGACCTGCTGAGGGGTAAATACTATTCTGCCTCTTCTGGTTTGGGCTCAGTGTGAGGAATTTGACAGGACCTTTCACGTTTGTCGGCTTTAATTCATTATCAGCTCCTGCTGTTGTCCGTGTTCCATTACATTTTGCAATACATAGTCTCATCTGTCAATAATTTAAACTTTTGATTTCATGACAGCAGGGAGAGAGTTACTTTTTGGGTGAGTTTCTGAAATTGGTGCAGTTTGTGTCCCACAGGTTTAACCTCAAAGATATTAATTTCAAGTAAACCACAAAATACATTATATAAGTACACAGGAAGTGCCACCATTGAAGTATTTTCCCACTCAAACTGTAAAGCCAGGTCAGTATTACCATACTTTTATATTTCATTGCTTTTATCATTAGTTTGACATTGTCGAGCTCAACCTTTCAACACTGTTACAAACATAAATTATATTTAGTATTATTTTAGGGGAAAAAAAACTAATAATTGTCTTGGAAAACTTTATTGATTTCTTGTTTTCCTTGTGCTTTCTAATGCTCCATACCCTATCTAATGTACATCTATGGCTATTTTTAGCTAAAATCTTCAACCGCATTAGCCTAGGATCTAGTCTGTCCCCAGTGGCCGCAAATGGTATTTGCTACGGGGAGACAGACTAGACAGCCTAGGATCTGAAAATCCCAACTGGGTCGGACCAATCAAATCGCGAGGGGCGGGATTGGAGCCCGCCCTGCCTCATGACGACACAAATACGACACGTAATGTTGTAGTCGCAGAGACGTAGCAGCTAGCACACCAAAGAGAAGAAGAAGGCGTAGCTGCTAGCTAGCACACATTGCCGTAACACCAGTTGCTAGCTGCTAGACAACATGGCTCATCACCAAGAACAACCATTGGAGCTGGCTTTGGCAGCAACGCTAGGTGATTTAAAATGACAGTTTTCCCTGCGAGAGGAGCAGAAAACGGCACTTAAGCTGTTTTTGGAAAAAAGGGACGTTGTCGGAGTTTTGCCCACCGGGTATGGCAAAAGTTTGATTTATCAGCTGGCTCCGCTAGTGGGACGACGCATGGGTCTGCACAACCCGCTGGTGATCGTTGTGTCATCTGATTGGTTGGCTCTGACTGGTTACCCATCCAATAGCGTGGCGTTGTGTAAAGAGAAAACTTGACAGACAGCGGTTATCCCGCCCACAAATTCGCCTAGACTTTCTAGACTGCCCCCGTAGCAAATGCAGTTTGCGGCCACTGGGGACAGTCTAGATCCTAGGCTACAACCGCATAACATTCAACCCCATAACCAAAAAACACTGTGACCTTGTACATCACGCTCTGTGGCATATAATTGCGTTTTTGTGTTTTTGCAATCTATTAGAATATCGACACGTCTGACAAACCACCTCATGAAAGTGTAAAAACTTTTTTGCAATATTTGAATGTTTTTTCTAAATGTAGGAGTTTCCATTACTAGTTTTTTATATGGCTATTTACATTTTGTGAATGTCCAAGGGTAATTGAAACACAGCTAATGTTATCTCAGTACAGTAAGAGTCAGAGTATCTGATCAGTGAGTCTTATCTTACTTTTCTAGTCACTGTCATGTCTCTTCTATTGTTATCCCCATTTAATTCCCACGCTGGATCTTTTATGGCCTTATTTTAGTGGTCTATTGAATTGATGTTGATGCTGCTATGGCTTGGTCTGACTAGTCTATCGACCTCCTGGGCCAATGCACTACATCTTCCTTGATTTGGAGTCGTTAAGCTGCTATCTGAATTAGCAGAGCCTTGTTTTTTGGTGTTCAGGTGAGTAAAGAGAACAATAATCAACAAGAGATACATAGAAAGAGACAGGGTGTAGATAAACAGAGGAACAGAGTTAAATCGTGTCTTTTGATAATGATGATGTTTCATTGCATACATTCTCTGCAGTCAGGAGACCAAACACGACGTAGTAAAAATGAAGCCTTGAAAGCTTTACAAGCCAATTAGCCTCCAAGTAACCGCCATACTCTGTGTTGTTTATATAGTGTGTAGCCTCTTGCCCACTGCATCACTCTAAGGTCTTGCTACCACAAATGTCCACTTGAATGAAAGCTTTTTCATTTGTAGTTCAACCAGGGTCAACACATAGGACCCTCTCATGGACTCATATATATGTAACATTTGTTCCTGTGCATGCACAAACAAAACACTTACACTCATACTTTAGGGAATACTAGGTATAAGGGCAAGGTTGTACTGTAGGCAGCACATTAACAAGATGTTCCACTTCCCTCTCTCTGGCTGAGCTGTTTGTATGAAAACAGCTCCTGTGTGCCTTCGTTCTCCGTCTACCTTCTCTTTCCACCTTAGGGTGCATCATTTTTCTCTGCTTCTTCTCACATGTTTTCATTTGCGTTGTGCTACAAAGAGAAGGAAAAAGCCAGGTTTGTACTAGTGCAGCATCAAAGATAAGAGGAGAAAAAAAGACAAGAAACCAAGAGTATTTTTCCTTTTTTTCCTTCCTTATACTTTATTTGTGTGTGTGTGTGTGTGTGGAATGCCTTGTAAAAAGCACCTCCCCAGAGAGCATGACTACTGGAGTGTCATTCAGAGTGGACACAGCAACTCTAGGGAACCATGTTCCTTTACTACTTCCAGGGAAAACTTGTGAAGAACTGTTTTATCAAACTATCCCCATGGAGATTTCCCCTGCTTTTCTATTTCCTTTGTTTTTATTTTGAAAACATGTAGATGCTAGTGTAGAGAAAGGGATCAGAGCACATGAAAGATGCCAGATCTTTTTGTTCTGTAAAGATGCCATCTCATTGCAGAGAGTTCAAGGATATGCATCAGAGACAGCTTCATGTTGTGCTCTTTGTCGTCTATTTTACGCTTCACAGCTAATTACACTCCCCATACAAACTGATAGCCTCTCTGTGTCTTTAAACAGTAAATACACCCATCCTGTCGGTGCTCTACTGGAAGATAGCCTCCCTGCACTGGCTTTGGGTGCTGTCTGCCTATCACTTTTGTCCTCCACACATTTCCTTGTGTGCAAATGTCCTCTGCACACCTTGGAGCTCTGCTGTAATATGATTAACGTAGAAGTCGTCCCAGCAGTGGCCCATGCTCTGGAGCACCGTGCCTGCCCTTTGGACTGTCTACAGCTGCGGTGATGAAACCAAACACATTTATCAGCAAGCGCTGATATTAAACTGCACCAATTTCATCATCCTACTGCCAGGCACCACACCCTGGAAAAATAAAAATAATAACAGCAAAATCTAATTTGATAAAGCAATAATTGGATTTGCAAACATCTGAGGAGAGATGTGATCCCAGATTATTTTTTTAATGAAGTCTTGTGATATTGGTCATATTTAAATTGTTAACCATGGGAAATGTTTTAATAAATCCCCTGGTGCATTTGCAGGGAAGTGGTGAAACGAATACTTTATTTGGGTCTTGAGACGGTGCAGCCCTCCTCCCGTGGACTGTCAGTGATGTGAGGTGCTTGATAAAATTACCAGCTAATTGATAGTTATGAAAGAAGCCCCACTCAAACACGCCGAGAGGCAGAAACCCAGGTCTGTTTGAACGCTCCGAGGCACTGGAGCCCATGAATGAAATCTGTCAATAAACAGCCCTGCCTAAATCTCCTGACAGCTCTGAGGTAACAATGGAGAAAGGCATGTGGAAATGTGGACATGTCCTTTTCTGCCCATCCATCTTTGCCACTGTTTGACTATTCAGGCCTTCTCTCCTATCTAGGAGTTGAGATTGCATGGTTTTTTCATTCTTATAACTTAACTCCTGATGAAACTTGTCCCCAGTGACTGGAGGCTCCTCACTGGTTTTGATTAAAGTCATTCTGCCTTGGGACAGCCGACATCTATATAATGGCAGCTCATTCAAGACAGTCTTATAATGCCATAAGGTCTGTGGACTCTATGGGGTCCTTGGTGCAATATGCATTAATCGGCCGAATAGCAGCGAACATAGACACCCCCCGCAGTTTGTCTTATGTGATAGGCCTTGAGGGACTGCTCTAACACGCCCTCAATGGCAATCTGCCTCAGAGCTCAAAGCTCGTCAAAGAACTCTAAGTGAAATTTTAATGAGCTACAGTATGTATTACCCCCTAGTGTGATTTTTATACATTTGACTTTAAAAGTGGATGCCTATGAGTGCTGTCATTGAAATTATCAGCCATGTGGAGAGTTGGAGTGCTCAAAAATTCCAACCTCTGCTCAATAAGAGAAATGAGTCAGAATTTTTGTCTTTCTTTTTTTGCTCAAATAACTCTCCAGTGATTTTTTTAAATTATACTCAGGATGGACAAACAGACACAACCATCCATTCCTGTCCATGTTGGTGTATATTGGAAGTGTGACCCATTTTTACCATCACATCCTTATCCCACCTCTAGGCTCGCTGCGATGTAGCTGTGAGGTGCATAGAAAGAAAATATTCTCTTAACCAAGCTTGCTCTCCTTTCATGTCCTCAGTAAAGGTCACCAGCCATTTAGATGATGCAGGTTGTATTTTTGCTGCATTCTATTTCACTTTCCTTAATACACTTCCTGTGTATAGCTAAAGTATACCATTGCTCACGAAGGTGCAATGAAATATTTTTATACTTCTTCTCATGAAACGATTGTGACAGTGTGATTTACTTTTGATAGATAAAGTGTAACTGGGTCTCAGTATGTGATCACTGAACCTGGTAGAAGGTAATTACTGATGTGCATAGATAGGAATAGAAAGGAGGAAATTATTCCAATATTATGGGTAACTGTGTATAATATTCAACCTGTTTGACCACAGTTTTCAGTTATATACATTTCAAAAAGTTATGTACATCTATGTCAGAAGGAGACAAAATACAGTTTGTCTCTGTGAATTGGTATTTTACATTAAAAAACAGATAAGACCGTTGACAGGCTTCTGTGTAAGTTCTGCAGTAAAGAATTTTCATACCATTGGAGTATTTCAAGCCTCAAGTATCACCTCCATGCGGAGCACTTAACAGTGAGATCATAGGTGAGACATGACCCAGCACATGGTGCTAAAGTTACAAACAGAAATCAACATCATCAAACCACACTAACAAGCATTCAGAGGAAAACTGAATCTTCATGTAATGGATTATCTAAACAGATTGTAATGGATGTCTGGCCAGTGTCTGTGGTAGAGAACTGAGTGTTACTGGAGTCTTGACAGATTATATCTACAGATAAAACTTCAAAATCTAAAATTATTAAGTATTTATTGATTCTTTGAAAACATGTTAATGCTACAAATATTAGTTTGGTGTATGGGAGACCTGTAACATTCGGGGGGGGGGGGGCTTATAACACCAGGGATATACTAATTAGCAGTTCCACCGAGTACTGAGACACAAACACTTACAGTCTTTATGTAGAACAGGCGTCTCAAACTCATTTTCTTTCAGGGGCCACATTCAGCCCAATTTGATCTGAAGTGGGCCAAACCAGTAAAATAATAGCATAAAAAAGTTATACACAATGAGAACTCTGAATTTTTGTCTTTGTTTTAGTGCAAAACTCCCCCTAAATTATGAAATTAGTATCAAAATGCAAAATATGTGAACGACCTGAAAAAGGTGACATTCCATAACTAGAAATTTTAACAATATTCTGCCTGAACTTATCATTTGTTTATAGATCAGATCTACAAAGACACAGAACATTTAGTAATTGAAGCAGAAAAGGTTTAAAATTATGATTAATGTGCTTTAGACATTATAGGTTGTTCATATTTGTTCAAATTATTCACATTTTATTTTTAGGGCTAGTTTGTAAATGTAAATATTTTCATAATGTCGAATCATTTCATAAAATAAAGATACGAATTTGAAGTTGTCATCGCTTATAGGCAGAGAAAAAATAGAAGAAAATATAGTCTTTCTATAGGTTATTATGCTCTTTAGCCCAGGGGCCACATTGGAACGTTTGGCCACTGGGCCGCAGTTTAACTAAGTATATTTTAAATTGTGCAGAAACAGTCCAGACCAGATGTACCTGTTCTATAGCGTGTTTGTAAGTTTGAAAATGGTCATTAGTAAATTATGATCGGCAGCTGATCGATCGGTGCAACACTAGACCAAACAAGCTGGAACGCCTCGACTGCCTCATGTGTCACGAGACATAAGAGCCCCTAAATCTACGTCTAAGACTGAATCCCATTTCACCCCTAACCAATTCCGCTCGGTTACTTGTCTCCTCTTCAGCTGTGGGTAAAGCCAGTGGATCCAACCGCATCTCTGGAAATGCATTATCCTTGGTCCTTGGAACACACAAAAATATTGCGGGGTCGATTCTTTAAATTCAATGCCCTCATCCAGGTCAGTGATTCAGAGTCTCCATCAGGTTTGCGAAAAAATTAAAACAATGGACGACATGAACATTGACTCTTTGTGGTCAGTTTTTACAACCAACAACAGCACACGTATTTCCCCAAACACTGTTCCTTTTGTACTTATCCATCCTTTTTCTCACTGAGTCCCTGTGTTAAAATTGGAGCTACTGTAGCTAGCAAAACAAACCTGAGGAGCCAGAACAGAAGTGAAAAGCATAGATGGCAGGAGTTCAGGAAGTAGAGTGGAAATGGTCTATAGCTCAGTTTGAAGGGGTTAGGGCCAAGGGGTAGGGATAGGCGTAAACAAATAGAAATGGGATTGGGTTTAAGTTTACGTAATTCTACAAATATGCAATGAATGGTTTTCACACGGTTTTTTATTTGATTTATATTCCTAGTAGAAATATATATAAAAAAACAAACTGTAAACTGTTCTATGAAGTAGACATTTGTCTTGAAGGAGAATATTTAGAACTGAACTTCTTAGGCATTTTGTGTCTAAGTGTCTTCTGTCACATGTGAGTCTGTGGTCCATTGCCTGAGTCACGAGACTGAAGCGTAGAGACGGGCAGAAAGATGAGTCTCACTTTGTTAACAGTCCCTGGCTACAACACAGCCCTGTCGCCTGCTTTTTGAGGGTGATTTTTCAGCCTCCAGGTGTTTACCTGCAGGATACGCATCCCTCCGGAGAAACACATCAGTGTCACACACTAGCTGTGGGCAGGCACATCGCTCAGTGCTGAGTGAGCGAGAGAGCAAGACAAGCGAGGGTGGGGCTGGCGGTGGCAAACAAACAGAGAATGGAGGGCAGCGCTGCTTTGTGTGCAGCCCTGCTGGAGCTCAGACTCATTAGGTATGAAGCCATCTCAGAGCAGGCATCTGTATCCTGTGAGAGATCCCACCAGAGACTGCACTGAGAGAGCCATCAGATCTTCTACAGCAGGCCCCTTTGAACACAAACTACTAGCCCCCCCCCCCTCTCCTTCCCTCATTCCAGCTCCCATCTAAACACAGAGACGGGATGGAAATTTAATGAGAATTGTGTGCTGCTTAAACCTGCTGCAGCTGCTGCATGGAGCACAGATAGGAATGTTTTGTTCACTTATTTTGCCCTCTGTGTGCCGGCTGTGGGGTGAAAGTTGCAAATGGAAGGAGGAATAATAGATGAGTATCTGCTTGCATCTGATGAAAGGTCTAAGTGATACAAATGTGTCCCATTTCAGTGATCCATCCAGCCCCGTGTCATCACTGTGATTTGTGGGAAAGGTCGTGCAAGAAATGACTTTGGCTGAGGAGGCGAATCCCCTGTTTACGTTTGTTGTGCTTGGTGCGGCGGCCCGCAGAGCGATGGGATGGGGAGATGGGCGTCTGGTGCAGGTGGTGTTTTTGGAGGATAGGGCTGATATATCATTTGCCAAGGTCGTACTCAATTAGGCTATTTGTTGAGCATAGCTGCATGAGGTTGGTTTAATCAACCGAGGAATGGAGACAACAACGACAAAAGAGGAAATAAATTAGGCATGGCCGGGCCACACTCTCAGGCATGCAGCAGCATGCTGGAGAAATGCTCCATTTAGCTGGCCACCTCACTTCCACAGGAACCCACTGTCCTCACACTAACATGAACCTACACACATGCTGCATATGTATGCACAGGGTGTGATTTGTCAAAAAAACAGAGGGGGGGGTGTCACTGGAAAACGCTTAGGTTGGATGTTATGACCCTCATTCACACATGAATAACATAAATGAGGCTCAAATCACTAAATAAACATTTAAAATCAACAATTTTGTCCGCTGCATGTAAAGTTCCTCTTTCAGGCCTGTTGTGTTCACGGCATCACAGAGACTCATAAACTGCAGGACTCAACGGTGATGTCCAAAACCAGAGGGGGGATGATTGCCCCCCCGACAACTCCCACTGAGTGGACGCGCACACACCTTTCATTACTTTTGCTACTTTCCAACACAACTGAAACAACCTTTTTGAGCCACAACATGCGACAAACAAAAGGTCAATGATGCCAGATGGGCACAATTAGTAAATAATAAAAAAAAGATTTAGGGAGAAAAGTAGGAGTTCCAATAATATGTGGCATACATCAAACAAAGTGGCGCTGCCGTGACAAAGAAACAACATTTGTTTACCCTGATTAAGCCAAGACCTTGAGGGGTACTGAAGCACCTGTGTAAAGTGGGTACAGCCCTGGAGGAGAGGAGTCAGGCTGTGTTAATAGTGGAGCAATCAGCGGCCATTCAGGTTAATGGGCTTTCAGCTAGTCGGCCCTGGCTAATGTGTGATTTGGAGGGTCAGCCCATAGCTCAGCAGCAAACACCGGTCACATTCACCATCGCCACACGCTGCCAATGCATACTTTAGCTTTTCCACCACACCCTCAGGCTGCTTATGATAGTGAATATTTGATGAAATAAATGAAGGTTGATCAGCTCTCAAAGGTCTGACTATGGCGTATATTGTGCCCAAATGCCAGCGCCTTGACTTTCTTACCGAGGGGCCGTCTCTAAATTACCCAGTGTCTAACCCTGTCATCTGTTCAGCCTGTAAACTAAGTTAAAAAGTGAGCAGGAGTATTGGAGGGCAATGCCAGATGATTAATTTGATTATACAGAAGCTCCATAGATAATGTGACAGCTTCACTACAAAGATAAGGAGGAAGGCATCGATCCTGCCGTCTCTGCGTTTCCTCACACTTACCTGGATCTTTTTTTTGCTGCCTCTCTCTCTCTCTGCCTCGCTCGTTCGCTTTCTGTGAGACCTCTTAAGCGGTGACATTTCCGTTTCCCTGGAGACAGAGCGTGCCAGGCGGTTGCTATAGCAACTCACAGCTCTTTAAGGCCCGCACAGCATTAGTCCACCCCCCCTACCTCATACCAAGGATGGGGGGGTAAGGGGGGGGGGGCTCCAGAGAGAAAGCACACCTGCTGGCTTCCTGCTAATTGGTATTTCTCTTTCTCACTACTTTCCTGGTTCTGCTTTAACTTTTTTACCCCTCCCTGGATTTCCCCTCTGTCTTTAACTTCTATTGTTCATTATAATCTGTGGGTACTCTTTCTTACTACTTTACGCCACTATTACGCTCTTCTTTTATAATCTTCTTCTCACTCGTGTCTATCTACAATTGAGGCTTCTTCTTGTCGCCCCTGAACATGAAGTTGGCCTCCAGCATCTGGCGTTTATCTTCATCTTCGCCTGTCAGTGCCGTCTTCCTCTGCTTCCTTATTTCATTCCATCTATATATTCACATTGTCATCCTATGGCCTTGTCAGCGTCCTCCTAATCTTTACGAAAATATTCTTACTGGAACTTTCTTTCCATATAAGAGACAGTACAACTTAAGTTCATTCTAATAGAGGTGTGAAACATGTGGCCCAGGGGCCAAAATCGGCCCGCCAATGGGTCCAATCTGGCCCCGAGGATGAATTTGTGAAAGGCAAAAGTTACATAAAAGATAATAATAAAGGAAGTTAAAAACATTTGACATAAGTTCAGTCTAATGTTTGTAGATGTCAGCATTTTTATCCTATTATTTCTATTATTTTACTGGTTCGGCCCATTTGATACCATTGCACACTTCACTGTGGTTCAGGCTCATGTGTGTCCAGGATAGAGGTAGGTTAGTTAGTTAGTTAGTTAGTTAGTCATACTCAAACCTCCACACATTAGAACTAATCATGTCTCTCTGTCCCACAGGCCTTCGTCCATCCGTCCATCCGTCCATCCCTCACCTTCGTATCCCTATGGCTGCTCTTCTTATGCAAACCTACATTTAACAAACCAAACATCTGCTATTTCTCATCTTTCTCTGTGTTTTGCGCTGCTTGAATGCACCTTCTGATTGAATGACATGTTTGTAAAATGATATTTATATTGTAAAATGTGTTGTTTGTCCTGTGCTATCATTTTGCGGTGAATGAAAAAATGATGCCGTGCCCATATTACTAAACTGACTGATGGATACGAGGCCGTACTGTACGATGTGCTTTGTTTGTAGGTGAACGTGAATATAGGTGAATATAGTCATTAGAGCTGCACAAAATAGTGTTTGAGCATTGACATCACAATGTACATGTGCACAATTGTCACATCGTAGGTCCTGTAATTATAAAAAAGGATTTATTTGTATACATTTAATTTTTTTTTTTAATTTTTATTCATTTGATTGAACTTTTGTTTTATTTTTCATTAATTTATTAATATTTATTATGTATTTATTTTCTAAAATGTATTTAATTTGACTTAATTATTTCGACTACAAGAAGGATAACACTGTTTGACTGTTTGCATCAGCACCACACAGTTATTATATATTTCAGTTATAATATATTTATTATATATTTCTTTAATATTGCATCATATATCGCAGAGTTAAATAAAATCACAATGTCAGTTTTTTCTAATATCGGTCAGCCCTAAAAGTCATTTTAGCTAATATCATCTTTTTTTTTTTTTAAACTATGGCCTGTTTTTAATGCTATAGCTTCAGGTATTTGTCACAGGGAAGCTTGATTGGTAGCTGGACTGACCTGACACCCCATCGCCTAGTGACATTTGAGCAACATGAAAATGACTTAGCGTGCATGACGCCAGGGCTCAGCTATTCCTGTTCAATTAAGTCCATGAACAAACCTTCTGTGTGTTTTCCCACTGATAAAGTCATAGCTATTGACTGGAGGAACACAAGTGATGGTTATGAAAGCTGTTTTACTGCCACACAATGAATGTCGAGCAGCGTTTTTGTCTATTTGTCAGGAGGAAGATAAGCAAATAGATGGTTATACCAGGGGAGATAAAACAATAATAACAGAATCATATGCAGTATGTTGCCTGAGGCACACGTGATAGCATTCATGGCACAGCTCTTTATACTTTCATACTTGTATTCATTCCAATCTCTATGATTGTAAAGGAGCAGAATGAAGGAAACTTCTCATACCTGCCCCTTTCTTACAACATCTGCTCCATCAGACACTGACCAGTGTTTTCTAATCACTTCACTTTTCAGTTCAGTTCAGTTTTATTTTTCGAACACACAATAATCATAGAAACATCATTGAAAATGGTCAATAATTGTTTTTTTTTTCTTCTTGTACTCGAAAAGGAGTGGGAATTAGTACAACTTATAAACTTTACCCCCTTTTACAAATGATAATCCAATAGATAGTGCTTTAACAACTTTACCACAAAGCATCCACAGCCATTTATATACACAATAATAATGGTGCATTTTGTAAATCCAAAATGTAATAACTTTTTCATTTCATTTTGTAATAAACTTTGCCATATTATGTAATAAGTTCTTACATTTTGAGAAGATTATGACAAAATGCACTTGCAACTTTTTTATTCTGTAGAAAATGTAATAACACGGTTCATTAAGTAATAATAATTCTAAAGCATAGTTTATTTGTTTATAAACATTGTATTTTATTTGACTAAAGTATCTGTAGTCCTATTATTAGTATCACTGTATTATCTATTATATAACTATTACTATCAGTACACTATTCAAAGGTTAAATTAACAGAATATTCAGTAAATTCCATATTTTTTTATTGAAACTAAAATCACATCAATAATAGTTAT
>CM035785.1:59195213-59325213 GCA_020466265.1 Siphamia tubifer | reverse complement strand
ACACACGCACACACACATACATACATACACATATATACACACACACACACACACACACACATACATACACACACATACACACACGCACACACACATACATACATACACATATATACACACACACACACACACACACACACACATACACACACACACACATACACACATACATACACACACATACACACATACATACACACACATACACACACGCACACACACATACATACATACACATATATACACACACACACACACACACACACATACATACACACACATACACACACGCACACACACATACATACATACACATATATACACACACACACACACACACACACACACACACACATACGTTCCTGCATGTGCGTCCACACAAGGACACCACATACACATGCAGGAGGCCATCAGAGTGGGGCAGCAACATCAAATATTTGGAAGAATCGTTACAGAAATGAAGCACCAACAATGGTCATCCCACATCATTTCAGAAGGGGTGCCAAAAAATTCAACCATCCGGTCACATGGTTTCAACTTCAAATATGTTTTTTTTTGGTAAAATCTGTTTTTTTTAGAATTTTATTTTTAGAAAACATTTCGGCCACTGGACAAAAAAGTTAACATTTAATAAAATTTTTTATTTAATAAATTTTTTTTTAGGTATGCTAACTTTAACACATTACCATGGTAACAGCCATTTGTGGAGAATTCCCACAAGTTTCCCATGTTCTGAAACTTTCTGCGCCACATCATACTGACCAAAAAACATCCTGATGGTTTTAGGACAAGAATGGTGGAAAATCATGTAATTTAAAAAAAAATGTTTTATTTCACTATCAAAAAATACATTTTTCACCCCAAAAATGGCTGTTACCATGGTAATTTGTTAAAGTTAGCACCTAAAAATGTTCATAGGATGCTTAGATATTATTTCCAACTGTTAACATTTTTCTTCAGTGGATGACATATGTTCTAAAAAAAAAAAATTCTAAAAAATGAGATTTTATCCAAAAAAGCACGTTTTCAAATAAAACCATGTGACTGGATGGTTGAATGTTTTGTCACCCCCTCTGAAACAATGCAGTAAAGTTCATAAAGTTCATTTTGGTGCTTTAATCATTTCTGTCACAATCAAAAAAATAACCTCCTCAGCTGTCAAGACGCTTTGACCCAAGCATTTAAAGGCGGCAGAGCGGCCTGGGATGATCCGGCTCCATGGATAGATTTGCACAGAATCATTTTTACGATCACACATGCTGACAGTGATGACTTCAGACCTTCTCCACCGCTTGTTCAGAAGATCCGAACTGTACAATAACTGTCACAATTAATTACACACATCCTAATATACACAAGACGTCCCCCTGACGCTAAGCTTATCCCAGAGGTGCCCAATTTAGTATTTATTTTTATTTTTTTAATAATGTGCCAGATTTGATAATGTTAGAGATCATCATGGGCCAGTGGTACCTTCATGTTTTAAACCAGGGGTTGTCAAACTTTTTTGGCCCAGGTCCCCCTTGGAGGGGTGACATTTTCCATGTCCCCCCTCATCCTCGCGATACTGAAAATGATAAAAAACCACTTCAACAATGATTATTATGAAACAATGATAACCTTTTTTAATAGTGCTTTTGTGCAAACCAGCCACATTTTCAGGTATTATAATATAAATGAACACTTCAGAAACAACAATTTTAAATAATTTTAAAATAATAAACGGAACAAAAGACACACAAAACCGTGTGTGTGTGTGTGTGTGTGACAGACAGACAGACAGACAGACAGACAGACAGACAGACAGACAGACAGACAGACAGACAGACAGACAGAGACTTAATGAGAGGGATGATCTTGTCAAACTCAATATAACTATCAATGTACTTTCTCTTTTTAGGGTTAGGGCGTTTGTTTTTGTCATTGTCATTTTCATTGTCATTTCTTTTACCACTTCTTGAGGAACTTGGCGGACACAAAAATCGATCCATGTTCGCTGCAGGGTGGCTAAAAATAGCCTGTGACTCGCTCCGTCTCAATTTAGTCAAGCTGGCGTCAAACAGCGCTGTTACTTCCGCCCGCTCGCTACAAAATAAAACTTCCGCATTTCAAAATAAAACAGAAAAAAACCCCAAAAAAACCCGTGAATAATTTCGCGTACCCCCTGGACATGCGCCACGTCCCCCTAGGGGTCCGCGGACCCCAGTTTGAGAACTGTGGTTTTAAACAATAGAAATGACATATACATGCACTGTTCTATAACAGTTGTATCTTTATTGTTACAATAATTTTACTTTAATCAATGTATGGACTGTAAATGGACTGTACTCATATAGTTCTTTTTATTCACCAGTTGGCGCCCAAAGAACTTTACAATTCATCACATTCACCCATTCACACACACTCTGCCGATACACTGACACTGCCTGACCCCTGACCCCTGACCCAACTGGGTCAGGGGTCCAAGGACACTTTCACATGTGGACAGCCAGAGGCAGGACACGCCCCCCCAACCCTTCCATCATTGGACGACCCACTTTACCAACTGAGCCACAACCGCCCTGTTATGGAACCAAATGTTGTTATGGAACACTAATGTGAAGCGCTGTGGGTGACTTAAAAAAAGCACTACATAAATGTAATCCATTATTATTATTATTATTTAAACCACTACCTTGTCAGGAAGTAAAGAGGTGTCCAAGTCATTTTAGTTCAGTTCCACATTCAGCCCAATATGATCTGAAAAGAACCAAACCAGTAAAAATGATAACAGTGAAAAGAGGCAAATTACATGATAATGTTTACATCTATAATGTTTCCCTCAAAATGTGAAGAACATTAATAACTTAACACATCTTAAGAAAAACAAGTGAAATTTGAACTAATTTTCTGCCTCATTTTATCAGTTTGTCATTTGCACATGTGCAGAACAGCTGACATTTCAATTACAAATACAGCAAATATTTAGTAACAGGTAGAATATTTGTAAAATGACACTAACTTCTCTTCAGATATTTCAGCTGCTTCATATTTATTCAGGTATTTATTCAGGTTTTTGTAAAAGGATGGTTTGTTAATATAAAAATGTTCATGTCTTTTTTACATAAAAATCTACAGTTATTATTTATATGTAATTATGATCATATTTTACTGGTCTGAATCAATTGAGACCTAATTATTATGTATGTTGAACCTGAATTAAAATCATTTTTACACCTTTAATATCGTCATTGTTTTTCATCCTATGGGCCAGATTGGACCCTTTGGCGGGCCAGATTTGCCCCCCAGGCCTTATGTTTGACACCTGCGGTATAAACTATAACATTGTCTCTGTTGTTTTCATTATTATACTACTCTTCAGCCTCAGGTCTCAGACCCGCTGCTCTAAAAACAAGCAGAAGTCACACACTAAACACAAACCTAGCTTCTAACCATAACTGGCCAGTGTCCAAACATCTACACCTTGAATAAATCAGTAATGTTTGTGGAAACAGGCTCAGTTTATAGTAGAAATCCATTTCAGTGAAGGTGAAAGCCGATGATAAATACCACAGAAAGAAAAAAAATCAAGGCAATGTCAGGAGAGCATGGAATTCTTGTAAGTCCTAAAGCTGGAATGACACGGCTAAGAAAGGAATTATCAAGATGAGTCTGGCCCCGCTGTGCCCCTGCCGTTGTTAAACAGCCACTTTGGACTGAAAATTGCTCTAAGCCACTGTATATTCTAGCTTATCTTCCACATATCATAAAACTGTCAACATTATAACCCATTTTCATTTATATTGGATTTCATTTGAGAGCCACTGAATTTGGATTTGTTCTGTTAGGGTTCAAAGTCTTTGTTATGGTAAATTCATCTCAGTAGATTTACAGAGAAAAGAAGCAGAATATGTCAATGTCTTTTCACGGTAAAAAAAAAACAAAAAACAATTAAATTTGTAAAAGGTATTAGGAAAAATTAATATTCCAGGTTTTTTTTAACCCTACGATATATATATTGTGACATGAAAAAATATAACAAGTCTGTGGTACTGATGCAAACAGACAAAGAATATATGTTTCAGTATCATCCTTCTTGTAGCGAAAATAATTAAATACAATTAATCATTAAAAAATAAGTAAATAAAAAATACACGTAAATACATTTGAATAAATAAATGAGTAAATAAAACAAATATATAAAATAAATAAATAATTTTTTTAATCATACAATTATATTACAAAATATAAATAAATAAATAAAATACAAATAAAATAAATTAATAGAAAAATAAATAATTGCACATAAGTGATGTTGATTTTCTTTCTGGCAGCGAGCCTTTGGTTTTGGGTGATTTTCTCTTGTTGGTTGTGGGTGATTTTCTCTTGTTGGTTTTGGGTGATTTTCTCTTGTTGGTTTTGGGTGATTTTCTCTTGTTGGTTTTGGGTGATTTTCTCTTGTTGGTTTTGGGTGATTTTCTCTTGTTGGTTTTGGGTGATTTTCTCTTGTTGGTCAGTCATTTCTCAGTCTTGTTAGCAGTCACTCAGTGTGTCAGGTTCTATTGAAATTAGAAAATGTTGAGCTCATTCGTCTCCTACATTAACAGAACCTGTCATGCGACTATTGCGAACACGTACATTGTGATGTCGATTCTTAAACGATATATTACGCAGCTTTATTTAAAGGTGCCCTTTCTATGTAGCACTTGTCATTTCTTTGTTTGAATGTGATCTTCAGGGGTGGTTTCCTACAGTCTAAACACATAGGAAACACCCATGAACATTGGGTTCAGGAATGTTATATGTCATCATATAACAATGTATAATAATATTTGAGCATCACCCGTCAGTCAGTCCAACATAAAAACCATAAATTACTAATATAATAATAAGTAAAATTAAAATGGCTCCGTCTTGTCAATGTGATCATTGTATCACTGTAAGTCCGTTGATCTTTTTGTGACAATGTTGGTGTTTTTTTGTTTTGCATTTGACTTAATGCTTGTGTCTTGTCCTTGCTGTGCCAAGCCCTGTGTTCCATGTCCGCCTGTGCTGTGCCCTGCTCAGGTGTTACAACAGATTGTCCACACTGTTTTCACAGGAGGAAGACTCCACCCTTCTCCCCTCGTTCAAAGTAACCCAGGGATTAGTATCTGTGCATCCTCTCCAGCCTTTTATCCTCAGCTAACACCTTTACCGTGACACCAGCCACACAAAACAAATGCCGACTGAGCCTTGTAACACACACGTTCGGAGCACGTTCCACAACATGGGCACTCTGACTGCGTCTGGGTGTCAACACTACCCAACTCAATTACTTTAGTCTGCAGCGCACCGCTAATCCCCACCCCAACCCTCCTCTACCCAGCCACCATTATTCCTGTACATCAACAGATTTGCATGTACTTTCACGCCACTATTTAGTTTGCTGTTTATTTTTAGAAGCCCACGCCTAATTAGGGGGAGCTGGTGTAGAACACAAGCATAAACGGCAACATTAGTGCTGGCGCTAATGAGAGAAGATATTGTGGGTAAAGCTCAGTAATTTCATCCTGTACTCTATTATTATTCTTTCATTATCATCTCAGCGGATGGCTGACCCTTTATCTCTCCTGCTCTCACTCTCTTTCTCTCCTTCCTTTGCTCTTGGTGCTGTCGGGTTCCTTCCTCTCCCAAATATGTTGGTGTCAGGATATATAGGTGTGTAAACATGTACGGAGTATACGTTGGCACGTGTTGGTGGACATATGTGTTTGCATGTCTGTACATGACAAGAGTGGAAACCACACTGTTTCTGTGGGGAATGATGTGAGAAAACCAGCGTTGGCCCTTGCAGATAGGGGCGTGGCCAGGGCTGTTATGGTCCCCATAGGGAGCTGAAGTCTCCACCCCTTCCAGGAGGCTCATGGGGCCTAAGATTGGAAAATTAATGAATGATATTCAATGGGAAATAAAATGCTAAAATGGTATCTGGTTTGTCATGTGTCCTGAATCACACACATGTTGTACCTGATAATAAATTATAATTATTGATGTGTGTTTCAACTGCTTCTGTTAAAGGACTCATTTTATGCTTATTTATTAATATTAACTTTATTAAAGGACTCATTCTATGCTTATTTATTAATATTAACTTTATTAAAGGACTCATTCTATGCTTATTTATTAATATTAACTTTATTAAAGGACTCATTCTATGCTTATTTATTAATATTGTTTTTCTTCATTGTTATTGAATTCATTGTGTGTTGGTTCTATTTATAAAAACGTTCAGATTGTTTTGTTTCCAGTTGCTTTTTCACATGAACCAGTTTGATCCAACAGTTTTTTACAGTTTGCGCAGCAGCTACTGAGTGTCTGGTTTCTCTGTTGTTTTCTATGAATGATGGTAAATCCATCCAGTGGAGGGGACACACCACGCAGCAAACGCAGCATGTGTTGGTAACTCTGGGTGAGCCATCGCCATGGTAACTCTGGGTGAGCCATCACCATGGTAACTCTGGGTGAGCCATCACCATAGTAACTCTGGGTGAGCCATCACCATGGTAACTCTGGGTGAGCCATCCCCATGGTAACTCTGGGTGAGCCATCACCATGGTAACTCTGGGTGAGCCATCACCATGGTAACTCTGGGTGAGCCATCACCATAGTAACTCTGGGTGAGCCATCACCATGGTAACTCTGGGTGAGCCATCACCATGGTAACTCTGGGTGAGCCATCACCATGGTAACTCTGGGTGAGCCATCCCCATGGTAACTCTGGGTGAGCCATCACCATAGTAACTCTGGGTGTGCCATCACCATAGTAACTCTGGGTGAGCCATAACCATGGTAACTATAGGTGACCCATCAGCAGAATGACACCTTTAACCAACGGCTGATTCATTTGTGAGTAAAACCCGTTAATAATTTGGACTATATGCCTGGTGAACATGTGACGTCACCACAGACTCAACAGCTGAGTGGAGTGTGACGTCCCATATTCCATCCATTGTAGTCTCTTACTGAGCCCACATAAAACCTAACCCACATTTGTTATATGTCTTGTGAGTGACTTTGCCTCCCCTTTGGTCAGATGACTTCAGTGAAAAAAGTCCATCTTAATAATCTGTTGTCGCTTGGTATCTCTGCTCATAATCCATCCTGCGGCCGACCAGGGGTCATTAGCAGAATGCTAGCGCGTTGTGGCCAACAAGAAATCAACCTGTAAGAAGTCAAAGTACTCGTACTTGTTCAGTTAATTTTTGACTTAAAACCTACGTTGAGTTCTCAAAAACTACATTCAAATCTGAGCGCTCACAGCGACAATTAGGTGAAATAGACGTTAGCCGTCCTATGGAGCCGTCTAGCTCCATAGGACCACATTCATTTTCTACTCTGTCAGTGCCCCTGGTGGAACTGCAGCCAAAAAGCCGCTACAGTTGGACTGAATGGTGAGGGGAGGGGCAGTTTTAAAGGGGCTGTGGTATATGTTGGCACATGCTGGTGGACATATGTGTTTTTACACATGTCTGTGCATGACAAGAGTGCAAACAGTGTGCTGTGGGGAACGACGTGAGAAAAACAGCGCTGTCCCTTGTAGATCTATTTTCATATTAGCCATTATATTCAAGCGCCTGTTTCAAGTCACCCACCCCCATTGTTCACTTCATTGGGAAAAGAAGACACAGCAGAGAGAATCAGAAGTAATCAGTGTACGTCAGGGATGCTTCATAAACCCTATGCCTGTGTTGCAGCAATGATTTCCCCAATCACTGGTTGATTTACGTGTCTCTGCTTTTATTTTTTACCGTGATAACACTCATCAGTTACCATAATGCACCTGGGCACGTTCCATGCAGACGCTGATGATTTTCTGCACGAGGTATTGCAGTGAGATGGAGTGCTTGGGTGAGGTGGAATAGAGAGGTATTACGCAAATTATCTGTCACACTGGCAACATGTCCATGGAGGCAGAGCAGTGGATGCATTGCTCTGGGCAGTCAGCTGTGCTGGGCTCCATGTGAGCCAGCCTTGTCACAGGCTCATTATCTTCATCATTTTCCTCTTACTATAGGGACAGTGTTTTAGAAGACACATCACTCACAAGTAAAATATGCCATCCTGTCTAGTATGAATACATATATATATATATATATATATATATACACATTTTCTCTTCTCTTGCTTTCTGCACTTTTTGCACCATGCAGACATTAACACTACTTTCACCAGCTCCAGCTCTTGTACATGGATGAATTGTCCAAACAACTAAATGAATGAAAACCTGGTGACACTCAGGTCAACCATCTCATGTATGCTGATGACTTGGCTCTCATCTGTCCTAGCAGTGCTGGCTTTCAGCAGTTATTGACTATGGGATGAAATATGATGTGCACTATAATGCCAAAAAGAGTGCGTTTTCGATAGGTAGGAGTAAAGGTGATAAAGAGTTCTATCTATCAGGACAAGTTCTGAGTGTCTGTAAGAAAAACAAAATACCTGGGTCATTACATCACAGACCAGTTATCTTGTCATCTGAACCAGCTTTATCCTCGCTAGGGTCTTGGGGGTCACTGGGGGCATTATCCAGCTACACTGGGTGAAGGTGGGGTACACCCTGTATGAGTCTGCAGTTCATGTCAGGACTGAACATATATAGACAAACAATCACTGTCACACCTATTAACCAGTTAACCTATCAGTGCACGTGTTTGGATGGTGGGAGGAAAGTGGAGTACCTGGAACAATATGCAAACTCCACACAGAAAGGTCTGGAGTGGGAATAGAAGCAGGTGATATATATATATATATATATATATATATATATATATATATATATATATATATATATATATATATATATATATATATATATATATATATATATATATATATATATATATAGGAAATGTTGCATATTATTTGCCCAAGCCAATAGCTTGATGAGGAGTTTCCAAATGTGCTCAGATGAAGTAAAAATGTTTAAAATGATTTAAAGCATATACTGTTACTCCACTGTTCACTGAACCTTATGGACACGATTCAAAAAGACAAGTCTACAGAAGTGACAGGTCACCTACAATGAGCGTCTAAGGATTCTGCTGAGGAGACCAAGGTGCCTCAGTGTTAGTACCCTGGTTTATAATGCAGGGTTAGTACCTTTAAAGCAGTACTAAGGAACCTTACATTCATCTGTCATTTAAACAGGTCACAGAACAACATAATAATCTATAGTGATATTCATCATCAGTGTGGAGGTACTGGTATGAATGTGTTTTAGATGTTATATGTTTGGTGTCTGTTTTTAGGATTTACTTTATTGTGCAATCTATGTATTTTTAGACCTAGAGTCTGGTAAATAAAGATGATGATGATGATGATGATGAAGTAACTACAGATGCCTGCCCAGTATTCTGGTGTCTGATCTGTATAATACACTATCCACCATAAACAGGACTTTGCAATGTGGCCCAAATAATCATTTATCCTGAGTCGACGGGTCGGTGATAGTCAATGTAGGTATAGAACAGGGGTGACAAACATGTGGCCTGGGGGCCAAATCTGGCACAGCAAAGGGTCCAGTCCGGTCCTTGAGGTGAATTTGTGAAATGCAAAAATAATAATTATTTGTAGTTTATGTTCCACATTTAGACCAGTTCAATCTGAAGTGGGTCACAACTAGTATAATAATCTATAAATACAACACACAGACATGTTTCTCTCTGTAAATCTAAATATTTTCACAGGATGAGTCTCACTTCATGTTTGTGCTTCAGTAAACCCTGAGGCCTCTCAGGTCTAATAACACTGGTCTACAAGTCAAATGCTTCCAGAATAAAACTACACAGTACATTTTTCAGTGTTAAATCAACACTTAGAGAGTTTATTTAACTTCTTCTAGAGTGTATTTGGTCTCATTTTCTCCAAATTAACACTGTAAAATCTACAGTGTAATGAAATGTACCCACATGTGTGTGTGTGTGTGGGTGTGTGAGAGTGATAAAGGAAAGTTAACTCTTAAATAATGGTTGCTTCAAGTTTCCAAGATAAATCTGGAACTTTACTTTTCATTCTACTGAATATTTTGGTCATTTTTGTTTAGTTTATTCATTTTCAGCATTTACTTACTCTATGCATTTGCTGTTTGTTTTAGTCCATTTTGTGGACTATGTTGGTCATTTTTGTTCATTTTACTGAATATTTTAGTCATTTTTCTTCAGTTCATTCATTATTTTGTCCATTTTTGTTCAATAATTTTCTTATTCTATGCATTTGTTTTGATCCATTTTGTAGATAATGTTCATTTTTGTTCATTTTGTTGATTATTGTGTATGTAAATTACATAATGACATTTGACTATTTCACTGTTATTATTTTTTGGTCTGGCCCTGTTCAGATCAGATTGGACTGAATGTGGCACTTGAACTAAAATGACTTTGACACCCCTGGTATGGAAGCAGAGTTTTCACTGATTCATCTCCCATGCAGAGACAGAAGAGCTTGAAGTTGTTGGTACCTGGGCAGTGATGGCAGGGAGCTGGAGGGCTGTGTGCCGTCACGCTTGTCTCCCCACTGGCCCACATGGGCTCGAGCCCCTCTGTGCTCCTCTGCCTAATCAGGCTGCTCAATATGCAGAACAACCTCCCTGACGGCCCCAGCGCTCAGCCCCCAGTCGCTGACCTCCCCTAAAGCTATGGAGCCGAGCTGGGCTGAGCTGTGCCCAGTCAGCCGGTGCCAGATGTCAGACGGAATGGATGGCAGAGATCGTTATGCAGGGAAACATGCAGGTTTGAATCAGGTAGTGTTGGCAAAGACTTTTATACAGTTTGCCTACTGGCGAAGCAGATGGGGACTGCTTATCTGCCATGTAAGACAACAAATGTTAAAACTTACAGGACATTAATGGAAAAATCACTATGGATTTTGTTAGTTAATATACATTCATTCCATGCAACTGTTGATTGATTGATTTTGAGCAATTCACACAATAAATATTTACATACGAAAAGATATAGAATAATATGATTTACACCCGAAAAGAAGAAACACTTATTCAATCCCACCCCCATTCTCATCAATAACTTAATAAACTCTAGTTCTAAACATTCCCTCCTGTCCCTTGACCACAAGTCAAATAAACAAGATAAATAAAATAAACCAGCCCAAACTCAACAGCGTCTAAACCACAGGTGTCGAACTCCAGTCCTCCAGGGCCGGTGTCCTGCATGTTTTAAATATTTCCCTCTTCCATGTGATTCACTTTAACCCTTTAACTCCTGAGAACTAACAAAAGAATTGGTAACATGAGCAAAGTAAAGACACAAATCAAAGAAAAATACTACGTTTAAAAAATAAACAAAATGTAGAAAAATAAACAAAGTGTCCAACAAAAACTAATAAATATTTACAAAATGACAAATAATGTAGAAAATTTAGAAAAAAAAAAACTATTACAAAAGAAGAATATTAGTATTGAAAGTTGGTCCCAGCAAATTTAATTATGCCTTTAAAAATTTTTTAGATAAAATAAAAATTTTAAAATCTTGCTTTTTGGCACCTTGTCCATGCACAAAACTAAAAGGAAAACGGTTGAATTTTTCTGAATCATCCATTCAGAATGCATCAGTGCTGACACTTAACGAGTTAATAATCAGCTCCTCATCAGACTGATAATGATGTAATGGAAGAGGGAAACATCTAAAACATGCAGGACACCGGCCCTCGAGGACCACACTTTGACACCCCTGGTCTAAACCATGGAACACAAAAACGAAAGACATTCACACATTCAACAGTTAAACTCACATCATAACCATAAATAAATAGAATAAATGTTCTAATAGGAGTAGAACAGTATTAGACTCAAACATTAAATCATGTGTTTTTCTACTGTAGTCTATTGAATAAGGTGTGGGCTGTAGGAAACTATTCACACAATAAAACAAAGAAAAAAACTAAAGTATCACTGTGTGACTTTGAAAAATTTCATAGGTTGATCCAACTGTCATGACACACAACGTCCCATTACTGGTGCACATATTGAACATGAACAGGTTCTCCCTTTTTCACACTCCCTAATGAAGATAAGGATGATGTAATTCAAAGCAACACAACAGCCCAAACCACTTACTGATGCTGACACACCTACGATATGTCAGGCAATTTCAACAGAAAATCTAAAAAAAGGAAAAAGAAAAAAACTCCTCGTTGGGAATTCAGAAGTAAAATTCCTTGTCTGCCTCAACATGTCACACTTAAAAAACAGTCTGGGTATTGATCTCTGGGAAAGGAGTCTGTCAGACTTGCCGTGCGTCTGCCCCCGGCTCCCAGCTCAGCCAGAGCCCAGAGACGATGTCATCCCCTGGGGCTGATTAGAAGCATTTCAGCAGGAGACTCCCAGGTCACTCTTTAAACTCCTTCTTACCAGCAGCCACGTCAGGGATATATATATATATATATATATATATATATATATATATATATATATATATATATGAAGAGTTCATTTGCAAAAACAGATAACTTCATTTTTGTTTTTTTTCAGAAAATTGCATTTTTTACTCTACATTCCAGGTAATACTCATTGATTTGATATATTATTTATTCAATTTAGTGGATCTTACCAAATGAAATAAATAATATATCAAATAAATCAGTATTATCTGTGGAATGTAGAGTAAAAAAATGACATTTTGTGAAAAAAAAGAAAAATGGAGTTATCTGTTTTTGCAAATGAACTCTTCATATATAAATATATATATATATATATATATATATATATATATATATATATATACACACACACACACACACACACACGACACTTTTACAGCCCGTCTTCTACAGCTGTACTGTACATTGTTTGAACATCAACATTGTGTTTGTGTTCACAATAGTCACATCACAGATCTTACAATTATTAGGTTTTTAAATTATTTTTTAATTTATTTGTATATATATTTATTGGTGACACTTTATAATAACTACACACAATTCACTATGTATTAACCATTTATTACCCATATGTAAGTCTTTGTTCATGTTGTATTAACTATTTGTTACTGTTTATTAATGTATTGCTTATAATAAATGAATCATATCATTTGTTCACATGACTAAATGATTTGTTCATAGAAAAGAGAAAATGCTTTGGTTATGATAAATTGTGTATGAACAAACATTAATAAATAGGTAATAAATGGTATTATAAAGCGTTACCTATTTTTTATTTTAAATCTATTTGTTTTTATTTATTTATATTTATTCATTTATTTTTCTTTATTTCTTTATTTATATCTTAATTTTTTATGCATTTGTCAGTTTTATTTATTTTTATTCATTTATTTGTCTTTTTTATTTTAGTTATTTGTCTTTTTTATTTTTTTTAAAATGTTTTTGTCTTATTTGTAATAATTAATTTTATTTAATTATTTCGGCTCAAACTGAAACGCCTGTTCTGTGTCGACCATTTGCATTTGCTCTTATTTATTCCACAGTATTTTTTTCATATTGCAATATCACAGGGTAAAAAAACTAAAACAAAAACGCAATATCATTTTTTCCTAATATCGTGCAGCCCTCCTTTTTTTTTTTTTTTTTTTTACCATAGCTTGGTAAAGAATGTGAGCACTGTTTCCACCTCTGTTTGTATATTTATGTTTATTTCTTTTACATAAAATCCAGAGTTAATTAGTGTTTGTCTCCAGCTGACAGTTTGCGTGGCATGCGTCTACAAGTGTGAATGTATGATATAGAATCTTTCATCTGTCACTTCTCATTGTCACTGCTGTTCTCTGATTGATCACATGATCTGATTCTGTCAGACGCCAGCGTCAACCATCTCCCTGCTGAGAGAAGGAAAGGCAGATAGGGAGACAAGGGAAAGAATATTCTGGTTTCATGGATGTCACATTGAGTTTTTTGGGGGTTATTGTTCATTTGTTATCTGAATATATATATATATATATATATATATATATATATATATATATATATATATATATATATATATATACTGAATGAATGAAACATAACAATGATCGTTTTTAGCAGGAAATTTGTCATTTAGCAAAACTTTGTTCTGTGTTTTGTTTTATTTTACGCTCCTCTCACTGGAGAAATGAACTGATAATTAAGACAGGTAGAGGTGTGTAATAAATGTGTAATAAAGACAATTATAGGTGAAAGATGAGGAAAGCTGGAACATATGAAGCAGTGAGTTGACAACCTTTTTTTGGATTGTGAGCCCATTTTAACATCACAAACAGAGGTGGCACCAGTGCTCACATTCTGTCCTTAAACTACTTCATCCTCTCCCCACCATATTTGAAGCTCGTCTCAATTTAAATTCACAATTTCACAATTACCAAACTAGACAAAGTGTCCATTTACATATTCCCTTCGTTAGAACATCCAGTGTGAAATACAAATGTACAAACCGGAATAAGGCCAAAAAATGACCGTTATCTGTTTTTTTTCATGATTATTAATTTAAACATAAAAAAAGGAAAAATGAAAAAAAAATGCATCACTATCTGTTTTTTCATTTTGGTTTTGGAAACAAATAATGAAGGAAAAACCTGTTGTTTTGTTGTCTTAATTTTAGTTTTATTTTGAAAAATGAATGAACAAATAATACAGATTTTTCCATTACCAGTGTTTTTAAAGCGCTATTTACATTTGGTGAATTTCCAAGGGTAATGGAAATGCAGCTCCTGTCTGTTAATGCTAAATGAAGCTTAAGGTAATGTTCAAATAAACTTTGCATGAATAAAAGTATGAACACATGTCAACATACTGTATGTCCGCAGAATAAACTACTCTGAATATGTGACCCACCACCAGTAAACCAGGCATAAGTGTGTGTAAATCCAAACAGAGTTATGTGTGTATCTTGGTAGAGTGGAAACTAAGGTTTAAGATGGTGAAAAAATGATGTTTCTATCACAAGTAGAACCAAAGTTATGGTCATTTTAATATCCACATTTGGACATATTTTACAATTTGCATATTTTTAGATATTGTCCGTTAAAGTTTTGGACTGTTTTGGGGTAGGAAGTCCTTAGCAACGCATAATAATTTGTATCCGATTGACACAAATTGTTGACAGATGTTAAAGGACACTCTGATGGACATGTCACAGAAGTTTTATATATTATAATAATAGGACAGAAGTGTGACGTATTATAATCATTTGGCTTACACCATTGGACAGAACATTCAATATAAGCTTTTACCTCGTACCAAACACTTGGGTGTTTACCCACGGAACGGAGATCGTTTTGTTCGGCGAAAAGAGGTGGAAGTCGTCTTTGTCTTTGCTCAGCAATACCTGAACTTTTGTCACCGCTTAAATAATTGACTCAATAAACACCTTTATTGATTGGATTTCAATGTAATGACCACAGGAAGTGAACATAGAGGTGTTAAGGTACCGTTTTTTGATAAGGTGTAAACACTAATAACAAATCACCTTCCAGCCTAAATTTGGCTGTAGCTCTGAACGGCTCAGTGCGACTTATGCCTGGTTTGGTGGTGGTGGGTCACATAAAGTGAATGTGGACGGAAATAACAGACAAATAAAAAGGTCTATTTACTGACTCCTTGTGCTGAAACACATTTCAACTCTGTCTAATTTTAGCAGCACACATGACTGGACTAGTTCCTATTTTAATCACTTTGTGCAGGACGGACTGGAAACGGACATGAGGTTTGGAGGTAATAGATAAGTGAGTGAGTGGGCCTGCAGCCTCCACCACAGACCCTCAGGCTGTAATGCCATGCCTCCTGTCTGTCAGCAGGTCAAAGCGAGGACAGGGTGTGTAACCAGGGAGCACAGTGACCTTTACCTTATTGAGTTAAGTGTGATGAGATTACAGAACAACCTGTACTGCCATGCACATTACCACCCTGTTGTCCATTAGTGACCTCAGCGTTTGGGATTAAAGGTATAAATATATATATTTGTGTACCTCAAAGGCACACAAATGCAAGGTTACATGTATTTAACCCACAGGTGTCAAATATAAGGTCCGGGGGACAAATCCGGCCCGTCAAAAGGGTCCGATCTGGCCCATAGGATCAACAAAAATGAAGATATTAACGGTGTAAAAATGATTTTAATTCAGGTTCTACATACAAAATAATTAGATTTCAATTGTGTCAGACCAGTAAAATATGATCATAATTACCAATAAATAATGAAAACTGCAGATTTGTATCTTTGTTATCGCGTAAAACCAGTAAAATGACATGAAAATCTTTATATTAACTAACTATCCATTTACAAAATATGTGAATAACCTGAACAAATAATAGCAACCTGAAAAGTAGGTTAAATTCTAGCAATATTCTGTCTGTTACTAAGTATTTTCTGTATTTGTAATTGTAATGTAAACTGAATTTGAGGCAAATAAAGAAAAAATCGGATTAAAATTACATTGTTTTTCTTGTTAAGTTGTTGATGTTATTCACATTTTGAGGGAAACATATTATTATCATTATTGTTATTGTTATTATTATTGTTATTAGTATTATTGTAAGACACTGGCTGAACACACAAACAGAATATATATAGTATTTTAGCTTTTTATATGTTGTTGCCTTTATTGCTTTAAGATGTTATATTTTATTGATGATTTTATGGTGGTGCCAAGAGAGAGAGACACTGCTAAATGTAGTTTCATTGTGTCTCACAATGACAATAAAAGTATTATATTCTATTCCCATCTTGTCATCTGAACCCACTTTATCCTCACTAGGGTCACAGGGGTCACAGGGCATCTAATCCAGCTCCAGCAGGTGAAGGTGGGGTCAGAGGTCACCCTGTATGAGTCTCCAGTTCACGCAGACACGAGGAGAACATGTAAACTCCACACAGAAAGGTCTGGTGTGGGAATAGAACCAACAACCTTCTGTCTGTGAGGCACCAGTGTTAACTACTGCACCACCCTGTTAACTACTGCACCACCCTGTTAACTACTGCACCACCCTGTTAACTACTCTGCACCACCCTGTTAACTACTGCACCACCCTGTTAACTACTCTGCACCACCCTGTTAACTATTGCACCACCCTGTTAACTACTCTGCACCACCCTGTTAACTACTGCACCACCCTGTTAACTACTGCACCACCCTGTTAACTACTGCACCACCCTGTTCCACTCCACCACCCTGTTAACCACTGCACCACCCTGTTAACCACTGCACCACCCTGTTAACTACTGCACCACCCTGTTAACTACTGCACCACCCTGTTAACTACTGCACCACCCTGTTAACTACTGCACCACCCTGTTAACTACTGCACCACCCTGTTAACCACTGCACCACCCTGTTAACCACTGCACCACCCTGTTAACCACTGCACCACCCTGTTAACCACTGCACCACCCTGTTAACTACTGCACCACCCTGTTAACTACTGCACCACCCTGTTAACTACTGCACCACCCTGTTAACTACTGCACCACCCTGTTAACCACTGCACCACCCTGTTAACCACTGCACCACCCTGTTAACTACTGCACCACCCTGTTAACTACTGCACCACCCTGTTAACCACTGCACCACTGTGCTGCCTTCTATTCTATTCTATTCTATTCTATTCTATTCTATTCTATTCTATAATAGTCTGGTCCTTTATTAGATCATATTGGGCTGAATGTGGCGTCTAAACTAAAATGACTTTTATCCTGTTTTAACCACATCCATGTTCAAACACATACACTAGTATAGAGTGTGGACATACACTGGGTTTTTGCCGTGTATATATAAAGGTCGAAACTTCATGCACGTGTGTCCGTGCAGGTGTACGTTTGGTGTGGTGTGCGTACAAGCGTTTATTTATTGTCGAGCAGAGCTGGGCCGCGGGGCGTGCATGCTCTCTCCTTCTTTTGCCTTGTCGCGTTTGTCTGTTCCTATCTGCCTCACAGCCTCCTCTGCCTCCCCCACACTCTGCCTGGGGAGTGATTAAATCAGTGTACGCCTGTCCACAAGCCAAAGAGATTGGCACACACACACACACACACACACACACACACACACACACACACACACCTGTGCAGTCACCTAAACACACACACATTTACACACAGCCACAGAGAACCGAAACAAAAGTAGAAACAAACACATACAGTAGATTTACATAGAACCCCCCCCCAACACAAAACCTCAAATATTTATTTACATGTTCTGCCACTAGATCATTTTCAACAGCCAATCACGTCAGATCTGTGTTGGATCCACTGTTAGTCATGACAGTGAATATGTTTTACACTGTCGCATATGGAGGCAAGTGACATCACATTGCATTAAATACACATTTGTCATCATTATTTTAACCCTTTAACTGCTGGAGATTTAAGCAATTCCACAGTAAAAAAAAATAAAGATAAAATAAGCAACAAAATGAACAAAAACAGTCAAAATGATCAGTTAAATGAATAGAAATCAATATTAAACTAACAAAATAATATTTAACATGAACAAAGTAAAACATTAACAGAACACAATTAAAGAAAAATTTAATAAATAAATAAACAAAACATAGAAAAAAATCAACAAAAATAAGCAGCAACAACAACAGAAACTAATAAATATTCACAAAATAACAAATAACATGGAAAAATGCAAAAAAAAAAGAAGTAAAAAAACCAAAAAAGAATAAATGACTAGTGTTGTAATTTGGTTCCAGTAGTTTTAGTTTGGGTTTTTTTCTTTTTCGACACCTGTACATCAGTTCCATCAACAAAATTCTCAGTAAAATAACATCCATTCAGAACAGTTAAAGGGTTGTCCACTTTGAATAAAAGACCTTTGTCATCATCACAGCTCCTCAGGACGTCCTGTCTCCTGTTTTAAATCTATTTTCTTTTATCCCTGATGAGCATCTGATTTTTTCTTTATTTTTTTCTCATCTATGAAGCTACAGTATCACCGTTCCTCTCTTCAATAGCTGTGTTCTTATAGAGTTAACATCCTTTATCTAAGCCAGGGGTGTCAAACTCATTTTAGATCAGGGACCCATTCAGCCTAATATGGTATAAAGTGGGCCGGACTTGTAAAATAATATAAATAATTGGATAAAAACATATAAATTATGTCGACTCCAAAGTTTTCTCTGTTTTTGAGAAAAAATAGTAAAATTCCATCTTAAAAGTGCTCACATAACACGCACCTGAACATAACACAAATATTAACAATCTGAAAATTCTTAAGGAAAAATAACATTAACCTTTACTTTATCATTTATATACATGTGCATCACACCTTAAAGATACAAATACACAATATTGGTAAAATTCCACATATATTTCAGGCTATTCAAATTTTTTTAATATTTATTTATTCCCTTTTTTACAGTAAAACAAATAAGGAAATTTAAATTTTTCATCATTTATTGCTTATGTTGATTATGGTCTGATCCATTTCAGATTGACCTGATGTCAAATGATTTTAACTTCCTTAATTATTAATATTTTTGGAGTAATTTCACAATTTCTCCCCAAGGGGCCAAATTGGATTCTATGGCGGGCCGATTTTGGCCCCCGGGCTGCATGTTTGACACCTCTGATCTAAGCCATCCTGCAAAAAACAAATAAAACATCCTTTTCCTTCTTTTCTATTCTTGAATGTTTTTTTTTAAATAATGACTTTGGGGTTTGTCAGTTTTCAAAAGATCCACAGATAAACTGTAGGAAACGACCACATATGTTAAGAACCAAATCACACTTCCTCTGTCTTCAGGGAAATAAGGTGCACAGTTGTTTGTCTATCAGCAATAGTTTCTGGATCACCATAGTAATCCTGTAGCACAGTTTGATCTTCTTTATCTTCACAGTGACAAACACCAGTCAGGTAGAACAGGACTGGATGTGTCTGACGGTCCCCAGACTTCCGGAGGGGAGATGGTATAAGGCAAAAAAAAATAATAAAATTGCAGGAAGGGCAAATTGGGATTCAGTGTAAATGTACAAAGGTAAACTTCAATAAAGCATGGTGGGGACTAGTCCTGTTCTTTTATCATTTATTGGCCAGTGCACTGGCATCCTGCTGGGACTTGTCCCACTTATTCCACCATACACACCCCGCCACGTAGTTGAACCCTCCTAATATGGGATCGGCCCTCGCCTCTCCTGCAGTCTGCTGATCTGATATCATACCGCTGGGAAGGTTTGTTCGCATTTTCACTCCAACTACATTTCCCACAAGGCCATAGTCTGAGCTGTACTGAACTGAGGGGCACACTGATAAAGAAAGGTCTTCAAATCAGATTCAGAACTAAGTAGAATAGAATAGAACAGAATAGAATAGAATAGAATAGAATAGAATAGAATAGAATAGAATAGAATAGAATAGAATAGAATAGAATAAATGAGGGGGTGCAAAACTCATTTTAGTTCAGACTAACAGGATACTAAGTGGGCCAGATCAGTAAAACAGCATCAATAATACCATTAGAACAATTAAGTAAAAAGGTAAAATTAAAATGTTTATGACAATATGACAATAAAGCATATTGTCCAGAATGCTGTGCAATCTTCTTAGGCTTTTTAATATATATATATATATATATATATATATATATATATATATATATATATATATATATATATATATATTAGGGCATTAACAGACTAGCACGAGTAGCACAAGTCGACTTAAATTTGGACAAGTCGCATGTTATTCTGTCTGTCTGTCTGTCTGTCTGTCTGTCTCTCTCTCTCTCTCTCGGCTCATAAACACAGTCAGACCTAAACAAGACGTGGCTGCTGCAGGTGAGACAGTTGTGGTGGACAGACACACACCACACTCCCTCTCTTTTACTTTACCTTAGATGACAAAAAACGGCACGTCCATCTGAAGAGGCATTCACTCGCTAATCTGCGTGATATAAGCAGCATCGGCTAGCTAACCTGAGTGAGCAGTAGCGAAGGTGCTCATTTTATCCATCTGGTGTGTGTCTTATCGGCCGCTGAATTAAATGTTCTGCACTTAATATGAAAAGTAAGGACGCGTGACAGACGGGTGGACAGTCCAGTTTTAGAGCCGTGGGTCCAAACAAAATGTGGACATATGTCCACCTACATTTAACAGGAAACTCTTTGCTAACGTTAGCCTTTGTTTTGTTGGTGTTAAAATGCTTGTGTCTTGTGTTACGTCCCAGACTAGGGGAACCAGAGCGCGTGGACAATGTTAGGTTGCAGTGAACTTTAATACAAGTTGCTCATTGCTGGACAGACGTGTGTCCGTGTGTTGTTGTTGTTGGTTTTTTTAGCCGCGTGCCTGTGTTGTTCCAGCTGACAATGTCATGACATCATCATGACAAGTCGACTAGACTCAGATAACAGATAAGTCGACTTGAAAAAAACTGAAGTCTTTAATGCCATTATATATATATATAGTGTATATATATATATATATATATATATATGTATATATATATATATTTTTTTTTTTTTTTTTTTTTTTTAAATTACGTGTCATTTATACCTTTTATAATTTTTTATTTATTATTATTTATTTTAGGAAACTATTGTCCTTATGTTGTACTGAAAGGAGATGCTCAAATATCACTGTATATTGTTGTATAATGACAGTAAAGGCTATCTATCTATTCTATCTATATTTCCAAATTATACTTCAACTTAACATTAACAAATATGAACAACCTGCAAATTCTCAAGAAAACGATGTGCAACATTGACACTATTATGCCAGAATAAATTATTTATACATGTGAATCACAAGTTACAGCTCACAGTGAATCGATAAATACACAAAACATTAATAAATAATAAAAAAAAAAACTTAACCTCCTTGGCCGCGGTAATAAAAGGGAAAATATTACCACATTTTCTTCAGACATTTTAAATTTTGTTGTAAAAGGCTAATCTATAAATGTAAAGATATTTGTGTAATTTTCCTTTTTTTTATATAAGTTATTACGTTAGTATTTTACTGGTCTGACCCACTTTAAATTGAATTGAACTAACCTAAAATTATTTTAACATTGTTGAATTTTTTGTTTTTCACAAATTCATCCCAGATGGTTTTTGTTGTAGGAGCGAGTGAAAGTCACGATAAATATTTGTGAATATGAACTTGCGTTGAAGTTGCAATTTGCAACATCGTGAAATCCTGAATTTCAGAGCACTTGTCAAACGGAATCAGAATTTAGCTCCATTCACTCCCATTAAATATTTTTGGGACCTAAGCACCCATGAACCGGAAGTAGAAGGGCGTGACTTAGCCTTTCCATATGTCACAAAGTAAGACATAGTTTATTTAACTTAGTTTAACAACAGAAACATTCCTCATTTCTTACTGGTCGACTGTTTGCTAACACCACAAAGAACAGCTGTTTACATTTGACCCAGGAACTGAGGTGTGCTTCATTTCCTTATGCTGGTGTACCGCCAGGGCAGGTAAACAGTTTAGACCCACGGTTCTCAAAGTGGGGTACGCGAAATTGTTCACGTTTTTTCTTTTTTTTTTGCTGTTTTATTTTGAAATGCGGAAGTTTTATTTTGTAGCGAGCGGGCGGAAGTAACAGCGCTGTTTGACGCCAGCTTGACTAAATTGAGACGGAGCGAGTCACAGGCTATTTTTAGCCACCCTGCAGCGAACATGGATCGATTTTTGTGTCCGCCAAGTTCCTCAAGAAGTGGTAAAAGAAATGACAATGAAAATGACAATGACAAAAACAAACGCCCTAACCCTAAAAAGAGAAAGTACATTGATAGTTATATTGAGTTTGTTCCGTTTATTATTTTAAAATTATTTAAAATTGTTGTTTCTGAAGTGTTCATTTATATTATAATACCTGAAAATGTGGCTGGTTTGCACAAAAGCACTATTAAAAAAGGTTATCATTGTTTCATAATAATCATTGTTGAAGTGGTTTTTTATCATTTTCAGTATCGTGAGGATGAGGGGGGACATGGAAAAATGTCACCCCTCCAAGGGGGACCTGGGCCAAAAAAGTTTGAGAACCCCTGGTTTAGATCATAGATATTATAACGATATTATTAATATTTCTTTGGTGTGATTGACCGACAGTAACTGTTTATCCTGAAAAAAAAGTAGGTGAGACCAACTCTGTAACGATACAATATATAACCTCAGGAAAAAGTGGAGGCTATGAAATCATCTGGTTGGAGAAGTGGGGGTGTCGCCACACCCCCATCGCCCACAGGTGTGACGCCCATGTCAGTGATAACTAAGTGAAAACACACACACACACACACACACACAGAAGAAATGAGTCCGCCTTTGTGTGAGCTCATATTTCATTTCCAAATGCATCAGCTGTAACAGGGCGTCCTCGTTTGAAGTCAAGTTGCGAGAGAATTTTTAAGAAGTAGAAGCATTCAAATGTCTCCAAGTCAATTTCATCCCCCTTTTCCTCTAGTCAGTCATGGATTGTCGCTTCCTAAGCATCGTGGGTAATTTGTTTCCTCATGTTTACAACATCAGACATGGTTTTTGATTATGCATTTTGTTGTTTGGAGATGAACTCATCACATTTCAGCAGTAGACGGCATTGAAGCGAGCCTCGAGTGCAGTGAAACGGACAAAGAGTTTTGTCTTTTAAGTACGACACAAATGACCCCGTCTGACCTCTGAGGCGGATGAATATTGTTATGTTATGTAGTGTACATTTAAATCTCCTTGGTCTTTTAGCTGCGTCCTGATAGGCCAGAATGTGCCTTTGTTGTGCAGTACTGGGCTGACACTCTCACCCTGGATTAAAATCTTAATTAACTTGAGTGTCAGTCTGTCTGTCTATAGTTGAAAAGGCAAAAGGGTTTGTGAAGAGGCGACTGTGGTACATGAGTTGATCCCCAGTCAAGTAGTGGTTGTGTTAGTGAGTGCTGCTCTGCTTTTCCTCTGGTCATTTATTCTGTCACTGATAAGAACAAGTTAGAATATGAAAGAAGGAGGTTTGGGAAACAACACATACTTCTACTGTGACCTTATAAGTCTGCAATAGTCAAAACACACACACACACACACACACTCACACAGACACAGACACACACACACACACACACAGACACACACACACACACACACACACACACACACACACACACACACACACACACACACACACACACACACACACACACACACACAACACACAACACACACACACACACACACACACACACAGACACACACACACACACACACACACACACACACACACACACACACACACACACACACACACACACACACACACACACACTGGTTTCCATGTCTCATGAGGATCACTTTTGTAATCAAGTAGTGGGTAGTGAATGTAAACACTTTTTAAAAAAAATATAAATGAGGACCAAGTTTTAATCATCTCTTGTTGGTGAAGTAGCCATTTTTAAATGAATACAAAATGCACTATTTTTTTAAATTCAAAACTCTTACAAAATATATTTTAAAAAATGTAATTCATGAAAAAGATTAAATAAAGAAAAACTAAATAAATGGAAAAGTAAAAACTTGAAATACATATATAAACATATAAAATAAATAAAAATAAATAGAATACAATTTGAATTCATTTAAAAATGTAAATAATTTTTTTTTAAAAAGTCGACATATCTTGAAAACCCATGTTGTGCTTTGCACATTTTTCCCATATGAAACGTATTAATGTCCCCATGAAGATAGGAATACAAGGACCCTCTCTCACACACACACACACACACACATACACACACACAATCTTTCAGTTTTACATGAGAGAATACTGTATTGAGAGTAAATCTTAGACACCATGCCAAGCACTCGCTCGCTGACACGGTCTGATCGTAGGGGTCACCTTCGTGATAGAAATGACACGCTTGATCAAAGCTTCGCCATTTGCCACTGGGACACTTTCGTCTTTGCGTCCAGCTGTGTCTGTCCACATGTCTGACCTTGGCCTTGCATCATATGAGGCTTTGTGTGGCAAATAATATCTGATATGGTGCTTCTTTGGTGTCCCCTCCATCCTTCGCTGCATCTTGCCATACGATGTCACTGATACAACAACTGACGACTTTACAAGAAATCTGTCAAAGTATAGTTTGATCAGAATATGACATGGGCCCAAGATTGTTTATGGACGCTATGGACGTGTCCATACCAATATATGACCAACATGTGACACTGAAAAGACTTTAATTAAATAAAATTAAATAAATAAATAAAAACCACAGTTCACCTTATATGTGAAGAATCTAAAAAAGAATCCATTCATTGACAGTGCGCCTTATAGTAACTAACGAACCTTTATCACGTGACAAAAACAAGACGTAAATGTCAGTTTAGTGAGGATTTTTTTCCCAGTTTTTGCAGCAGCTCCTGTGGTGCCGTCTTCTCTTGTAAATGCTAAAGCTTTCTATGAATGATGGTAAATGCACCCAGGGGAGGGGACACACCACCCAGCCTGTGTTGGTAACTCTGGGTGACCCATCACCATGGTAACTCTGGGTGACCCATCACCATGGTAACTCTGGGTGACCCATCAGATTCCAAAAGGAGAAAAGTGGAAAAGTGGTTTTCAGCGAAATGACACCTTTAATGGGGTTTAAACTCTAGGCTCAGTGTACATTTTACACTGTAGACAGGGACCATATGTTCTCTTAGGTAGTGTTCATATTAACTCTTTAAGTGTTATATTAACATATGATACAAGAAATGTGATATATGATACAATTGTCGATCACAAGCTGAAAATTATACAACACGACAGCAAAGCATTGTTACATCTATGCCACAGGTGTCAAACATAAGGCCCTGGGGCCAAATCCAGCCCACTCAAGGGTCCAGTCTGGTCCTTGGAAAGAATTTGTGAAATGCAAAAATAGTTATTTGGATACGAACAATCATTTTAATTCCGGTTCCATAGTCTGACTAATTCAATCTGAAGTGGGTCAGACCAGTAAATTACTATCATATTTATCTATAAATAAAACAGTTTTCCCTCACATAATTGTGTCAAAAATGTAAATAATTTGAAATAAAACAAGTCAGTGCAATTTTAACAATATTCTGCCTGATATTAAATGTTTTTTTCTATTTGTATTTGATTCACTGAGATCTGTAAGTCATAATGAAAATGTAGAAATGAGAAACAAAAGCAGAATATTGTTAAAATTCTGCTTAATATTTCACTTTATTCATGTTATCCATATTATTTGAAAGGATCGCTTGCCTACATAAACATTGTCATTGTTCAATTTGACTTTTTTACTTTTTTAAAATATAGAGAAAAGTTTGGAGTTGACATTATTTATTTTTTATTATGTTATTATTTCAAAGGTTAAGTTTCACGTCAGATCATATTTAGGTGAACGTGGCTCCTGAATTAAGTTCAAGTTTGAGTTGGACACCCCTGATCTATGCTGTTTTTGCCTGAAGGGGGCGCTGTGCTGGGCATGCATGCTGACTTTTACAGCAGCCCATGAAGGCTGGAGCTGCCACAGACATTAGCAACATCACTACCACTATGACAACTCTCACACCAGCTGCCTTTATCTCCCTCGCTTTGTTTCTTTGTCAGTGTGAAAGACCATTTGAATTCCAAATGGAACATAAACAACCCAAAATCTGAGTCCAGAGAATAGTTGTTTCCACCCGAGTATCATATGTACTTTTACGTACTGAGGCTTTTCTATTAGCTTCCAATGAAAGGTGCACTGCTCGCTCGCTCTCTCTCTCTCTCTCTCTCTCTCTCTCTCTCTCTCTCTCTCTCTCTCTCTCTCTCAGCCCTCAGCGAGTGATCCAATGGGCCTCCAACTGCAAATAGCAAATGTCTCCTCCTATGTAAAGCACTCATAGCTCTTTATTGAGGATCATTGCACTGGCAGTATCTTTCAGCCAAACATCAGTGTTACCATTCAAATGCTGAAATTAATTCTGTAGCCAGGGTGAAAAGGTGAGCAGTCATAACAGTAAACTCTCTCTCTCTCTCTCTCTCTCTCGCTCTTTTAGCTTTTTATATAGCTAGCCAGAAACAGGTTTCTTTCTTTCTTTCTTTTTTGCTGGGAGTGAATGTCTTTGCATCTGAAATGTGCATTAATGCTCCGCTAAGGTCAATGTGGCTCATTTAAAAACAAAACATTCAGTGAGTTGTAGGTCCACGGGTCTGCTGGCACACAGGAAAGATTTATTGTCTGCCCTGCGCTCGTGCTGCCGCTCCTCGTTACCAGCCCACTCTGACCCTGTTCTGCCGACGCCGCAGAGACTCTTAATCTCCACGGACAACTTCTGTATGAATACATTTAAGTCAACGTGGAGCGTCACGACGCCCTGGCTGGTACCCTGGCATGGGTCGACACTGGCAGGGGGGGTTTGAGTGAGTGAGACAGAGGGAAAAGAAAGACGTCTTCTCCGGTCACCTCTGTTTGAACTGTTGGACTGGGGCCTGTAGCGTCAGGACAGTGGGGACCGATCCCAGCTGTAACAGGTGAACCCTGTATGAGTCACCAGTTCATCACAGCTCTGAACATATAGATGGGACGTGTCAAACATGCAGCCCGCGGGACAAAATGGTCCCGCCAAAAATCACACAAAAGACATTAATAAATAAGGAAGTTCAAATCATTTGACATTAATTAAATTTAAAATGGATCAGACCATAATCATAATAAACAATAAAATATGAAAAAAAATGCACATTTTCTTCTTTGTTTTGGTGTAAAAAAAAAGGTAAATATTAATAGATTAATTAAAGCCTGGTACAAAAATGTTTTACTAATATTCTGAATGTTACTAAATGTGTGTATTTGTAAATCCACTGTTATCTTTAACTTGTGATGCACATGTATAAATGATAAACAGCTTCTTCCATCGGCCTATCAGGAGGCTGAACTCCAACCCTACCCTTCACCACCCCCAAAATAAAGTCAGGACTCCAGGGTGTCCTACATGAAGCAGCTGCGATTGTTTTTCTGGGTTTTTAAAAACTAAATGTAATGCCTATTTGCACATGTCAGTTCACCTTTTTTAAATCGCACTTTCACTGTCTACTCACCGTACAAATAGACAGGTATTTATTTTATTATATGTCTTATATAGGTTTTTATTTATATTTGCACACTGTACTGGCCAGACAGAAACAACATTTTGATTCTCTGTCTGCTGTCTGGTAAATTGTCAATAAAGGTAATTGAATTGAATGAACTAAAATGCAATATTGTTAATATCGAACTTATTTTTCGTAATAATTTTCAGCTTGTTAATATTTGTTCGTGTTATGTTCAAGAACAGTTTGTAAATGTAAACATGTTTATGATGGAATTTGACTATTTTTGCTCCAAAACACAGAAACATTTGGAGTTGACATTATTTATACATTTTCATCCTATTATTTATATTATTTTACTGGTGCGGCCCACTTTATATTATATTAGGCTGAATGTGACCCTTGAACTAAAATGAGTTTGACACCCCTGCTCTACCGTACTACAGTATTTAACTATGTGAACTCAAGCCGTAATAAAACATCTAAAACACAATCAAATGGAAAATAACGAGCGCACATTTTTTTTGTTACTATGATTAGTTTTTGCAGCGAGGCCACAAGAGCCAAGCAAAGAGTGCGAGCCACAAAAAGACCTTTTATCTCGCCATCTCTCCCTCTCTTGAAGAACGTGCCTGGAACACATAATGCCGACCAAAACCCTCTCTCTCCATGTTGGCAAAGAGTAAAGCAACAGCGCTTAGAGGAAGGACACTCAGCAGTAGTTTTAACATTTCAAACAAACGGATACTATATTCAGTAGCACAGAGCACATACTTTTTTTAACAATAGAAAAAAGTTAGAAATGATGGATGGTGATCTGACAACGTAACTGATATATAGGACAATCTAACCATCCGGAGTCAAAATTTACAATCGCTTGCCTGTAGCTGGTGAATTTTCCTCCCTGTCTGAGACATTTAAGTGGATTGTTTGTCAAATGTGTCAAAGTGACATCAATCTTCCCTGACCCTCTTAGCACTTTACATGAGGTAATGTTTTTAAATGAAGTGAGAAACACACAGACAAATATGTAGGAATAGAAATTAACTAGTGACAGTCAAGACAAAATGTACTGGGAATCTTTTTGCTTCATATTTTTATTTTCCTGTTCGGAGACATAAGTACGATGGTGGACAAGGACAAACGCACCACATCCACAAGAAAGATGCAACAACCAAAAACACAAAGACATAAAACAAATGCAACACAAGTGAAGCTGCGAAAAAACAAATACTGCAACAAAAGAAACGATGCAAGTTCACGCCACAAACAAAACGGAAGAAGAAGAAGACGACGGTGGATGAAGGTGAAGTTCATTAATTTAACAGATTAATGTGAAAAGGTTTGTTTTCCTTCGTCTTTTTTAAACAGTTGACCATAATCTGCTACAATATCATAGAAGCATCTCTGCTGCTCCACACTTTTTCACACTAATCTCTTAAATGAATGAAGTTCATTCATTTAAAACAAAAGACTTTAATTTACTACAAAAACCACAGTGCACTTATATTATATATGGATTCATTCTGCTTGTGCTTAGTGACTGGAAATTTAGACTTTTTATCTGATCATTTTGACTTTTTTTCCTCTCATAGTAGTTTATTAATTTAAGATATTAGCATGAAAAGGTTTATTTCATTTGGTCTTTTTTAAACACTTAACTAGAGGTGAACGATATGGAACAAATCTTTAGATCACGATGATTTTTTTGTAGCATAACACCACGATTTACATTTTTTGTCACGATCTTCCATTAGGAACCCCATGTTTTATGTGTGTGTGTGTGTGTGTGTGTGTTCATATAATAAACCACATACCCCACCGCACTTGCACACGTATTTCGTTTGTTTTTATATTTTTCCTTATTTCTTATTGTGAAAACACTATCACTATGACCTTGACCTTTGACCTACATTCACCAAAATTTAATGAGATCTACTCTGGACCACCTGTGGGGTAAGAATGCACAGATTCAAAGATAAAAAGAGCTTTTTTTTGGTAGAAAAGGGTCAAATATCAGAACACATTCCCAATCAGGGAGAGTTAAATACATGATGGTTTTTGCTGTGGAAGTTTCCAACTTCCTGTCGTCTACTGGAACTAGGACACTGCACTATTTCCATAATAATATTTGATTTGATTTGATTTGATTTGAATGATTTATTTCAAACATGTGCAAAGTGCAACAATAATCAATACAACAATAATAATAATAACAATGACATGTCCAAAAAGGAGTAGGATGAAGCATAAGTTTATTTAATTCTACCCCTTCTTCACTTCCCCAATAACCTAAATTCATCTTATAGTAATATAGTGCATAGTACAAAAATGATGATAATAAAATAATAACAATAACAATAATCAATAACTGAAGTACTAAACATAGACATATATACAAAAACAAAACAACTAAAAACAAATGAGCAGATAGGAAAGTAGGTAACAAATAGAGGTTTTTTTTGTTGTTTATTGTTTTCTTTTTTCCTCCCTTTTTTCTTCTTCCCTTTTTTTTCTTCTTCCCTTTTTTCTTCTTCTTTCCTTTTTTTTTCTTCTTTCCTTTTTCTAAGTTGTCTGCATTTTGCTCTTATTTATTATTTTATTTTATTTTATTTTTCTATTCATTCACTTATTTTATTCATGTATTTATTTATTTATATCTTTTAACCCCACATTTTATATTTGACAAATTAGCTGGTTTTAAAGAAAAAAAAAAAATGGCTCTGGCTTTCCTCCAAAACCCAGCGAGCATAAGCAGTAGCTGAAGACACATGGAAAACACATTATTATCAGATTATTTATCTGTTTTTAAACTGACATTCATATCATTTAGAAACATAGAAGTGTTATGAGGAGCGTTTGCATTTAAAACGGCTTTTAGACGCTTCTTGATTTGAACATTTGAGCGTTCTGACACAGACGACGAGGCTGTGAAAGGACTCTTTCTCAGTTGATGTTGGCAGGAAATTTGCTGTGATGGCAAAGCAGCTGATTCAGTGTTAAATAATTGACATTCAGTCATCACATAACTTAAAACACTCACTGGCGCTGTCGGGCCTGACGATTTTGGATCAATAAAATAAAAGACACGTTGCCATATAAAGAGACAAGCTTTTTATCTGAATGTTTAACTTCACTTCTAAAACTTCCAGCTGCTTCATATTCATTATGGAGTTTCTTCATCAGTTTCTACAGTTTATAGAATAAAAGTGTTCCAGTTACAGAAGATAAACCTGTACACAGTAAAAGTACTATTCTGTTATACACAGTAAAAGTACTACAACAGTAGTACTACAATAATCAATACAATAATAATAATAATAACAATGACATGTCCGAAAAGCAGTAGGATGAAGCATAAGTTTATTTAATTCTACCCCTTCTTCACTTCCCCAATAACCTAAATTCATCTTATAGTAATATAGTGCATAGTACAAAAATGATGATGAATAAAATAATAACAATAACAATAATAACAATACCAATAATCAATAACTGAAGTACTAAACATAGACATATATACAAAAAACAAAAACAAAACAAAAAAACAACTAAAAACAAATGAGCAGATAGGAAAGTAGGTAACAAATAGAGTTTTTTTGTTTTGTTTTGTTGTTATTGTCTTAGTTAAATTAAAATAAAAGTTTTCAAAGCTTTTCCTAAACATTTTAAACATTTATCTTCATCCCTGTATGTGCTTAAATACATTTTAACATCTGTGTGTGTGTTTTTTAACATGTTTTTAAATCCATTTCTTTTTACTTCTGTGTATGTTTTTGTTTCGTTTAACACTAACTTTAAAAAAACATATGCAGAAAATGTATTTAAAATGGTTAAAAACTAAAATGTTAACATCTCTTCATTTTAACAGTTATGAAACACATTTCCACATCCATGTATGTTTTGAACATTTTTCTACCATATGTGTTTTTATCTTCTTAAAAACACGTTAACATCTGTGTGTGTTTTAATGTCTCTTTTAACATATCTTTACATTTTCTCTCATTTTCACTTGAGGGGTGATTCTACCCCTCCCGTGCCCATTCCTTTTTTTTGTAGACACGGCCAATGTTTCGATAATAAGATGAAATGGTCACTTGTTCGGGGCAGAAGAAGGACCATTAAAAAAAAAAAAAAAACAGGACGTTTACATGTTTTTTTCTGTTTTTACTTTACTTTTTTTCTCATTCTGCACCTCTCCAGAGGCTCTTAAAGTTAATATTAATAAATAAGCATAGAATGAGTCCTTTAATAAAGTTAATATTAATAAATAAGCATAGAATGAGTCCTTTAATAAAGTTAATATTAATAAATAAGCATAGAATGAGTCCTTTAATAAAGTTAATATTAATAAATAAGCATAGAATGAGTCCTTTAATAAAGTTAATATTAATAAATAAGCATAGAATGAGTCCTTTAATAAAGTTAATATTAATAAATAAGCACAGAATATGTCCTTTAATAAAGTTAATATTAATAAATAAGCATAGAATGAGTCCTTTAATAAAGTTAACATTAATAAATAAGCATAGAATGACTCCTTTAATAAAGTTAATATTAATAAATAAGCATAGAATGAGTCCTTTAATAAAGTTAATATTAATAAATAACCATAGAATGAGTCCTTTAATAAAGTTAATATTAATAAATAAGCATAGAATGAGTCCTTTAATAAAGTTAATATTAATAAATAAGCATAGAATGACTCCTTTAATAAAGTTAACGGTGCATGAGGGAAAGTGAATAAAACTTTTGTACAAAACTATCATGTGCAGCTGCCATTTTTTAATCCTGTATTTCACTTTGACTGGCATTATGTCCACTTCAGGTCACCAGGAACTAATATGACACATAAAAGTCATGTTCTACATAGTACCCCCTTTAACCTGTGGCGCTGTAAACCCCCCCAGGGTGTGCCATCTATAAGTTCCGTTTTTGTATCGTGAACAAAAGCCTGGTAAACTACAGTCTGGGCCCATTAAACTCTTTCTCTGACTGAAGCAGAGGAAGAGGGGAAAAGGGACATGGTATTTGTAACCTAAAAAAAGACAGACGAGATAAAACAGATGAAATCCTTGGTTGACTCCAGAGCCCCAAGCTGTTAGGGGGGGTGTGGTAAACCCCAGCACATAAGAAGCATCAGCGCTTTCTTCAACGTCTCTGTCTTTGTCTGTGTCTCGTCTTTGTAACTCTCTCCCAGTCGACTCTCCTTGACACCTTTCTTCTTTCAGAAAATAAAAAAATGTGTTGTATGTCCTTCACTTAGATCATCCTACAACAGGTGTAATCAATTCACAGTGACATTAAATGTTACCCTGGATAATGTCAGATTCTGCTGCATTTCCATCTACTCTGGATACATTTATCAGGCTCTGATTTTATTAAAGGACTCATTCTATGGTTATGTCATTAATATTGTTGTGTTCTTCATTGTTATTGAATTCATTGTGTGTTGGTTCTATTAAAAAAAAGTCTGGATTGTTTTGTTTCCAGCTGTTTTTGGAGGGTAAAAAAAAAAAAAGATTGGATTTATATCACACTTTTTTGGCCACTCAAAGTGCTTCACATTAGTGACCCATTATTCATTCGCTCTTACATGTACCCTCTGGTGGTGGTAAACTACATATGTATCCCTGTCCTGGGGCAGACTGACAGAAGAGTGGCAGCCATTTTGTGCCTACGGTCCCTCCCACCAACACCAAACATTCATACACCAGTGTGAAGTGTCTTTGCCCAAGGACACAATGGACTGACTGAGCCAGAGGACAGAGCTGGATTCAAACCACCACCTCTTTAGTTGTTGGACTTGTTTTGAAAACGTGCAGTAAAAAAACAGTCTTTATTTCCACAGAGACGCATGAACCAGTTTGATCCAACAGTTTTTTACAGTTTGTGCAGCAGCTACTGTGGCACCGTCTGCTCTTGTAGATGCTAATGCTAATGCTACTTCAGATTAACTGCAATGGGGGATGAGTTTAACCCCCAGTGGGTGTGGCCAATGTTCTGGTGACTTCACTTAAGGTACCTTATATATGAAAAAACATTCAATGACAGTCCACCTTATAGTCCAGTCCACCTTATAGTCCAGTCCACCTTATAGTCCAGTCCACCTTATAGTCCAGTCCACCTTATAGTCCAGTCCACCTTATAGTCCAGTTCACCTCATAGTCCAGTCCACCTTATAGTCCAGTTCACCTTATAGTCCAGTTCACCTCATAGTCTAGTCCACCTTATAGTCCAGTCCACCTCATAGTCCAGTCCACCTTATAGTCCAGTCCACCTCATAGTCCAGTTCACCTCATAGTCCAGTTCACCTCATAGTCCAGCCCACCTCATTGTCCAGTTCACCTTATAGTCCAGTTCACCTTATAGTCCAGTCCACCTTATAGTCCAGTTCACCTTATAGTCCAGTTCACCTTATAGTCCAGTTCACCTTATAGTCCAGTCCACCTTATAGTCCAGTTCACCTCATAGCCCAGTCCACCTTATAGTCCAGTTCACCTTATAGTCCAGTCCACCTTATAGTCCAGTCCACCTTATAGCCCAGTTCACCTTATAGTCCAGTCCTCCTTATAGTCCAGTCCACCTTATAGCCCAGTTCACCTTATAGTCCAGTCCTCCTTATAGTCCAGTCCACCTCATAGCCCAGTCCACCTTATAGTCCAGTTCACCTTATAGTCCAGTCCACCTTATAGTCCAGTCCACCTTATAGCCCAGTTCACCTTATAGTCCAGTCCTCCTTATAGTCCAGTCCACCTCATAGCCCAGTCCACCTTATAGTCCAGTTCACCTTATAGTCCAGTCCACCTTATAGTCCAGTCCACCTTATAGTCCAGTCCACCTTATAGTCCAGTCCACCTTATAGTCCAGTCCACCTTATAGTCCAGTCCACCTTATAGTCCAGTCCACCTTATAGTCCAGTTCACCTCATAGTCCAGTCCACCTTATAGTCCAGTTCACCTTATAGTCCAGTTCACCTCATAGTCTAGTCCACCTTATAGTCCAGTCCACCTCATAGTCCAGTCCACCTTATAGTCCAGTCCACCTCATAGTCCAGTTCACCTCATAGTCCAGTTCACCTCATAGTCCAGCCCACCTCATTGTCCAGTTCACCTTATAGTCCAGTTCACCTTATAGTCCAGTCCACCTTATAGTCCAGTTCACCTTATAGTCCAGTTCACCTTATAGTCCAGTTCACCTTATAGTCCAGTCCACCTTATAGTCCAGTTCACCTCATAGCCCAGTCCACCTTATAGTCCAGTTCACCTTATAGTCCAGTCCACCTTATAGTCCAGTCCACCTTATAGCCCAGTTCACCTTATAGTCCAGTCCTCCTTATAGTCCAGTCCACCTTATAGCCCAGTTCACCTTATAGTCCAGTCCTCCTTATAGTCCAGTCCACCTCATAGCCCAGTCCACCTTATAGTCCAGTTCACCTTATAGTCCAGTCCACCTTATAGTCCAGTCCACCTTATAGCCCAGTTCACCTTATAGTCCAGTCCTCCTTATAGTCCAGTCCACCTCATAGCCCAGTCCACCTTATAGTCCAGTTCACCTTATAGTCCAGTCCACCTTATAGTCCAGTCCACCTTATAGTCCAGTTCACCTTATAGTCCAGTCCACCTTATAGTCCAGTCCACCTCATAGCCCAGTTCACCTTATAGTCCAGTCCACCTTATAGTCCAGTCCACCTTATAGCCCAGTTCACCTTATAGTCCAGTCCTCCTTATAGTCCAGTCCACCTCATAGCCCAGTCCACCTTATAGTCCAGTTCACCTTATAGTCCAGTCCACCTTATAGTCCAGTCCACCTTATAGTCCAGTTCACCTTATAGTCCAGTCCACCTTATAGTCCAGTCCACCTCATAGCCCAGTTCACCTTATAGTCCAGTCCACCTTATAGTCCAGTCCACCTTATAGCCCAGTTCACCTTATAGTCCAGTCCTCCTTATAGTCCAGTCCACCTCATAGCCCAGTCCACCTTATAGTCCAGTTCACCTTATAGTCCAGTCCACCTTATAGTCCAGTCCACCTTATAGCCCAGTCCACCTTATAGTCCAGCAGAGTATTAAATGGACATAGGTAAGAACACAGTAAGGTTCTTTAGTGTCTTTGTGTTTAGTTTTACTAGTACTTTAACAGTTACTGAACAAACATTGACTATTTTATACAAAACTACAGACATTTAAGATGAAATATTTTATTTCATAATAAAGAATGATTTGAATGTTGGAAAAAACACAATAACTAATTTTGGCCAAAAAATGCAGTTAGTGTCATTGGACTTTATAGGACAGTGAACTACAACATGTTGTGCTTGTTTTGTTTTTTTTAGTTTTAGTTTTCACAGACAGATCAGTGTTTTATCACTTACTCACACACAGCTGGTTCAAAGGGCAACAGTTTAGCAACAGTTCCCAGGAAAAGTCATGAGGGCATGGGTGTGTAATCATAGAAGCTGCTGTTGACATGTCTTCAAACTGTGTGAGGGATGACAGCGGTGTAATATGAATGTTGATGCCTGCCTCTAAAAGCCAAATATTTGTTTTGTTTTAATCTCCCTACAGTCTGACAGGTTGACACATGACAGTTGGGAGTGTTTCAAGTCAACTTACTTCACTGCAGTTGACAATTTAGGAACTTTTTTTCCTTCTCTGACACATGAATTGCTCTTATGTGGTAACCCATCCATCTGGTGCTGGGAACAGACTAAAACTGACACTATATGTTATTTGCAAAGAGAACTGCAATCATGGAAAAATGGTTTTTGTTGCTTCAGCCAGTCCCCTATTAAAGTTTCACTCCCTTTTTCTGGTACCATGTGTCCTCTTGTCTTCAGAATTGTTTGTTCTTTTTTTCCCCCTCTATTATTTCACTTTCGACATGCCTCATTTTTTTTATTTCTCTCTGTCTCCTCATTTTATGCTCATCGCCTTTGTCACTTTTCTCCTTCTCTGTCTTGGTCTTTTCTCGTTCTTTTGTTTCGTTGTCACTTTCTCTCCGAGCAGCATGTTTTGTCATCTCTTTCTTGGTTCCTGTCTTTTTTGCACACCGTCTCTCTCTCACACACACAGACACACACACACACACACACACACACACACACACACACACACACACACACAGGTTTCCATGTCTTATGAGGACCAAGTTTTCAATCATCACTTCTAGGCAAAGTGAAAAATCAAACAATTAAATTGAAAAAATATAGAAAATACATTTAATTTAAAAGGATTAAAAGTGACAACAAAATTTAAATTATATATATATATATATATATATATATATAAATAAATAAAATAAAATAAAAAATAAGAGCAAAATGCAGACAACTTAGAAAAAGGAAAGAAAAAAAGGGAAGAAGAAAAAAGGGAAAAGAAGAAGAAGGGAGGAAAAAAGAAAACAATAAACAACATAAAAACTCTATTTGTTACCTACTTTCCTATCTGCTCATTTGTTTTTAGTTGTTTTTTTTTTTTGTTTTTTGTTTTTTGTATATATGTCTATGTTTAGTACTTTAGTACTAAACAATATTGTTATTGTTATTATTTTTATTATTATCATCATTTTTGTACTATGCACTATATTACTATAAGATGAATTTAGGTTATTGGGGAAGTGAAGAAGGGGTAGAATTAAATAAGCTTATGCTTCATCCTACTCCTTTTCGGACATGTCATTGTTATTATTATTATTGCTGTATTGATTATTGTTGCACTTTGCACATGTTCGAAATAAATCATTCAAATCAAATCAAATCAATATATAAATATATACACACACACATATCAGTGATGCATGGGCTGACTCAAAGTGAGCGGGTTCCCGCGGTCACCCACAGTTGCAGGTCCTTAAATAATATTTTTAATGATATTGTGGTTGTAGTTGTTTAAGATAAACATTAAAATAACCTGGTAAATACACTTTAAGTGAATGTTGGTGAAGGTATCGTCCATCGTGGTCAGTATCTTACAGTATGGAGGGAGAGAGAGAGGAAATAAACAAACAAACATCCAAACAAAAACACTAAGGTTTGGACACATTGGCTGAGATTTTTAAAGATGATGAGCGGCTCCCAGTGTTTTCGTTTCCATGGAAACGAGGTTCAAATGTGTCTTTGGGTGTTACAGGTGGTCGACCCCTGGTTTAGATGCTGCGTTAGCGTTGATCACTTTTGAATGATGAAGCAGAACAAACAATGGGTCACTAAGAAAATGAAAGACTGTTTGACAGCAAAGAAAAAGGCTTTTGTACAAAGTGACAAAGTTAGAATGAGGGATCTGCAGAAGGCGTTCAGGAGGAAGGCCAGGGTGGCTAAAATCCACTATAAACACGAGGTGGAATCTGGTAATGTTAGAAGCATGGAGGGAGGGGCTTGAACATCATGATGGGCACAGGAACCAAACCTGCAGCAGGTGACTGCCCAGACTCCGCCTCTCTTGCAGAACAATTAAACAGCTTCTTCACTCATTTTAACAGTAACGTCCCACCGATCACCTGGACCCCCCCAACCACCACACAACCCCTGGTAACCTCCATCCTATGCAGAGTCTACCCCAACACAGCCCCTGGCCCTGACGGGCTCAGGGGCAGGGTACTCAAAGACTGTTCCATCCAGCTGGGAGGAGTGTTTACCAGGTTGTTCCAGAACCTGTTGGACTCAGGCATCGTACCCCACCAATGGAAGGAGTCGGCCATCATACCCATCCCCAAAAAACTAAACCTAAAGACCTGAAGGACTACAGACCAGTGGCTCTGACATCCATCCTCTGCAAGTGCATAGAGAGGGTGGTCTGTGGTCAGCTGTTGGGGGAACTGGAAGGCAGACTGGACCCATTCCAGTTTGACTACAGGGCAAAAAGAGGAACTGATGATGCCAGTCCCCAAACAAATGGACTCCACACATCCACACACAAGGATTTTATTCATGGACTTCTCATCAGCTTTTAATACTGTAGACCAGGGGTTCTCAAACTTTTTTGGCCCAGGTCCCCCTTGGAGGGGTGAAATTTTTCCATGTCCCCCCTCATCCTCGCGATACTGAAAATGATAAAAAACCACTTCAACAATGATTATTATGAAACAATGATAACCTTTTTTAATAGTGCTTTTGTGCAAACCAGCCACATTTTCAGGTATTATAATATAAATGAACACTTCAGAAACAACAATTTTAAATAATTTTAAAATAATAAACGGAACAAAAGACACACAAAACTGTGTGTGTGTGTGTGTGACAGACAGACAGACAGACAGACAGACAGACAGACAGACAGAGACTTAATGAGAGGGATGATCTTGTCAAACTCAATATAACTATCAATGTACTTTCTCTTTTTAGGGTTAGGGCGTTTGTTTTTGTCATTGTCATTTTCATTGTCATTTCTTTTACCACTTCTTGAGGAACTTGGCGGACACAAAAATCGATCCATGTTCGCTGCAGGGTGGCTAAAAATAGCCTGTGACTCGCTCCGTCTCAATTTAGTCAAGCTGGCGTCAAACAGCGCTGTTACTTCTGCCCGCTCGCTACAAAATAAAACTTCCGCATTTCAAAATAAAACAGCAAAAAAACAAAAAACAAAACCGTAAATAATTTCGCGTACCCCCTGGACATGCGCCACGTCCCCCTAGGGGTCTGCGGACCCCAGTTTGAGAACCGTGGCTGTAATGACACCCTCTTTCACTGCCTCTCACCTTCAGGTTCATGGATAAAGGACTTTTTAACAAACAGGCCACAACATGTGCTTTAAATGGTTTTAAGTCCAGCACAATGGGTTTAAAAACGGGGTTCCCCAGGGCTGTGTTTTATCAACACTACTGTTCTCTGCAAACATAAACAACATCACCAGCAGCAGAGAAGGACTGAAACTTTTTAAATATGTGGATGACATGGCTTTGGTGGCACACAATACAGACATGCAAGCCCTGACCCAGTACCAACAGGAGGTCCACACCCTGGTCCACTAATTTAAGGACAGCTCACTGGAGCTCAACATATTAAAAACTAAAGGACTATGCTGTGGATCTTCTGGGAAAACCCCAGACCTGTTTGAACCCGTGCAGGTCCATGGTCTGGTTGTGGAGCAGGTCCATGGTCTGGGTGTGGAGCAGGTCCATGGTCTGTGTGTGGAGCAGGTCCATGGTCTGTGTGTGGAGCAGGTCCATGGTCTGTGTGTGGAGCACGTCCATGGTCTGTGTGTGGAGCAGGTCTATGGTCTGTGTGTGGAGCAGGTCTATGGTCTGTGTGTGGAGCAGGTCTATGGTCTGTGTGTGGAGCAGGTCCATGGTCTGTGTGTGGAGCACGTCCATGGTCTGTGTGTGGAGCAGGTCTATGGTCTGTGTGTGGAGCAGGTCCATGGTCTGTGTGTGGAGCAGGTCCATGGTCTGTGTGTGGAGCAGGTCTATGGTCTGTGTGTGGAGCAGGTCTATGGTCTGTGTGTGGAGCAGGTCCATGGTCTGTGTGTGGAGCAGGTCTATGGTCTGTGTGTGGAGCAGGTCCATGGTCTGGGTGTGGAGCAGGTCTATGGTCTAAGTGTGGAGCAGGTCCATGGTCTGTGTGTGGAGCACGTCCATGGTCTGTGTGTGGAGCAGGTCTATGGTCTGTGTGTGGAGCAGGTCCATGGTCTGTGTGTGGAGCAGGTCCATGGTCTGTGTGTGGAGCACGTCCATGGTCTGTGTGTGGAGCAGGTCTATGGTCTGTGTGTGGAGCAGGTCCATGGTCTGTGTGTGGAGCAGGTCTATGGTCTGTGTGTGGAGCAGATCCATGGTCTGTGTGTGGAGCAGGTCTATGGTCTGTGTGTGGAGCAGGTCCATGGTCTGTGTGTGGAGCAGGTCCATGGTCTGTGTGTGGAGCACGTCCATGGTCTGTGTGTGGAGCAGGTCCATGGTCTGTGTGTGGAGCAGGTCCATGGTCTGTGTGTGGAGCAGGTCTATGGTCTGTGTGTGGAGCAGGTGTTGTCTTTTAAATATGTGGGGGTTCAGAAGGACACCACTTTGTCCTTTCAGCAGCGCCTCCACCTACTCAGAAAGCTGAGGTCTTTTAACGTCAACAAGGACATTTTAACAGTCATTTATAAATCACTCATTGAATCCACCCTAACCCTACAATATCTCCACCTGGTACAACTTCCTCACAATCAAACATAAAACAAAACTCTCCCGAATAATAAACACAGTCGCTCAGTGATGAGGAAAGCCCCCCCTCATCACTGAGGACCCCTCCCATCCCCTCCATCACTGAGGCAGATGCTACAGAACCCCCCTGGCCAGGAAAAACATTTACATAAAATCATTCATCCCCTCTGCAATAACACAAACATGTCTGCACTGTGTTTTTAGGGGTTTTAATTATTTTATGTGTCTATTAATTGTGGCAATGTGTTTTGGTGGGGAGGGTGTTTTGAGAAGCCGTGACAAAAACAAATTTCTGTTTTTTATGTAGAACAGACAATAAAGCTCTCTCTCTCTCTCTCTCTCTCTCTCTCTCTCTCTCTCTCTCTCTCTCTCTCTCTCTCTCTCTCTCTCTCTCTCTCTCTCTCTCTCTCTCTCTCTCTCTCTCTCTCTCTCTCTCTCTCTCTCTCTCTCTCTCTCTCTATATATATATATATATATATATATATATATAGCGATCTATCTGTCTGTCTATCTAAACATATTTATAAACATATTAACTTACAAACAATGACATGGAATTTAAACACAGAAATAAATGCAGGAATGTGAGTCAGGACTAAGGTCAAGTGAATATGTTTATAGGGGACATCATTTGCATAATTCACACAGAAGTATATTTTATTAATTATAAACCAATAATATAACCAATCATAGTTGTACAATAACACTGAAGGCATTCTATTCTATTCTACTGTATTAGTGGGGACCTACATTTATATTTAACCCTCATGGGGACCTGAATTTTGGTCCCAATGGTGTCAGAGGTCCCCATAGTGACTGTGAAAACAAACACACACAGTAAATCCTCCTGTAAAGTCAGGGAAAATATGATTTTTGAAACCCACAAAAAAATTCACATTGTGCAGAATATTCAGTGCATCATTTCACTTGATAAAAAATAACAGTCGCCTACAGCTGAAAAGCTGGCACATCAACATTTTCAGGTTTTATCTGGGGTTTAGGGACAGTATTAGGGGTACATAATGTGTGGTTCTGGTGTCCAAGTGAGAGGGACCGTAACATGGTGAGGAGACAATTGTGTCCGAAGGGCCTGGTGTAATCCTTATCTAACATATATTCACTAATGGGCTCCTCAACTTAGGACATTATCAAACTGTGACAGCAGGGGATAATTAGGTGTATCCATTTAGATTATGTTACAATTATATGCCAGTTTTAAAGTAAAAAAAGAAACATTTTTCATAAGGTATTATCCAGATTAGTGCTTGTTCTTCTGCATGTGTCAGGACTAAACTTGGGTTACAACGCAAAAGCACGACTCGACGTTCAAAAATAAACAAAGGTTTAATAACAAAGTACAACATAAAACATTCATACAGAGGGTTTTAACAAATATATGACCCCCCACCAGTAAACCAGGCATAAGTGTGTGTAAATCCAAACAGAGTTATGTGTGTATCTTGGTAGAGTGGAAACTAAGGTTTAAGATGGTGAAAAAATGATGTTTCTATCACAAGTAGAACCAAAGTTATGGTCATTTTAATATCCACATTTGGACATATTTTACAATTTGCATATTTTTAGATATTGTCCGTTAAAGTTTTGGACTGTTTTGGGGTAGGGAGTCCTTAGCAACGCATAATAATTTGTATCCGATTGACACAAATTGTTGACAGATGTTAAAGGACACTCTGATGGACATGTCACAGAAGTTTTATATATTATAATAATAGGACAGAAGTGTGACGTATTATAATCATTTGGCTTACACCATTGGACAGAACATTCAATATAAGCTTTTACCTCGTACCAAACACTTGGGTGTTTACCCACGGAACGGAGATCGTTTTGTTCGGCGAAAAGAGGTGGAAGTCGTCTTTGTCTTTGCTCAGCAATACCTGAACTTTTGTCACCGCTTAAATAATTGACTCAATAAACACCTTTATTGATTGGATTTCAATGTAATGACCACAGGAAGTGAACATAGAGGTGTTAAGGTACCGTTTTTTGATAAGGTGTAAACACTAATAACAAATCACCTTCCAGCCTAAATTTGGCTGTAGCTCTGAACGGCTCAGTGCAACTTATGCCTGGTTTGGTGGTGGTGGGTCACATATGTTAAAGTAGTAAATTAAAATTAAATTCACGCACTTAGAGGAAAAAACTGATGAGACCAAGTATCAAAACAAAAGACAAGGTTTCAAAAACTCTTTCATTAGACTATGACTGGTTCACTGTAAAAGGACGAGGAAAACACTTACTATATATACACACACATACACTGAAAAAGGAAAACATTCAATCAACTTAAAAACATCTTTAATTTGGACTCTTATCTAATAATTTGGACTTTTGAAGAGTTGGGAGCAAAGATGGGGCAGCGGTACCAAAAATATTAGAAGGGAATAAAATAGTTTGGGAACAGACTAAATAATAGCTACAAAACCAAGGATGAGAACAGGAGCCAAGAACCTAGAGCAGGACCCAGAGAACTGACACAAACCAGAAGTGAGGGAACCGATACTCCACCTAAGGGTGGAGAGAGAGAGAGAGACACAATGGAGGTGAAGTGTCAACAGAGGGACATGGTGATCAGCTGTGTTATCAATAAACTGTAAATCTGAGACCGGATGATCCAGAGCTCATCGCTGGCTCGACTCAAGTTGATCCTGAGTTTGGACCCAGCGCCGGACTTTTCATCAGATCCAGAACTTTACCATAATTTTAACTTTTTTTATGGTCACACTTAAAACAATGAGGTTGAGCGAACCAAATGAGGGTTAGGGTCATTTTAATGTAATTTGATTCACTTAACTAGATGTTTTTTATGTGTGACCTATTGAAGAATTTTTAAGGTGATTCAATGTTTTAATTTTTTCAGTGTAAGGACCAACAGCACATACATGGGGAACAAGGGTAAAGGTCAAACCAGACAAAACAGAACATAAAAGGATATTTATCAAAATAAACATGTGACAGATAAACATAGAAACATCTCAGACGGTATTATTGTGATGAGTGGCTGTTCTTGGTGCTGCCAGTGCTCTAACTTTTCCCTCTAACAATAAACATCTTTCATCCTGAGCCTCGTGTACAGAGCAACACGTTGTTTTGGTTTTTTTTTTTGTCTTTGTTTTAGCCAGCGCTGAGCAGAAAGCACATTTGCTCACTGACTGACAAGCCTCACTGAGATACTTTCTTGTTAAGAGCTTGTGTTGTCCGTGTTTCTGTGAACACTGTGGATTGGATAGAATTTCATCAGGCGTAAATAATGGCATCTATCTGTAAATAGCACTGGAGCAGGAGAGCAACAGATGCTGCTCCTGGTGAAGGAGAAAAGCCTGCTCTCCTCCACTGAGCCTTCTCTCCACATGCTGCCACTCACGTATTTGGCTCCCATTAACACTGATCTATATTAATTCCTTGAAAAAAAAAAGGGGATGAATAAGGAAGTTGATTAAGGAAATGAAAATCTATTCTGCTGAGCCGAAGCTCAATGTGTTCCAGTCTGTTTCACACTCTGGGATTTTTAAACCTTAATGGCTATCCAGTTAGTTACAGATCAGCGAAGCAAGGCTGGGATACAATGTTTATTTATCCATCTACTTATTCTTTTTAAACATTTAACCCATCTCTTTCAAGATGTACGAACTGTGGCCTAAAAGTAGAAACACACTTACCAGTCCTTCCAGGATTCTCAGGCTTTTTTTCCCCTGTTTGTTTCGCCCTAAAATGTCTGATGTTTGATGAGCTTTTCCAAAAAAAATTGTTGTGGTCCTTTTGAAACTTTTGTTGTGAGAGGAAGTGAAAGTTGCAATAAATATTTTCCCTTTTTGGAATGAAAAATATGTAATATTTGAAATATTTAGTTACTGGAAAATGAATTCAAAGTCCTTGTGATATGGTACCTTTGACCCAGATGGAAAATAAACAATTAGGAGCATAAAAAAATACAACTAAATATATATTTATTAACAAATGCACATGTTGGTTCAAAGGTTAAAGTTCATATGACCTCACAACACTACATGAAGTTATAAAATATAAATGTGTCAGCCAGTCAAAAAAACACAAAAAACATTATTACTAGTACTGTGTACTGTGTACTGTGTACTGTGTACTGTGTACTGTGTACTGTGTACTGTGTAGTAGAGGCAGTTTCTGACAAAAATAAAACAAAGACACTGAGATATTAAGACAAACCTTCAAATGTGGCAAATAAAGTATTACCTGGATGAAAAAAAAATGCAGCAAAAAACTACTCTTCCAAATGCACCTGTCCCAAGAATGGCTCCATATTTGTACTTGTGAAAAACCATCTCATCTCAGATGTAGCTTGTGTACAGTCGACAAAAACTCCTTGTGCTACAGTAGTTTGATAAGACGTACCTGGCATTCATCAATAGTTGAAATGAAAGCTAACACCTTCTCATGTCCACCGAGGCTTGTATCCTCCCATTGATTTCTGGCGAGGCATTTGCTCACCCCAGCCAAGGTCCAAATGCAATTTAAGTGTTGTGTGGGGACGCATTTCTACCACAGAACCTGACACGGTGTGGTCAATAGCCCCAGGCAGTGAATGAGCTCTCAAGTGGCGTACAGCAACAGCCAGATGTATTTCCTCTTCTAGCTCACCTCACGCCTCCTCATCAAATTAAACGATAGAAGCTGGAGGGCTTTCTGCAGGCCTTCTGCGTGCTTTCACTCTTCAATCTCTAAGAGGACAAGGCAGGCTGACGACAAACACGGCTACGAACACGTGCAGCAAATAAAAAAAAAAAAAAAAAAACCCACTTCAATTATTCCATTTAAAATGGCATCAGCTCTCGACCCTCTACTTCAGGAAATTAAATTTCAAAATGGACCATGGCTGCAGCAGCAAAACAAAGGCGCTTGATGATTAAGGGTGGATTTTAATAATACCAGATTTTCTACACAGGTCTGCAGAATATGGGGAATGAGTGTAATCATTTCCAGGTCTTGAAAGGTTAGGGAATTTAACAAAAAGCTCTGAAAAATGTGGAGCGCAATGATCATATCTTTTATGTGTGATGGAAACGTACCTGGTCAACGGGTAACTACATTTACCATGTATTATTAACTAAATTAACAGTATGTCATTAATAGAAAGTGTTTAACCAGTTTGACTGAAGGAGAAATGGGGAGAAGTATTTGATGTCAAAGGAGTAAAGATGTTTTTTTTTTTATTTGTGTAAACATAATGGCACCAGAGATACTCTCAGTGCACTTATCCATAGAATGGACAGAAATCTACCTCCTGGTTGTGACACGACCCCCCCCCCCCAGCTGCTAAAAGAAAATAAATGTTATATTTGCACTACTTACTCTGTTTTTTGCACTATTCATTCTGTTTTTTGCACTATTCGTTCAGTTTACTCTGTTCCTTAGATGCTTTTTACTTATTTATTTTAGTATGTGTGCTCCGGAAGCCAAGCAACGACATCTCGTTGCCAAAAATCCCACTGTGTGTATTCTTGTGCAATGACAATAAAGGAAGTCTAAGTCTAAGTCTAAGATGTTTTTAACTGTGAGTGTGCTGTAAAAAAAAAAGGTCATAATGAATGAAACACAATTAAAAACTCCAAACCATCACAGTGTAAATCTGTAAACTCTAAAAACAGTTTGATACGGTTTCACTGAATCACTGCAAAAAAGTTTATCATGAAAAAAAAACACATTTCCCTTCTCTTGTATATTTTTTAAATGGAAAAATGCCATAATATGTATTATGTTCAATACGGTACTTGTTACATTTATTTCTTGAAAATATTTTTTTTCCACAGTTAGATGTACATTTTGTTGTACTGATACATGCTGCGGTACTTCTAACAAATACATTTACATGTAAAAACAAAATGACAGTTTGTCCATGTATATTTTTTACGCTGAGCAGTGAGCGCTCCTGCCTCACAGCAGAAGACCTGGGTTCGATTCCCGGACCATGTGGGTCTTTCTGTGGAGTTCACATGTTTCTGTCCTCATGTCTGGATGGGTTTCGTCTGGGTGCTCCGGTTCCCCCCATCACCCAAAAACATGCTTGTTTTTCCAGCGGGTGATTCTAACCATTACTCTGGTTCTACAGCTGGAGATGGTTTTTTATAGTATGTTCTGTAACTAACTGAAAGGTTTCCAGTCAGCTACTGGTCAGAACATCTGATAACAGCTCCTTCTATGTTGTCTGATCAATAAATGATTGATTTAAGTTGAATATTTTCTCTCCTTGTATGTAGTAATTGAACATTCCACAATTGTTTAATGCAGTTACTGGATGCACTGTCAATATTTTCAGATTTTCTTTCTTCTGGAACACTACTGCAGTCACAGCTGACATGTTATAACAGCTTAGACTTTTGGCTACTGACATTAATACATGTTTACTATATGTGACCCGCTACCACGAAACCAGGCATAAGTGGCGCTGAGCCGTTCAGAGCTACAGCCAAATTTAGGCTGGAAGGTGATTTGTTATTAGTGTTTACACCTTATCAAAAAACGGTACCTTAACACCTCTATGTTCACTTCCTGTGGTCATTACATTGAAATCCAATCAATAAAGGTGTTTATTGAGTCAATTATTTAAGCGGTGACAAAAGTTCAGGTATTGCTGAGCAAAGACAAAGACGACTTCCACCTCTTTTCGCCGAACAAAACGATCTCCGTTCCGTGGGTAAACACCCAAGTGTTTGGTACGAGGTAAAAGCTTATATTGAATGTTCTGTCCAATGGTGTAAGCCAAATGATTATAATACGTCACACTTCTGTCCTATTATTATAATATATAAAACTTCTGTGACATGTCCATCAGAGTGTCCTTTAACATCTGTCAACAATTTGTGTCAATCGGATACAAATTATTATGCGTTGCTAAGGACTTCCTACCCCAAAACAGTCCAAAACTTTAACGGACAATATCTAAAAATATGCAAATTGTAAAATATGTCCAAATGTGGATATTAAAATGACCATAACTTTGGTTCTACTTGTGATAGAAACATCATTTTTTCACCATCTTAAACCTTAGTTTCCACTCTACCAAGATACACACATAACTCTGTTTGGATTTACACACACTTATGTCTGGTTTACTGGTGGTGGGTCACGTATGGTCTGCCAACATCAGGTGCTGCCATCATACAAACAGCTGAAAAGTAACACAATGTACTTGTATATCTGTTAAAAAATGATGTATCCCTTTGTTCCCAACCCTGGTCCTCGAGGCACAGTGTCCTGCATGTTTTAGATGTTTCCCTCTTTGAACACACCTCATTCTTCTGCAGAGCTGGATGATAAGCATCTAAAACATGCAGGTCAGTGTGCCTTGAGGATCAGGGTTTGGAAACACTGGTTTAAATGAGTGGAAATGCACGAAGGCCGTCACCAGCTTCAGCATTCGACCACTCAGTCGGGAAAATAATTGCCCCAGGAAACTGACGGAGTGTCAGGTCACACACGCTTGTGTCTTCTATTGTCTTTTGTCTCACAGTGACACGGACAGACACTATGGAAGCACCTTGTGTTCTTCAATGGAGGGAGATAAACTGTATATAGCATTCTCTTTCAAATGTTACAAATCTCTTGCAATAATATAATAAAATATGCATTATTCATTCCTTCTAGCATGTTGAAGGGAGGGCAGTAAAATATGCATATGGCGTGTGTGTGCTCGTTCAAAAGTCAATGTCAGGCGACGTATGATTGGTGATGAGAAGAGAGATTAGTTGAGTGAGGACAACATGGGAACATATATGGCCACTTGACGACTGCCGCCAATGACTGTAATATTGGAAAAGAGCGGGAAGCTGGTGTAAATAATTTTCAATCTAGTGTATGATAAGAATCCATTTACAGTCCCCAGGTGTGACAAACAAAAGGTCTGGATGTGTTTGTTCCAGATCTGTCGAAATGGTTTTGCTTTATTTCCCATTGAGATAGGGTAGGCAGGGAATGTGGGATTGGGGTGCTGGGGGTGCCAAGCGAGTAATTTCACTGCCTACACTCTGCAGAGGGTATAATTGCAGACCTTAAAAACACCCAATTTGTTCTGGCACATGTGAAAAGCTGGAAAAAGGCAGGAATCATCAGTCATGTGGGTACACAAGCATGTGGTATCTGTGTGTACGAGTAAGTGTGAGACAAGGATAATTACACATTAGGATGAGATGTTCATAACATGTATGAATACAACCATATGTATATATTTGGAAATAGAGTCAAAAATGCACCTGTTGTTTCTTTCCAAGAACCTCATCATGACAGAGTATATTTATGAGGTGGCATAAATAAATGCACTATATTTTTAGGTAACATATTCTATTTTATGTTGGTGATTTCCAAGTGTTTTTCTTTTGGCCTGGGGGTCTGTGTGAATGAGTAATAGACAGAGTAATAGTTTCATCCTCGCCCAGCTAAATTTGTTTTTCGTTCGTCTGCCTCAAAAAAAAAAAAAAAGGCTAAACAAAACAAAAACTGCCAAAAAAAAAAGATAAATAGCAGCCACCCAATTACTCTGGCATCACCGTATTCAGGAATTTATGTTTACATTATCAAGATGTACCACTGCTCTGCATGACAACACCTTGCCACAGAAACAAATGGCATTTACATTTCCTCTGGGTGGTAGCTAGGTGCAGGTTCCTATTCATTTAGCCAGTTTCCCTCCTGAAGTAATGGGAGGCCCTGACCTAGAGCCTCTCTGTCAGCCCATTAGTGAGCGTGGAGAGCACTGAATCGGTGCCTCCGCTGTTCTGCCACTCACAAACACCCCCTAGAATCAACACAAACAAGCCCAGAACGCTGCCCCTCCTGCTCACACACACACAGCTAGGCAAGATGAAGCTGGGGCATTGATTTTATAATGATGCCCTGGCTGCTTCCAGCCATGAAGGAATTGGAGCTGGCTGAGCTGAGCTCTTGGAGTGTGGAGAGTTTTTTGGATAGGAGCCTGGCTGGTTGCTGCGACTAGTCCAGTGGAGAGGCTAGGCTACAGACGTGTGCAGTCGGTGGATCCAGAGCATGTAGAACATGGAGAGGCAGCCGTGCCCAACTTTACAGAAGCACCCGAAGCCAAGCGTCCCTCCTCAGCACACACAGACCTGCAACTGCCAATCAAAGCAGCCTTAGGCGCTGCCACTGCCTTGTGTGCATAAATTAGCATGTATTTGCATAAGAATCCACTCGTTTAGCAGACCCACTTGGCTCTCCCCCCAAATGGCATTTTCTTGCTCCCCCTCCCTCTATTTCTCACTTTTCCTCTCCTTATCCTTTTACAAGCACCGATAAGAGCTAGAAAATAGTGTGTTAACCCTTGTCACGCCAAACCTCTCTTGACACAAATTACAACGTGTGCATGCATGATTACGTGCATATGTTTGTTTGTTTTGGGCTTTCAATTCAGCAAAATTAACTCAATGATTCACAAGACACACAAACAAATATAGGTATGGTTCAACACTGTACACAGTACACCATCGGTAGTTAGTTTATTTTGATTGTGTTACTGAGTAAAAAACAAACCAAAAAAAACAGCCAACAAAGAAAGTAGAGAAATAAATAAATGACTGCAGTCAGATTTGTCAATCTGACAAATCAATTCAATAACACATTCTAAAGGGAGTGGGAGGAAGTAAAACTTATCAAATCTCACCCCTTAACGACAAAACTGAAAACATTATGCTACAATTGAAAGACAGTCGTTCAGTTGAATTTATTTTGAACAGACAAAATCATCCATACATCAATCAACATAGTCAAAAAAAAAATGTTTGTACTCGAAAGTAAATGTAAAGTGCAACTAAACAACATGGTTTGATTAGTGGTGAAAAGGAAGACTAGCCTAGCCCTGCTAGCTATCAAACCAGCCATAGGATACGCCACCAACCACAAGAAAAAACACACATCAGAAATAAACTAGAGCACTCCGAGAGTGCAGACCTCCATAAAGCAGCGCAAGTCTGTAAAGGTCATACATTTTGCAAATATACCATTGGCTTGACGTTATCTGATGTAAAAATGTGACGTCATGGAGCCTATTGGTGTCATCTCATCTGAGGTCCAAAGGTCAGAAGTAAATGAAAAAAAAACAAAAACACATCTGATACTATCTGGTCTGGATTCTAAGATATCACCACTGATGTGTTTGGACTGTTAACCTTCACTGTGACCTTGACCTTTGACCTTTCTACCTCAAAATTGGTTTCTTCCTTAATGCATTATCAATAATCTCTGAAAGTTTCATCAAAATCTATCTTCTATTGCTGACAGACAAACAGACGGTAAAACATAACATTGGCAGAGGTAACAATGTCCCTGGTGTTCTGTCCTTACATCCTCCTCAGAAGGATAAACCTTGCTTTGAAAGTTTGAAGTTATTTTTCCTCACCACTTCTCCACATATGTTGTACATTTATTCAGACAAATCCTCTGCGAGTGGAAAATGATTACTTCTACCAACTTGACAACTTTTAACTTTGTGCATTAAAAGAAGAGCCCAGTTTATGACCCACATAGCTTCTTCCACCAACACAGTTGTATTATTTAAACGTACAGTTCAGCCTCAGAGCACAGCAGTGGAATTACACCCTTCTATAGTTCAGACGACAGCAAAAAATTAGTTACTGGTCAGTAATGGTTACAAAGAAAGTGAGCAAGAACAGAGGAGAAGAATGGGAAGAAATTAATTTTTCACCATGAACAGTCAATCAGGACACCATCCAACACGCCTGGCAGGGATTAATAAGTAAAGTACAGACGGCTACGCATTGCCCCGCACACACATTTTGGGATGCAGTAATTGGGTTGGATTGTGCCTTCAGAGTCAACTTGAAGCTGGGCACATGAGTCTAATGAAGCTTTCTCTGACTCCGTTGCTCTTTTCTTGCCTATTTCACTTATTTTCAGCATAGTTCATAGTTCTGGTGTGGTGAATTATTAACAGCGCCCTTTGTTCCCTAAAGCTGACTACAATCACTGAGTTCATTGCTCTCAGCCATCTTCCACAGGTGACTAGTTTCTGTGGATATGTTAAACAATAGATGAGACAGTCATATATCATGCCCCTTCATTCAAAGTGATTACGTGTCTTTAATGTAAATGCATCAGTGCTTTTATGTTGCCCTGTGTGGACGACTACTCGCACCATTTTCCTTTTCATGGAAATCATCAGAATATTGATGGGATGTGTGTGTCCATATACAACTGCAGGGTCTTTGCACATTTATGACAATCAAATATAGAATACTTTTTAACAGTAAGTAAGTAAGTAAGTAAGTAATCTTTATTTGTATAGCGCTTTTCACAGACATGGGTCTGACCCTGACCCTACTGGGAGCAACTTAGGGTTCAGTGTCTTGCTCAAGGACACTTCGACATGTGGACAGCCAGAGCCGGGACGGGAACCGCCAAAACCTTCGATCATCGGACGACCCGCTCTACCAGCTGAGCCACAGCCGCCCTAAGACCATTTAAGACCATATGGTCTGAAGAACCCACAGTATTTCGACCTTTAGCATAAGAATAAAAGACAAAGAATGTGTTTGTGTGGCCAAACAAAGTATTGAAGAAGACATTTTTAGTTGATTCAATGTTTGACTTTTTTAGTGTACATGTTTGTAGATCTGATAATCTACCTTTGGCAAATGTGAGTTCCCATCATCTATCCGAGTGTCCTAGTGTTAGTGGGTGTTTGTGCTTTTACTTTCAAGTCCGAACAGCAGCTCACACCCCAGGAGGTTGTACATCCGCTCAGGGCAGCGCTCTCCCCTCCCTCGCTGGTCCAAGCAAATGGCTGAGCTCCCTGTCACCTGTGTTTGCTGGCTTTCCTCATATCTAATATGAGTCACACACACACTCAAAGAAACACACACACCCAAAGGGCTTAGACTGTCCTGTCTCATCCCATTTCCTCAGCGCCTTTGATCCCCAACCCTCCCAAAAATACATTGCCCCCCTTGCAATGTTAACTTCCTGCCATGGCATTTAAGCTTCCTTGTCTGCCTGGAGGTACCACAGCTTTGGTGCTAGCTACTGCTGTCTCCTAATGACAGCTAGTGCAGGAACAGGCGAAGGGAGGGTGTCGGACAACAGGAGCAGGACAAAAGGCCCTGAGGTGCACCACAAGATAAGGACGCCTCATTACTGTCGAAGAAGGGTTAATGCTCACAAATGGCTTTGAAGGGCTCCTCCCCAAATAGCGGTGGTTATTATGAGAGCTAATGATGCCAGCAGAGGGCCTTGCTTGTTGATTAGCCTAAATGGAGGACTAATAGAAGTGCGTGAGCATAATTAATGACTGAAGGGGAGCCTAACGAAGACAAGAACACACCGCTGTAGTGGGGGGTGTTCCCGGGTTAAGTGTGTCCCCGGACAACATGGCAGGGCCACCTCATCAGCTGGCCAAGCTATCCCAATGCCATCCTGTGCCATGCCCTGCCATGCCATGCCACGACACCCACTCCGGCACCCAGACAAGCCAGCCTTTGAGGCCGGGCCTAATTAGCTGTCACAGCAGGTGGAGCAGGGACCAGGAACACTGTGTGGTCTGCTCTCTGACAGCACAGGTCCCCACAGAGCTCCCCTACACAATGACCACACAGCAGCACTGTGTGTATGTGCGCTGACAGTGCATGTCTATACACACCTGTGTATGTGAGCGTTGTCACACACTTGAGGTTGACAGAGACAATGAGATAAAAAAAAATAAAACGACAGGATGCGATGGTGAAGATGCAGAGTACACACACTGTCCCAGACGAGCAGAAAGAAGCTCATTTTATTGTAAATGTGGGAAGAAGAAGGTAGAGTGTAGGCGTCTGTATGGGTATATATATTTATATGGAAAACTTTACCCTTTATTTATTTAGTCAGTAATAGTTGGCCTTTGCCTCTGTTAAATCTGACTTTACTGCAAAACAAACTCATGTAGGACACATGTGTGAACTCAATATAATTATATATAAGGTTATAAAATAACCAAAGTAATAACAATACATTTCATTTGTACTAGTTAGTCAAAACAACACACACACACACACACACACACAGACAAAAGTACAGCAAATAATGACATAACTATCGTGTTCTGCTCACCAACAGATTTACAGGTACTAGCAGGTGTGTGTGTGTGTGTGTGTGTGTGTGTGATTTATAGTGTGTATTATGTGTAGTAAATGCCACAGGTGTTCTAGTCAGTGAAGAAAGAAAAGGTACAATACTAATTTTAGGTGCAAAAATTGTTTTCTTTGTGTACATCCTTGCTCATACACAATAATTCAGCTTCCCTCTCTCTTAATAGTGGCCCATTTACACACTTCCTGTGTACCGTCACACCTCTGTCACCTCCCTCTCAGCACAATACATTACTTAGTGTGTTTTCTTCAACCCCCTGCTGTGTTTGTGAGGAGGATACAGTGCATTCTGATGCTTCCCTCTGTATGTAAGGCTTATGTAAGCTGCAGTAATACTTCTTTACTGATACACACACACACACACACACACACACACACACGTTTCCATGTCTCATGAGGACCAACTTTGTAATCAAAACACATCTTTTGAAAAAATAAACTAAACAAAAATTTCAAAAATACAAAAAAGATAAAAATGAATGAATAAATAAAAAAGTGATAATTAACTTCAAGAAAAAAAATATTTAAAAGAAATACATGAAAAAAATACTTTTTAAATTGTGTAAAAATAATAAATTATTAAACAAAAAAAATACAACTAAAAGATTTTTAAAAATACATTAAAATAAATGAATTACAAATTGTTAAAAAATTTAATGAATAAAAATAAATACATAAATAAATAGTAATAACAAAATACATTTTTTATATATATATATATATATATATATATATATATATATACACACACACACACACACACACACACACATTTACAGTATAAATAAACTCCACTTCAAACCTTTGAAAAATTCATGTTTCACTTTACATCTGTTTCCCTCATGCTTTATGGGGACATATTAATTTATTTATAGGGCCACATCATTTCTATTTTACTAGTGGGGACCTTTAATTATATTTAACCCTTGTGGGGACCTGAATTGTGGTCCCCATAGTGTCAGAGGTCCCCATGGTGTGACTGTGTGAACATATTATATCAATGTCCCCATAAAGATAGAAATACACACACACACACACACACACACGCTGCAGCTCTGTTCACTCCTCTGGTTTAATCTATTACCATTTTTATGTGGCTCAAATATTCAGGCCGTGTTAACCAATGCATCATTATGAGGCATATAACTGCAAAAGCCAAAGGATTTATAGGCTTAAATAAATTATGTGATATGATAGTGCAAGTTTTATGAGTTGCAACTGTGCAAATATTCTTTTAAATAACAACAATAAAAGGAAAATATATAATATAGATATCAGGACGTTGTTGGAAGGTATGAGGAACTGATTTGTACTGTGGCAGGGTCTACACATTTCTGACACAGTATTTCTACCGTTAGCATAGCAGTTGAACCCACAAGTTAACATGATCCATATGTTATTATTGTAGTGGTTTAATGTGACCCCTGAACTAAAAACACTTTGACAGCCCTGGTCTAGAAGCAGGTCTTTATAATCATCTCACTAATATTCTATGAATTGATGGGTTTATTTGTGACATTTGTTTGTTGTTTTCCCTCCTGCCTTTGAGTCCTCACTAGTATTTCCTTCTATGTCCTACTGGTGGTTTTTTTTTTTATGTATCTGAAATCATTTCGATCGAGCGTGTACTTATGGACGCTGATGACAAACCTTATGCCCAAACACACACAACCAACATGCACATGATGTATTGTGCGTTTGCAGTGTAATATGTTTTACACGTGGTCACTATACATCACCTCTGATGTTGTGCGAGTAGGTCTATTTGATCCCATTTGGCAGATGGATCCAATTGTCCGGGCTGATATTGGGTTGTGACAGAAAGCAATCTAACGGCAGACTCATTGATGATGATGAGTTCTGTTCCATTGCACTGAGATCCAGTCCAATTTCAAAAGCAAATTCAGCCATTCATCTTCCAAATAATTGTGGCACTTTATCAATTGCTCCCAGTCTTTTATCTATCACTTCGATTGATGTGATCATTTTCACAAACAGCCTTCTGTGCTAACGCTGTCTTGGAACACAATTCCAGAGCTTTGTGTGTGTGTGTCTAAAGGCATCTCTGCACAGGTCCCCAGCATGCACGTGAATGTGAAAGTGTGTTTGCATTTGTTTGTCAGTGAGTAAATACAGAAACTTCTGTGTGTGTGTGTGTTTTTATTCCTATATTTATGGGGACATTGATATGTTTACACAGTCACACCACAGGGACCCCTGACACTATGGGGACCAAAATTCAGGTCCCCATGAGGATTAAATATAAATTAAGTTCCTCACGACTACAATGGAAATGATGTGGCCCTATAAATACATTAATTTAGTTTTTTTTCCTGGAAGTCCCCATAAAGCATGAGGGAAACAGGTGCAAAGCAAAACATGTATTTTTCAGAGGTTTGAACATCTGAAAAAACTAAAAAAGTATTTGTTTTTATGTCATTCAAAAGTATTGTTTAATTATCATTTATTATTATTATTTTTTCATATTTATTAGATTTTTTTATTTACTTTTAAATTAAATTAGCAAGGGATAATGTATTCCCCACGAGTTACTGTCAAAAAAAATTCCAGACATTATGATATGTCGTAAGTTCACATCATCTTGTTTGGTCTGAAGACATTAATACAAATGAAAACAGAACACGTTAGATTCACGGCCACTAGGGGCGTCTTGGCTACGCATTAGCACCATACCCTGAACATGTCATCAATATCCATCCATAAGATTTACAGTTATGTTATACACAGGCAGACAGACAGGCAGGCAGGCAGACAGGCAGGCAGACAGGCAGACAGACAGGCAGACAGACAGACAGACAGGCAGACAAACAGGCAGACAGACAGGCAGGCAGGCAGGCAGACAGACAGAGACAGACAGACAGGCAGGCAGGCAGGCAGGCAGGCAGACAGACAGGCAGACAAACAGGCAGACAGACAGGCAGGCAGACAGACAGACAGACAGGCAGACAAACAGGCAGACAGACAGACAGACAGGCAGGCAAACAGGCAGACAGACAGGCAGGCAGACAGACAGACAGACAGACAGACAGACAGACAGACAGACAGACAGGCAGACAAACAAGCAGACAGACAGGCAGGCAGGCAGACAGACAGACAGACAGACAGGCAGACAGACAAACAGGCAGACAGACAAACAGACAGGCAGACAAACAGGCAGACAGACAAACAGACAGGCAGACAAACAGACAGGCAGGCAGACAGACAGAATCATAACCTCCTTTGCAGAGGAAACAATACAAAAAGGTTAAACATTTTAAAAGACCAAGGTTTAAAAAGGTTACAAATTCCAAGTATCCCAGTATTTTTAAATTCAAATGACTGAAGTCGTCCATGCATGTGTTTGTCAAATGTTTGTCACACTGTCCATCTGCTGTGTGTACATTTGGGCTCTTTGCCCTCAGTGTCGACTGTTGGATGTTGTCATAGTCTGTGGCAGAGTGAGTCCAGCTTTATTCTCCTCTTCGCTCTGTGACTGTTCAGTGCTGGAGTGTGCACGGGTGCGGAGTGCACGGGTGCGGAGTGCACGGGTGCGGAGTGCACGGGTGCGGAGTGCACGGGTGCGGAGTGCACGGGTGCAGACCTGGCCTCTGTCTCAGAACAGCTGAGCAGGATCTACACGGTGTCACTACCTGAACCACTTTAGCTGTTTCTGTGATCTGACTCACAAACATTTAAACTTTGGCCTTGTGGCCTGATAGATGCTCTGAGGGAGGGGCCAGTTGTTGCCCTGCCCCCTGAAGGGGAGCGGGGCAACCACTGTGTCTGAGTCAGTTTGTTTGTCAGCAGGTTCACCCAAAAACTACCAGACCAATTTCCATGACATTTTCAAGAAAGGTTTGAGGTGGTCCAACATAGACCCCATTACATTTTGGTAAAGGTTCGTTGACGACAATATTTTGTCAAAATCTTTCTTGACAAAAGCAACACTACAGATATCCAATGACACGACATCTTTGAGAGGCGGAGCTGAGGGAAAATTAACCTTTTCTTTCCTGAATGTCCTGTCATTTCCCATCCAGTATTGGTATGGATAATTTAGAAAGACGTAAACATTGGTATGAACATGTCCACAGTGTCCACAGCGTCTACAGCGTCCACAGCGTCCACAGCGTCCACAGTGTCCACAGCGTCCACAGTGTCCACAGCGTCCACAGTGTCCACAGTGTCCACAGCGTCCACAGCGTCCACAGTGTCCACAGCGTCCACAGCGTCCACAGTGTCCACAGATAATTTTACACTCATGACTGAATGAGAAAATGGCTGAAGTAGAAATGTTGATGTTTTCATTTAATTAAAGATGCACATTAATGAGGATCACGATACCAAAAAAAATCTGACTGTTGATTAGTCATAAGTGTCTAATCTGTTCTGGCTTTGTACATCCTGTAGAGAAAGTGTTTTATTATATCAAGAAGATAATATTCTGTGATAAATGTGTATGAACTCTAACGTTATCAAATGTCTGACGCTGACGTTTGACTAAATAACTTTTTATGTAAACATACACCTGTAGTTTAAAGGAAGATAAAACAATAAAGGTGACAGAATACTGCTACAACTAGAAAAGGATCATTTTCTATCTAAAAACAAAATGGATTAGTTGACAAATGTGTTTAAATATAGTTGGTAAGACAGTAATAGAAATGCAGGAACAGTTTACACCTTCCATAATGATTTTTAGAATAAAAAGTCACAAGGCTGAACATCTGCTTGTGTTCTAATCCTTCAGTCTTTTATTCAGTAAATATATTATTTATCCCTTCTGACTCTGTTTACCCTTCCAGCTGCCGCACACCTCATCTACAGCTGCACAATATGTTGTTTGAACATTGACATCACAATGTTTGCATAATAGTTACAGGTCCTGCAATTGTTTTTATTTTATTTATTTGTATACATTTGTATTTTTTTCTCTTTTTATTCATTTATTATTATTTTTTATTTATTTATTTTTCTTCTACTTATGTATTTATTTATTTATATTCATTAATTTCTATTTACCATTTATGTATGATCTGTCTTTTATTTTTTTATTTGTATATATTTTTATTTTTTTTCTTCATTTAAAATTTTTTTATTCATTTATTTAAATGTATTTAATTATTTTTTATTTATTCGTCTTATTTATTTATTATTTTTATTCATTTATTTCTACTTGTATTTATTTTCTATTTATGCATTATTTACTTATTTATTTGTTTTTCTTTATTAATTAATTTTTTTATCCATTTATTTTTTTATTCATTATTATTATTATTAATCATTTATTTTTAATAGTTTATTTTATTTAACCCTTGTGCGGTCCTTCGTAAAAGGCACACTGGCTGTGTCCTACAATCAGGTCTTAAAAACCCAGGTTCCAAAGTTCAGTTCCATAGACTCATCACCCCCCAAGGATATATTAGTGTTTTCAGTAGTAAGCAATGGCATCCTACAGTACGTATAAAAAGGTACATTTGTGAACCACCGGGTCTCTTTGACCCGAAGGACCACACAAGGGTTAATTATTTCAACTACAAGAATGATGACACTGAACTATACCTTCTGTGTCCATGACTAATCGCTTTTATTTTTTTCCCGCAATTTTTCTAATATGGTGCAGCCTCATCTTCAATACTTTTTTCTGTCACTTCTTCCACTGCTCGTCTCTGTTTTTCAAACATGTCCCACACACACATGTACACGACCCGGGTACGCTGTCCCTGCGGCCCAGAGAACTGGGGGGGGGGGGGTGTTCACCAGAGCAGACCTCATAAAACTCTGTCACTTTGACTAATTTGTTAGTCTTGTCTCAGTGTCGAATCGTCACCCCCACCTTCCTCCCCATGCACCTCTACACCGACCATCCCTGTCCTTCTTTCCATCCTCCATATCCACGTGAAGAGTAGGGAGGGAGACAGGGAGGAAAAAAGGGGCAATAAATGTAATATAGTGTACTGGCCATTGGTTGCAGTGATCTACAGAGCAATCCATCTGCAGTCAGAGGAAGAACAGAGGCTTTATGGAGCAGAGGACGACATGATGGCTCCATTTCTCATCCACTTTCTGTCTCTGTCCCACCTCAAGAGGTGGCCTGCTGGGTACCCATGAAGTCCAAATAAAAATAGGTGTGTTAAATTAGTTTGGGTCAGAGTAGGTGTTTTGTATGAAGCTAAAGACGACCATCATCTGTGAACGCTCAGGTGTTCGACCTGAGCAGCTACTGTGGGTAGAATGTAAACTGTGGAATAATGTCTCAAATAAAAAAAAAACATAGTTTGTTTTTAATGCTTTTACACTGAAAAAAGTAAAACAGTGAATCAACTTAGAAATTCTTCTTCAATTTTGACTTTTTATCTCATAATTATGAGATAAAAAAAAAGTCTATTTGAGTGAACCAAATTAAACTGCATAGGGTTATTTGAATTTAATCTACTAGATGTTTTTATGTGTGACCTATTGAAGAAGAAAAAAAATCTATAATATTATAGTTCCTCATACTGTAACATAGTTATAGCCTGTTATAGTTTGTACATACCTGCATCCATAGTTATTTATATCATCTCATTCTAGCACCTTCTACATATACTGTGTATATTTACAAAGTCTATATTATTTATTCACTGCTATGCACTTCTGGTTGGATGCTAACTTCTGGTTGGATGCTCTGTACTTGTGACATGTGCAATGACAATAAAGTTGAATCTGAATTTTTAAGTTGATATACACGCACACGCACACACACACACATATATATATATATATATATATATATATATATATATATATATATATATATATATATATATATATATATATATATATATATATATGGTGTGCAACAGTCAAACTGATTCATGGTCGACACTGAACATATGTTTCAGTATCATCCTTCTTGTAGCTGAAATAATTAAATAAAAAAACCATAATTAAAATATAAATAAATATTTACAAAAATACTATCAAATTAAATGATAAACAAAAAATTCCACATAACTGATATAGACAGACAGACATGCAGACAGACAGATAAATAGATAATTATGTAGTTTTTCTTTTTGGCACCAAACCTTAGTTTTAGGTGATTTTCTTTTGTTGGTCAGTCATTTTTCAGTCATGTTACAAACATGTACGTTGTGATGTTGATGCTCAGTATATTGTGCAGCTCCAATAGGAACTACAGTAGTGTTTTTTTTGCACCCCTCCCTTTTGCCCAGTCCGACCCCCGGTACCTATCTTTAAATAGGAGCTGAGACTCAGAGCTAAAAATAGGTCAGATTTTAAGCAGCACCCTCTGCTGAGCTGTCAGCACCCTCTTCTTCACACTAACCCAGACACAGAAGCTCCTTCTTGTGTTTTTGCGGCAGACAGACAGTGTGTGATCGCTGTCTCACCCATCTCCCTCCAATGGCCTCTCCTGACTCGTTGGCGTCACAGGGAGGCTGCTGTGAACTCACACCAATTTGAGAGAAAGACTCATTCCTGCTGCGCTGGCCCTGTTTGTGTTCCACACAGAAATGAGGAGCAGGATGTCCTGACGAGTGAGCGATGGCTGATGGAAGTAGTTATTTGGGTTGGTACAGAACAGACTGAACTATATCTACAGTGGTAGAGAATTATTACAAATCTAATTATGTGCATTAAATCTGCACAATATAGTGTTTAAATATGTATGTGTGTGTAACTATTGTTATTTAATTTTTTATTTATATTCTTGATGTAATTCATTTATTTTAATGTATTTTTAAAAAATCTTTTAGTTGTATTTTTTTATTTTTATGTATTTCTTTTAAATATTTCTTTTCTTTATTTAAATAATTCAATTATCAATTTTTTATTTATTCATTAATTTTTATCTTTTTTTTTATTTTTGAAATTTTTGTTTAGTTTATATTTTCAAAAGATGTGTTTTGATTACAAAGTTGGTCCTCGTGAGACATGGAAACATGTGTGTGTGTGTTGTGTGTGTGTGTGTGTGTGTGTGTGTGTGTGTGTGTGTGTGTGTGTGTGTGTGTGTGTGTGTGTGTGTGTGTGTACATTCTTCTTCTTTCTAACCCTAATAATTTGGACTTTTTTATGGACACACACAAAAAGAACCAAATTAAATTGCATAGGGGTTAAGATTATTTTAATTTAATTCACTCTACTAAATGTTTTTATGTGTGACCTATTGAAGAAGAATTTTTAAGTTGATTCAATGTTTTACTTTTTTCAGTGTAGATATATAATTTTATTTTAATACATGTTTTATTTGTTTAATTGTTTTCATTTATTTTTCTGTATTTATTATTCATTTTTATATATTTACCTATTTATTAAATGTATTTTATTTAGATTTTTTTTTTTTAATTTATATATTTAATTAATTATTTCCACTACAACAAGGATGACACTGAAACTTATGTTTTGCGTTAATCTGTTTGACTGTTTGCGTCGGCGCCACACACCTGTTATTTACTCCTGAGTAGTTTTTTTTTTTTAATCACAGGGTTAAAAAAAATAAAAACTCACAATGTCAGTTTTTTCTAATATCACGCAGCTCTAATGTGTAAGATATGTTTCATACGAAGAGATCGCCTTAAAAAGAAAAAAAATAATGAAGAAATGATAATGACAGGTCGGGTCAGTTGCTTAAAGTGGTTCAAAGTCAACGGCCTCATGTTAGAATTAAGTTGTGTCTGTAGTGGAGCCACTGGCTGTGTTTGCTCTTTAAGAACAGGCGGTCTGCATTAATTATCTTTAATTGAGCTTAAAAGGCTGTAAATGGCATCAACAGCTTCAGTGAATCCACTGATGGTTTCACTGAAGGATGATAATGACACACATCAAACAATGGAAGGATTATCAAACACAAAGTTACCTGATAAAAACTAACGTAGGAAAACAAATGACCGACGGTGAAAGGAAAAACAAACTTGTGTGTATTCCTGTTCTTTTGTTTTTAAATTGTTTATTACCCTCAGTGACTTATTAGCACATATAAACAGTAGACAGAAGGTTAAAAATAAAACAGAATATAGAAAGTAAACGACTTATACATAATAAATGGAGTCGACCTCCTACAATTAATGATAATAATAATAGTCACACAAATAAAGGAAAATATACTGTGTTATTTATATGACAGATACAAACTTAGAACAAAATAATAAATAATTGAACCTCATTTAAAAAACTAAAACCTAACATTAACTTAACCTAATATAATAATGAGGAAGAGAATCAAAGATCAGTCAAAACATTTCTGAAATGTTCTTCATCCCACAGGCCACATTGGAACCATTGGTGGGCCCCATTTAGCCCCCAGGCCGCATGTTTGAGACCACTGATATAGAGGAAGAATGAACCCTTGTGAGGGTCATTTCCCATTCCTCATCAGACCGACACCCCCATGTATCCCTGTTTTTAATGAACATTAAGACCACCAAACTATTTTGCTTTAGAGAATAACTATTAGAATATATTTTATTTTTAACTCCCAAAGAGGAAAGATGATTTTGGAAACAGGAAGAGGGAAAATTTCATTCCGTTCTCCAACAGGATGAACAGGAGTCATGGTGAGACATTTTTGGCAGTTGTAGAATCATTTCCGCAGGTAGATACAGACTGACCTAAATTATCCTCCTTTGTTAATAGAAGCTGAAAAATTAGAATAAAACAAAACATTATGTGGAACTTGTTGTTTATTTAATCAGACAATAGTATACAGTCAGTTACTAATTACAAAAGTTATAACATTTTATAATACCTACACACATTCCACTATATCTTAACCATTTATTACCTATTTGTTCATGTTTATTGCTTATACACATCATTTGCTACAAATGGTTTGTTGATAGAAAAGAACAAACACTTTGTTTATGATAAATTATGTCTGAATAAACTTTTAACAAATAGGTAATAAATGTTTAATACAAAGTGAATTGTGTGTAGGTATTATAAAGTGTTACTAAGTTATGTTTAGCATGTGCACTTTGTGAATTCATCCTTATGGTATAATCTGCAGCTTTTTCAAAGAAGTGACAACATTTTTACCTTCATCGCTTTGCACCTTTATGACAGAGGAGTTTTTTTTTTCGACTTGAAGTTAGTCCAATGTGCACTTCATATTCCTCATGTAAAAATGTGATTGGCACGGTTGTTAAACATTATGAGACGAGTAATGTGACTGCCTGAAAATAATGATTCACCACCACATTTTTCTATTAATACTTGATTCAAACATGAATGTGGATGCTGGCAGAACAAGAACAAAAATAGACTTGAATAAACCCTGGTTGTGCATCAAGCACTTATGAGCTTTTATCCAAATGCAAATGTTCACTTAATATATAGCAGCACAGTGAAGGTGATTTCAGGCTTTAGTAATATGACTACGGCTTTACCACATATTTATTCAGTCTTTTTCAGAATGACTTGAAGTACATTGTTCCAGCTTAAAAGCTTATTTTGTGGGGTCAGACCCCTGCTCTTTTTACACTGTCTACAAACCATGAGGAGGTTAAATATGGGTCTGGATGGAAAGTAGTTTGTTTTGTCTGATGTCATTATACACTGGTCATGACAGACAGACAGACAGGCCGACAGACAGACAGGCCGACAGACAGACAGGCCGACAGACAGACCGACCGACAGACAGACCGACCGACAGACAGACCGACAGACAGACCGACAGACAGACCGACCGACAGACCGACAGACAGACCGACCGACCGACAGACAGGCCGACCGACAGACAGACAGACCGACCGACCGACAGACAGACCGACAGACAGACCGACCGACAGACCGACCGACAGACCGGCCGACAGACAGACAGACAGACCGACAGACAGACCGACCGACAGACAGACAGACCGACAGACAGACCGACCGACAGACAGACCGACAGACAGACCGACCGACCGACAGACAGACCGACAGACAGACAGACCAACTGACCGACCGACAGACTGACAGACAGGCCGACAGACAGGCCGACAGACAGACAGACCGACCGACAGACAGACAGGCCGACCGACAGACAGACCGACAGACAGACCGACCGACCGACAGACAGACCGACCGACAGACAGACAGGCCGACAGACAGACCGACCGACAGACAGACAGGCCGACAGACAGACAGACAGACAGACCGACCGACAGACAGACAGACCGACAGACAGACAGACAGACCGACAGACCGACAGACAGACCGACCGACAGACAGACAGACCGACCGACCAACCGACAGACAGGCCGACAGACAGGCCGACAGACAGGCCGACAGACAGACAGACCGACCGACAGACAGACAGGCCGACCGACAGACAGACCGACAGACAGACCGACAGACAGACCGACCGACAGACAGGCCGACAGACAGACAGACAGACCGACAGACAGACAGACAGACAGACAGACCGACCGACAGACAGACAGGCCGACCGACAGACAGGCCGACAGACAGACCGACAGACAGACCGACCGACAGACAGGCCGACAGACAGACAGACAGACCGACAGACAGACAGACAGACAGACCGACAGACAGACAGACCGACAGACAGACAGACAGACAGACCGACAGACAGACAGACAGACCGACCGACAGACAGGCCGACCGACAGACAGGCCGACCGACAGACAGACCGACAGACAGACCGACCGACAGACAGACAGGCCGACCGACAGACAGACAGGCCGACAGACAGACAGACAGACCGACAGACAGACAGACAGGCCGACCGACAGACAGGCCGACCGACAGACAGACCGACAGACAGACCGACCGACCGACAGACAGACAGGCCGACCGACCGACAGACAGACAGGCCGACAGACAGACAGACAGACAGGCCGACCGACAGACAGACAGACAGACAGACAGACAGACAGACAGACAGACAGACAGACAGACAGACAGACAGACAGACAGACAGACAGACAGACAGACAGACAGACAGACAGACAGACAGACAGACAGACAGACAGACAGACAGACAGACAGACAGACAGACAGACAGACAGACAGACAGACAGACAGACAGACAGACAGACAGACAGACAGACAGACAGACAGACAGACAGACAGACAGACAGACAGACAGACAGACAGACAGACAGACAGACAGACAGACAGACAGACAGACAGACAGACAGACAGACAGACAGACAGACAGACAGACAGACAGACAGACAGACAGACAGACAGACAGACAGACAGACAGACAGACAGACAGACAGACAGACAGACAGACAGACAGACAGACAGACAGACAGACAGACAGACAGACAGACAGACAGACAGACAGACAGACAGACAGACAGACAGACAGACAGACAGACAGACAGACAGACAGACAGACAGACAGACAGACAGACAGACAGACAGACAGACAGACAGACAGACAGACAGACAGACAGACAGACAGACAGACAGACAGACAGACAGACAGACAGACAGACAGACAGACAGACAGACAGACAGACAGACAGACAGACAGACAGACAGACAGACAGACAGACAGACAGACAGACAGACAGACAGACAGACAGACAGACAGACAGACAGACAGACAGACAGACAGACAGACAGACAGACAGACAGACAGACAGACAGACAGACAGACAGACAGACAGACAGACAGACAGACAGACAGACAGACAGACAGACAGACAGACAGACAGACAGACAGACAGACAGACAGACAGACAGACAGACAGACAGACAGACAGACAGACAGACAGACAGACAGACAGACAGACAGACAGACAGACAGACAGACAGACAGACAGACAGACAGACAGACAGACAGACAGACAGACAGACAGACAGACAGACAGACAGACAGACAGACAGACAGACAGACAGACAGACAGACAGACAGACAGACAGACAGACAGACAGACAGACAGACAGACAGACAGACAGACAGACAGACAGACAGACAGACAGACAGACAGACAGACAGACAGACAGACAGACAGACAGACAGACAGACAGACAGACAGACAGACAGACAGACAGACAGACAGACAGACAGACAGACAGACAGACAGACAGACAGACAGACAGACAGACAGACAGACAGACAGACAGACAGACAGACAGACAGACAGACAGACAGACAGACAGACAGACAGACAGACAGACAGACAGACAGACAGACAGACAGACAGACAGACAGACAGACAGACAGACAGACAGACAGACAGACAGACAGACAGACAGACAGACAGACAGACAGACAGACAGACAGACAGACAGACAGACAGACAGACAGACAGACAGACAGACAGACAGACAGACAGACAGACAGACAGACAGACAGACAGACAGACAGACAGACAGACAGACAGACAGACAGACAGACAGACAGACAGACAGACAGACAGACAGACAGACAGACAGACAGACAGACCGACCGACCGACCGACCGACCGACCGACCGACCGACCGACCGACCGACCGACCGACCGACCGACCGACCGACCGACCGACCGACAGACAGACAGACAGACAGACAGACAGACAGACAGACAGACAGACAGACAGACAGACAGACAGACAGACAGACAGACAGACAGACAGACAGACAGACAGACAGACAGACAGACAGACAGACAGACAGACAGACAGACAGACAGACAGACAGACAGACAGACAGACAGACAGACAGACAGACAGACAGACAGACAGACAGACAGACAGACAGACAGACAGACAGACAGACAGACAGACAGACAGACAGACAGACAGACAGACAGACAGACAGACAGACAGACAGACAGACAGACAGACCGACCGACCGACCGACCGACCGACAGACAGACAGACAGACAGACCGACTGACAGACAGACAGACAGACAGACAGACCGACTGACAGACAGACAGACAGACCGACCGACAGACATATAACAATGTACAATGATATTTGAACATCTTTCAATCAGTACAACATTAAAACAACAGATTACTAAAATAAATAATAAAAAATAAGTAATAAATGCATGAATAAAACGCACACACACACACAGAAATATTTGAAATATTAAAAAAGATTGCACAGCATCCTGGAACAAATACAATATTAAGATTGCCCTGTCATGTCTATTGCACTTATAATGGGGGGGGGGTCTGTTTGTCCTGGTTGTGAAGCACTTGTCGCCTCTCCCTGAACACATACATTAAATATTAATATTATTCTAACTTAAAATGCATTTACAAGTGAAACTTTCAACCCCATTCACCTGTAGATGCTTCAAATGTTACTCTTCAGTAAATACAAGCGCTTATAAAAGAGTATTCAACAACAGTCCAGTGTTCCCACATGTTTCACAGTTTGAAGAAAACATTTTTCTGTATTTAGAGTGTCTGCTAGAGAGTGTGTCTCTGTGCTTTGCTTTGTGAGCAGTGCTATTCACAAAGCATGGTCAAATCTAGTCAAAGGCCAGACGTGTCCTTGTCTTTCTTTCTCTCCACTGCACTGTTATCAATCACACACACCAACCAAAGGCTGACGGACTCACGTACGTGCAAACACACACACCGATGACGCACTGTAGAAACTTTCACATAGTCCTTCATTGGAAAATCTAAGCAAGTTCCTCTCTTCCACACAGTTGGTTCTCCACCCCTCTGTGACTTCAGCTGACTTTTATTCATCATAACAGAATGAAAAATATAGATTTGCCCCTGGAGATTAGAAGAAGAAGAAAAAAAAAGAATGTATAGACATAAAGGAAATAGAGCATGAAGGAGGGGGGTATATGGAGAGCAAAAAAAAAGTGAGAAAGAGAAATTCAGAAAAAGGGAGAGATGAGGAGAAAGAGAGATGGCCTCTATAAGTGCAGCAGCACACAGGAGCAGAGCTGTGAGTTCCCAGGCAAGACAGCATGAGCTGCCTATTTGTCAGCATTGATCAACCCATTAAGGGGCTGTGGTGGGAAGCATATTGGTTTTGGAGGCCAAAGGGGCAGAGAGAGACAAAGATAAAGCAAGATGGGTGGGGGGGTGGGGGGGTGTTGAACTCTTTTCAGCCTCGGCAGCCACACATCTGCAAAGATGAAAAAGCCTGTAGTCCTTCTCCTCCAATGTCTATGCACTTCATTTTGCGTGAGCCAATGGGATAAGAGCACAAGTCGTTTGTCTTATAGCATCTCTGGAGGCTCCACTGTACTGTATGTGTTATCTTAGCTTTCTGCTGCTGCAATGCTAATAAGGAGCTAGCAAGACAGACAGAATGGCACTTGTCCCCTTTACGTCTGTGTGTGTATGTGTGCTTCTATTCCTATCTTTATGGGGACACTGATATGTTTACACAGTCACACCTCTGACACCATGGGGACCAAAACTCAGGTCCCCATAAGGATTAAATATAAATAAAGGTTCTCATCAGTAAAGTAGAATTGATGTGGCCTTATAAAAACATTAGTTTTTTTTTCTTTTTCTGAAAGTCCCCATAAAGCATGAGGGACACAGGTTCAAAGCAAAAGATGTCGTTTTCAAATGTCTGATGATGTGTTTAATTTAAAAAAGGAAGCATTTATTTTATGTATTTTGTAATACATTTTTTGTATTATCCATTCCTTTTTATTTAGTTCTTTTTATTTTATTTTCTCAATGTTTTTTTGGTATTTTTCAAATGTTATTATTTTTTTTAAAATACGTTTACACTCACTAACCTATGGCTAGTTGATTACAAACGTATGTCCTCATGAGACATGGAAATGGGTATGTGTGTGTGTGTGTGTGTGTGTGTGTGTGTGTGTGTAAAGGGTGGGTGGTGGGTTGGGGGTGGTTCCCAGCCCAAGGGGAAAGCAGGCTGCCTCTTCGCCCAGCCTCTGATGAATTCATATAATTAACTCTGCCTTGATCTGTTGGCTAATCCTGCACTCAGTAATAAGGGATTAAAATGTCACCTAAGCCACCTGCTGTTATTGAGCCCCAAGACTTTTTGTGACTCTGTGTGTGTGTGTGTGTGTGTGTGAGAGAGTGTCAAATAGAGAGAAGGAGACAAGATAAAAGTAAAATAAACTTCCAGATTTCAGTTTAGAAGGCTCCACACATTCTGTGTTTTCATGATGAAATGCATGTTGAGGAAAAATAAAGTGATTCAGAAAAACAACATCTTAACTATAGCCTTATAGTTAACAAGAGCTACTCACAACTTAACCTAAAAACATTAGAAATACTGTTTTGAGAAAAGAATCCAAATATTTTTTATTAACTAAGAGAAAAATATAGAATTTAAAAGGGCTGGGTGTGTTTGAAAGAGTCTGTGTGAGAACGTATGTTAAACAGATTCATATTTGGGATTTATATTATGGGATGGACTGAGTGATGAGTTGAACCAGTGTAGAGCTCTGTTGAGTTTAAAAAAAACAAAACATTGAAAGGCAAATTAATTAAGGAGTACAATGTAAAATGATTGATATTTGAAATGACTTAGATGAATAATTTTGATGAAACATCTTGTTTTGTTTTTTCTCTCTTGTATTATTGATTTGCTGATGATTCTGTGGATTGTAAAGGATATGTTAAATAAGCCTAGGCTTCTGTCTATTCCTTTATTATTATTGGATATACAGTTGAGGCCAAAAGTTTAGACACACCTGCTCTGTCATATCCAAGAACTTATAATGAATTATTTAGTTATTTTTTTCTATGTTTCCTTTTTGTGGTCTGTCTAGTTTGACCTTTAACCTTAACCTTTCCTCGCCCTTTTGTGTGTGTGTATATATAGTAGATGTTTAGTAGGTGTCTGTTAGGGTGACTCGTGGTCATGTCAGACAGTGTCGTTGTAGCACCTGATGATTTTTGCGACTGCACTCGTCGACTGTTCATTCATAGCTTTATTGCCTTCAGTGAGAATCTACAATGGAAATAGTCATGAAAATAAAGAAAACGCATCCAAACTGTGTGTGTGTGTAGATGGATAGACATATGTATATTTTTTGGTTTCATGGTTCCTGTAATAATGTATAATATACATGTATATATTTGTTAACTGAATACACAGAAGGAAATTACGGTGCTATAATTTTGTAACTGAAAAAATACATTTTGGCATCAGTCTGAATTTCGTCATTTGTCAGGACGCTGGAGCAGATGTTACAGAAGACTCGCTCTGAAAACTCATTGTCACAGTCACTAAAAAAGGGACATAAAAGTGGGACATGCTGGAAGGTGGGAGTTGAAATCTTTTTTCCTCCCCTCTCACTGTGACCTCCTTGGACCAAGTAAAGAAAAAAAGAAGAAAGAAAGGAGTGCCAATTGGTTGGCTAACAGCCCGCAGACTAACGGCCAGCTTGCCTTGCCTGCCGCCTCCGCTTGGTTGCCTAGCAACCCCAAGTGTACTTTCGGGTTGTCTAATGACTCTTGTTGCTGTAGTGGCTCAGGGGCTACTAATGAAGCCTCCTGACCATTGGTGCCCGTTTAAGACCTGGAAGCTGACTGATCACTGGGCAGGGATCTTGAGACTTCAGGCTACCCTAAACCCCTTATGTGTGACAAATTCTGCCCCCAACCTGAGCTGCCATCGACTCACACACATACACACAACAATATGTGCACACATCATACCTAAACTTGCAGCTTATAATGTTCCAGCTGACCTTAATTCTCTAACATATCAATGCCTCAACCTACCTGAACGTTGTCTGACACTCATATGAACATAGTCAGGCCAGTGCTGATGAGCAGCCACAGATAGTTTTTGTGTGGGTTGTTTAGACCCAAAAAAATAGCAATTATAGCGATTACAAAGAGCTCTTTTCAGCTGTTGACCCACATTGTAAACACAAACCAACAGGGCTCACTATTCACTCCATCCTCTCAGAGCTGCATGGTGAGTCAGCGTCTGAACAGCTGGAGGTTGAATTATCTGGATTTGCACTTCTCACATTTGAAACATGCTCCGGCTGCACTTTTTTCAAATTTGAAAGAAGTCCACATTTTCCCTTAATATATTGCTGCCATAGAAAACAATGACCTGTCTAAGACGTATGTGTTTATCATACATTTACACTGTACATGTGACTAAAGGCCTCAGCATGCTCTCGCAGGAAAATGTCAGAGTCATCTTTCAATTCAATTCAATTGTATTTACAGAGCCCCAAATCACAACAATGTCACCTCACAGGGCTTTACAAAAAAAGAAATAAATCAAACACAGAAATCCATCCCCTGTCCTTAGACCCTCCTTGTCAAGAAAAAAACTCCAAAACTCAGTGGGAAAAAGAAGAAATCTTGAGGAGAACCGCACTGAAGGACAGACAGACTATACACTGAAAAAAATAAAACATTGAATCAACTTAAAAATTCTTCTTCAATAGGTCACACATAAAAACATCGAGTTGCATCTCGGGTTACAACTATCAAATATTTCTGTAATTGAGTATTATGTCAATTTTTTTCATCGATTAATCAAGTAATCAGATTAATAAAAAATTTTTAAAACCCTTTAACTTCTGATGCATCATTGGTGAGTTTTCTATATGTATTAATTATTCTAAATATTCGAAATTATAATACAATGGAGCAAAACAAAACAGTGAGTGAAACTAAAAATAAATGCTTTGGGATTTGTTTTTTTTCACTATTGTTTACACATTTGTTGTGATTTTCCTCCACAGTAGCTTTTAGGACAAATTCACAGAAGAACATTTACCTAAAATAATGTCTGAGCAGTTAAAGGGTTAAACTAGACCAGTTAAAGGGTTAAACTAGACCAGGTAAAGGGTTAAACTAGACCAGGTAAAGGGTTAAAGTAGACCAGTTAAAGGGTTAAAGTAGACCAGTTAAAGTAGACCAGTTAAAGGGTTAAAGTAGACCAGTTAAAGTAGACCAGTTAAAGGGTTAAAGTAGACCAGTTAAAGTAGACCAGTTAAAGGGTTAAAGTAGACCAGTTAAAGTAGACCAGTTAAAGGGTTAATGTAGACCAGTTAAAGGGTTAAAGTAGACCAGTTAAAGGGTTAATGTAGACCAGTTAAAGGGTTAAAGTAGACCAGTTAAAGGGTTAATGTAGACCAGTTAAAGGGTTAAAGTAGACCAGTTAAAGTAGACCAGTTAAAGGGTTAAAGTAGATCAATCAATAAAACGGGGACGAGAGATGAATGAAATGTTTTCAGTTGTGTTTGTGCATCCGTGCACAGACACACGTGCCTGGATATGTGAAGCAGTTGTAGCCTAATAATTACGCTACTTTGGTACATTTGCTAAAAATAATTACGATACATGAGGCTGCATGCTAACAGATGCTAATACTCACAGTTAGCAAAACATAGAAGTTCTGAGTTCACTTTGACAAAGTGCTGTTGAAGTGTGGACGCGTTTGGTTCAGGTACAGTAGTGCTAGGCTAATGCTAATGTTATTTAGCCCTGGGCACACTGTTGTCTACTATACACAGAGTAAAATGGTCCCAAACATCTACTATTAATTAACTAAGTATATTTTAAAAAGTACAGAAACAGTCCAGACCAGATGCACCTGTTCTGTAGTAATTTCCCCTACGTGATTGGCTTTTTGATCGGCATATTTTTCCCATCACCGATCAGTCAATTTTTAGGCAATATTGGCCAATTATGACCCGATTGGACGATGCGACACTACTACGATGTATCCGCGACACTTTGTAGACGACTTGGCTTCTGAGCATAAATCTGCCTTTAGGAAGAGTTGAAAAGTAAAATCATGCAGAAAACGTCATGCTCATGACATCTTTTGTTTCAGTTCATAATTATTATTGCAAGGGTTAGGGTTAGAAAAAAATCTGACAAGCATGAAAAAAATGTGACAAAGTCTGATTTTAGTTACTGATGGCCTATGGTGTTTCTTTTGTTTGTGTTTAGTGCTTGCCTTAGGAAAAATAATTGATGCATATTTATTTCCTTGTTGTCAAATCAAGCCTGTGATTGTGTGTGTGTGTGTGTGTGTGTGTGTGTGTGTGTGTGTGTGTGTGTGTGTGTGTGTGTGTGTGTGTGTGTGTGTGTGTGTGTGTGTGTGTGTGTGTGTGTGTGTGTGTGTGTGTGTGTGTGTGTGTGTGTGTGTGTGTGTGTGTGTGTGTGTGTGTGTGTGTGTGTGTGTGTGTGTGCGCGTGTCAAAAACAATAGACGTGTCTTTATGATGCGTCTGTCATTACACTCAGCTTTGTTCTAGGGTCACAGCATATTGCGAGGCGAGTACATTACATCCCCAGGGTGTCACCATGTATATGTTTGTCTATACATGTCCACCAGCCTTAGGTCTATATTTGGCCACAGTCTGGGCTCATGTCAACTGCTGTCAAGTGCTGCATTGCCTGAGGGCCCAACACCCACTGTGTTGCCCTAGCTTGCTGATCTGAGTGGGCAGTACCTTGTGCCACTAACTGGCATTCACGTTGGACCTGTCCACATGGCCTAGTTAGAAAGGCTGATACACAATACAAATATAAAATACAAAATATAAATATAACAGGATTCCCAATATGACATGCGTGGGCAGCATCAATAAACAAGGGTCTCTTAACCACCCACCCTTCTTGCGGAGTAAAGAGGGGATATTATTCCCGTTTCAAAGAAGGCACAAGATTGAGTGTTTTTCTGTTTTCATATTCAAACTCTGGGGAGTATGAAAAAAAAATGAAACCAGTCAGGAGAGCAAAAAGAACCAGGGGAGATTTTATTCACGGCAGGCAGTTTTTAAAAGGATTTTTTCATGTTAGCTTGGCAACATTTTGCTTTCACCTCACTCTGAAATGGATCTTCAAAGGTTGTTTATTGATTCCCTACTGTTAACCTTTCACATGATGTTTCACTGCTACACTGTTTGGTGGCCTTCAATAGCATCGAGGAAAAGGGGGGGGGGGTTCTGGCAAGGAGAGGCTGGCAGCCCAGACCGGCGGCATATTGGTTGTGTGTTGCAACGGGCTTCTGGTTCGCGAGGAGAGTGGGGTGGACCATTTGGACGTGGAGGAAGAAGGATTGCTGAGGGTCAGGGATGAGGAGGATATAGCTGGTGACTGCGAGTCTGGAGCCAGGAGGGGACAGGAAGAGCAAGGGCCGGCCAGAAAGGACCTTTCCCTGTGGGGCTGGGAGTGGCTGATGTAATGGCATTAATCTCCAAGTGCCATCTGACACCCAGTGTGGCTCCGTCATTGAAAAGTGCTAATTCTGCTGAACTGTGAGGGGAATTCAGGCATCTCTAGAGGCAATGCCCTGGATTAATTAAACATACTGGCACCAAGCACTGCACATATTTATCTCTTTTACAGCATCGTCACTGTTTGTTTTTTGTGTTTTACTCACAGAGCGTGAAAATGCGGGTTATTATTGCCAGAAACGATGTCACATTTTACTTGCTCTCCTCCCACTACGTACTGTAGTTTTGCTAACCTGGGATTTCCCTTCTGTTTCCTTTTTCTTTCTTGGTGTACTTCTGCCGCTCCTGCTCTCTCCAGATGAACCGGCCCATCCAGGTGAAGCCAGCCGACAGCGAAGGACGAGGAGGTAATTAACCTTCTCCTGGTCTCCGTTGAACACGTCCCTTAAACAACGCACACACACACGAACACAAATACACCGGAACAGTGCACACGCAATCCTTAATATTCTGCTCTCACTTGAGACACACTGGGAGTTAGTAGAGTAGCTCGTAATATAGGTCACTTGCTTCTATTGACTTCCCATCTGTGCCAGCAGAGGGGCTGTCTCAGGTTCACAGTCACTGGGAGCGGTTCAAAGACAAGCCAGAGACACTGGGGAGGAAGGAAGGGGGATTAGAGGATCTCCATCCCTCAATAACCACAAATTGATACTCACTGTAAAGTTGTAGACAAGTGGCAGTGGAATACCCCCAAAACATCATACTAGTGGACAGCACAAGTCACCAAAATATCATTATTTTAAGAATTTATAGAATCAAGAATTGTTATTGTCATTATGTGAGGCCCAATTAAATTTCATCCAGTAGCTCAGTAGCTCTTGGCACTAAGAGACACACACACACACACACACACAAAAAACATATATACACTAGCGATGTGATGAGATCTTGTGAGATGTCATTTGGCGAGATTGCTTGTCGTGTTAAAATTCCGTCTCGCCAGATTTGTTATCAATTAGCAGCAGCCAGAATGACGTCAGAAAACACAGGTTTTACTATTGACCACACCCCCTTCACTTTCAAATCGTTTGTTTGGCAGCATTTTGGGTTCCTGGCAGAAATGATAAATGGCAAGAGAGTGAGTGATAAGAAACAACGGTGTAGAGCGGCTAATATGAGCACAATGCAGAGACATTTCCAGCAGCACCACAGCTCAGTACTCACTAACCTTTGAACTTTAACCCTAACCATAGCTCAGTACTTACTAACCTTTGACCTTTAACCCTAACCATAGCTCAGTACTCACTAACCTTTGACCTTTCACCCTAACCACAGCTCAGTACTCAAAACAACAACTGCACCCTGCCAAGAAAACACCAACAAACCACACAACGATGACATTCACACCTCGACTTATTTTATTTGAAATTAAGAAGTTAATTAAGAAGAAGTTTATTAAAAGATAATGCTTACAGAGTTATAAAATCCATGTGCAACTCAGTTAAATAAAAGTCTGTTGTCCATTCATATCATTTGTAATTTAGTTTTCTTAAAATCTCTTCTCGATCTCGTGAACCCAATCTTGTGTCTCGTCTAGTCTCGTCTCATCCGTAATATATACACATATAAACATATATACATAAGGTTTATTTATACATCCAGCATTTTTCAGACTCATGAATAAGTATTTTAAAATGATCTAGTGTCAGGTCTAATTTCATATAATGCAGTATTCAATTCAATTCAATTTTATCTATAGAGCCCCAAATCATAACATCATCTCACAGGGCTTTACAAAGTTGATTGGAGAGAACAAACGATCACAGAAATAGATAGAGTCCCAAGCATCCCCTGTCCTTAGACCCTTCTTCCTTTAACCCCTTGATGCATAATAATTGCAGTAGACCGTTAAGGGCTCTGCATACTCTCACAGCAAAATGTTGCAGTTAGCTTATAGCAGATTTTTTTTAATTTGTGTCAAATTTTCCAGTGCGGGGAGTACTACATGGCATGCACTATGTTATTCACCGCCACAACGCAAGGGGAACTCTCACTAAGTCACTAGGTTACAGAGACAGAGAAGGTCATTCAACAACAATGGTAACTGGACGAATGCGATCGATTGAACATTGATCGAGATGCAGCTGATGAATCTAGAATTTGAAGAACTATTGGTACTGGAGCTTCAACAGTGGCGCTCATGTACACAAAACTAGATGAAAAAGTAGGGAAGTTTTCTCTTTGTGATACTGTCTGTGGTGGGTTACATCTTTTGGGAGGTGCGTGTAAAGTCTCTGCGATGGGGGGTGAAATCTCTAACATATCTACGACCACAGACGAATTGGCTTCTGAGCATAAATTGCTATTTATTCTACAGTTGTTCTCTTGTATATTCATGGGTTTATCATTGCTGTAACTGCTCTGTTCTTAAACCTGATTTACACTAACATGTTTACCTGTAAACTAGACTGTAATTAACAGTCTTTTCTTAAACAAAAACTACATTAAATTTATTTTATTTCATAGTGTTCCGATATTGTGTTTTAAATACACGTTTATTTGGTTCAAAGCTTAAACGCGTTTTCCAGCTGACTGGACTTTTTTGTAACTCTATAAAAATTGTTTCATTAAAGGATTTCAATCACATTGCTTTTTTCCAGGCTTAACGAGGAATAAAAACACTTAGAAAAAAAAAAAACTTTGCTAAGGTTCTCATAATTCATGCATCAAAGGGTTAACGGCCACTTGAACTTCCCTCTATGTCACACAGATCCTACAGATGACATCACACGATGAGTCGTATTATTATCATAGATTAAATACTAAATCTTAGCAAGGGCATAAACTTTCCAAATATTGGCTTTAACACGGTGCTGATGCTAATCTGCAGCTTCCTTTCTCCGTCTTTACTCTGACTGACATTTTGATGGACTAGATCATTCTGAAGCCATTTGTGGGTAACATCATTGAGGTTAATGCAGATTAAGCCAGTTAAAGATTTACATGGGTGGAGTTGGTTCTAATTGGACCAGTCTGTGTCTGCCCTGTGCTTGTATTTCAGAGCGGTGATTTAAACTGCCTAGGTCAGCTTAGACTGAGCCACTTTGCTGATTTATATGGTCAACTGCGAGTCAGATGGGCCATCTCTATTGCCACACACACCCCCATGTAGATCTTATTTTTGTCATGGAGGCACTTTAATTAACGGCCATCTAAAAACAGGCAAAGTCTGACCGACAAGGCCTGGGCAAGAGCCAATCGGCATTCTCACTAAGATAAATTGGATCTGTGGGCTTAAGAGGGGAGGATGGATGGGTCCCAATATCAATTACTATCCTTTTTCAACCGAAAGAGAGGGGAGATGAACAGGCAGTGTGAATAAAATACAGAGGGCTCTTAGGCTGGCACAGCCCTCGCTAGTCTGTCAGATGAACTTTCTATATGGGAGGACAGGATAGGACACAGCACAGAATGAAATAAGACCAAGCAGACAGGCCCCAACAGAGATATTGAGCGTTAATGGCAACAGGAAGTCAGCAGACAGGCCAGGGAAGTAAACCACAGTCGCGGCTGACAATGAAATGAGATTTACTGTGAAGGCCTGTGGTTAAAGGAAAATAGACAGCGCAGCTTGGGCTGACGAAAGGACAGAAAGTAGCAAGGGATTCATCTCTGAAGACCAGTCAGGTACACCAATCCCTATGGGGCCACAGATTGTCAAACCCACGGCTGAACAGGGACATTTGCGGCTCTAGAATGGACTCACATTTATCACTACCAAGACATCGGCAATTATCTGTCATGGGGAGTTGTGCAGGGGTCTCGATTATGTGTCTGTACAGGCATTAGGGCCCATTACTCCATTTGGAGACTCGAGTAGCCCCTCTTTTGTTCACCATGTCCCTGAGAGACGTCGTCTCTCTGGGGATATGGAGTGTCAGGAGGGGAAGTAAAATGGGAGCTGAGAAAATGAGTCAGGAGGCCCAGCGCCGCACGGTCCTGCTGCTTGGCTGCCATTGTGGATCACGGACGTTATTCTCTGGATGTCTATTACAATGCCTCATGTCTTATTTTATTTTTTCCCTTGGATTATCAAGAATGAATGGAGCGTGGGAGGAGAGCTTCACAGCTTTTAAATCTATTTCTGTTCCTTGGGTCAGCCAGCCTCTCTTCCCCACAAAGTTCGCATTTATCTGATGTGCTTAACACCGCTTTTTTTCTACTCTGCCCAATTCCATCAAACCATAATTTCAACTCAGGGATATTGAAAAACAATCCAAGCGTGTGCCTGCTCACTCATTCTGTAGACAGTGCAGGGACAGAAATGCTAGTATATCTCCACTTGAAACCCAAGCAAATTGCTTCCATTTAAAAGGAGCAAAACTGAAGTAAAGCAGCAGACCTCTTTTGCTCTCTATTGCTTTCCGTCTCCCTCCTTCTTCTTCTTCTTCTTCTTCTTGGTCTCAGTGGTACTGCAGTGCATATGGAGAGATGAAGCGAGTGATAGAAAGAGAGGCTGGGATTCAGTACATGGCCCGTGGAGGAATGAGAGAGGGTGAGAGATGGAAGACAAAAAGAGCGAGAGGGGAAGAGACGACAGGATGAGAAAGTTAACGGAGGGTGATGGAGGCAGCTGAGTGAATCTCAGCAGTAAATCATCTCAGAGCCGCCCCATCCCTATCTCCTCCTCGCCTCGCCAGGAATCTTTTTCCCCCTGACCTTGTCTGCCGCTGTGTCTGTGAAGAAAAGATGGGGCCAGATTATCTATGATTGGAGATGGCCATTATCTAAACACAATCTTGGAGCCAGGTCCCACTCTTCTAGTCACTGCTGTGAGACTAGAGACCACACTGATGAGAAGAGAGATGATGGGTCAGCCAGCAACACCCTCTCCTTTTATTAACTCTGATAAGATGGTTTCAACACTCTCTTGAAATACTCAGCGACCTCCATCAACATTGACTTTTTCACAATGTGCCACTCACAGTGCATTTGTCTACACATTCCCCCTTAGTTGTTTATTAGCTCTCTATAGTTTTGTTTTATTGGATGCTTATACAGTGCCAGGAGCGCTGCAGTCCTCATATTTGATACTCAATAGCCCTCTGTGAGCCTTTTTAATATCTCGTCCATGCCTTTAGTCTGTCTTGCCGGGGGGAGTCTTTGTGAATGGACCATGTTTGTCCTTGCCAACCTGCTGCTCTTCAGAAGGTTGACCCCAGTCGGGCAGAGGAGAGATTGACAGGACCTTAAGATGTTGCGCACTGTGCTGTCATGCCCCACCCCAGCAGGTAGTGAAAAGTGAGGGCTGCTGGCTGCTTCAGTCTGGCAGACCACAGAGGAGGGGCTGTCTGGAGGCACCTCACGCCCCCACACAAGAGCACGCTCCACTTTACATGCAAATGAAACCAAAAGATCCCCCTGTGCCTGTGGACATGATCATGCACAATTCTGAAAAGTCAAGAGGAACCATAATACTACTGCTACAAATGGACTAAGAAATATATGGATGAGCATATGAGGAGGGCTGCAACCGATGACTATTTTAATAGTCGACGATTGGGATAATTTTTTTTTTCTTAAATTTAGCATGAAGTTGATTTAATTATGTGGCAAATGATAATAAACACAATAAAGATGGGTACAATGAAAAATACATGTTTTATTGAACGTACTACAGATTTTTTACAAAAATTAAATAAAAATGTCCTCTAACTAAAATCAATCAGGCACAGTGCTGGGTGTGCACGTCTGCTCCATGGTGCCGCTCTTCTTATGACTGCATGTATTTAATTTAAAATACATTTGTCAGACACAGTCTGGTTCTCTTTTATAGTGAAAATACACTTATAAAATGTATGACATAGAAACCGTATTGGCTTGAATGTTACTTGAATCATCTTAGGTGAGTCAGACTGTTTCGTTCATCTGCTCGAGGTGTTTTCCCTTTAAATGTTCGTGCATCACCGACGTACTGCCATGATACACAAGGTGTGCTTTGTAAACCTGTCCAGTAGTTTTTTTATTCACTGTATCCAGACTAAAATGCTCTAAAACTTTAGAAGTTTTGGTACATATACCTGATGTTGATGCCATCATTTCTGTTCGTTACCGAATCTGTGTATCATTCCTTCATTCTTTTTTCAAAATAAAACCAAAAATAAGACAATGAAACAAGTTTTTCCTTCATTATTTGTTTCTAAAACCAAAATGAAAAAATGGACAATGGTGCATTTTTTCAGTTTTCCTTTTTGTGTTTAAATGAATAATGGAAAAATGGATAACTGTTTCCCGTTTTGTCTCATTTTGACCTAAAGCAAATTCAGGTAAAAAAAAAACAAAAACCCAAATACAATGGTACCTCTACTTACTAAATTTATGTGTTTTCGTACCGTGAATTTTTCGTAAATTGAGTCACATTTTACTTGCAAATGGTCTAATTCGATCCAAGGCCCACAATGCTACCCCTCAAACCCTTTAAAAATTATAAAAATGTACCCATTTTGTATGAAAGATGTGTTAAAAGAAAAGATTTAGATTTTCGCCCGTCCAGGCTAACACCAGCTGTTGCTAGTGTACAAACACGGCCCCCCTGGGTTTTACTTGTGAGAAGATGGCTTCTGTCTGATCTGAGTATTGTTAGCCCGTCCAACTAATGTGGGTGTCCGGGACAGAAGAATTGATCCAGGTCTGGGTGAGAATGAGGATGCATCAGTCTGGTGGATCATGTTTGGTGTTAAAATCCAGCTTCAGTTAGTCCACTTTGTTTTCCAGTGAGCGTACGTTGGCGAGCAGGAAGTGGCGTTTGGTTAGCTGTAAATCCACCACGACAGCTGCACTCTGCCTCCTCCCACGCCTCCGAAGGCGGCCTCTGTGGGGGGGGGACTCCACTGTAGGATGCTGGAGGAGACACAGGCTGCATCCTCACGGAATGGTCCACGTCTCAAAGCTTCTGGAGTCCAAGTTTTTTACCAATTGTCCTTAAGCTGATGATAGTCTGTGGCTCATACACTCTTCTGCACCGTTGGGCTGAACTGTTGACACTAAAAGCGCTGGTCTAGGGGGAGAAAAGACTGTTAACATGTCTGTGTTACCCGGAGCCACAGAAGCCATGATGAATGAGGGTCAAAGGGTAACGAAAAGCATCATGGGTAGCTCCCTCGTAGCCAATGGGATGCTACCTATGTGACGTATTTACATAAATTACGTAGTTGTGTATAGTAATGTACTGTATTTTTGTCTAGGAGGTTTCAGTTTCCTTTCGTAAATAGAATTTTCTTTCATATTCAGAGACGAACAATTAAGGTAAAGGTTTTTCGTAACTTGGATTTTTCGTTAGCAGAGGCTTTCATATGTAGAGGTACCACTGTATTCACATCCAGTCTATTACTTTGTTTTAAACAAACAAAAGAACACACCTGGCATATGTTCTGTCGTCATATCTTCAGGTCTTAGGGTGACCCGTTTAGTTTCCTGAAATAACACATAGGTTTACATCTGTGTCACTACGGGTCAAAGGTCATTTCCAGTTTACTGAACTTGCTTCAGGTCAAAATTGGATAAAACGGAAAACAGCCATTATCCTTTTTTTTTTTTTTTAATTATTCATTTAAACAGAAAATGGAAAACTGAAAAAAGGCATTATTAAACTAAACTAAACTAATAATAAAGAAACAAGTCGTTGTTTCAATGTCTTATTTTTGGTTGTTGTTTGAAAAAGGAATGATACACAGATTTTACCGCTCACAGACACTAGATGCTGTTGCGCATGAGTGACCTTTAGCAGAGAGTATAATCATGTGAGATGCCTCACTCTGTTAGAAAAATGCGGCTGGCCACAATAGTTGACAATGAATTTGAAAAAACATTTCTATAGTAATTGTTGCAGCTCTACATATGAGGCGACAAAAGAATGATATTTTCCAATTCTCGCACATGCAAACAAAAACTTTGAAATGTAAAATATAAAATACATTTTGAATAGATATTACAAAGGGCAATTTCCTCTTAAATGTTGAGATTGTTCTTGTGTTAGTTTTTGGTTGTGCACACCAGAAGGTTTAAAGCTTCCCTCCCACTCCCCTGAGTAAATGGATGCGACAGCTCTAGTTGTATGAGTAATGCATTTACAAACATGAAGCCTGTATCCTCTCATCATGCCTGATACACTGACAATTCAAATGTTTGTTCTCCTCTGATTATTCCATTTACTACTTCACTATACTGGATAATCCACTTGCATACATCAGATAGAGGCCAGTTTTAGTGTGGGGTTTGCACATCACTTTCAGTGGAATGTCGTCGGTAGAAACAGAGAATTGACTTTTACATCTAGAGTTTAAGGTGGTGTGAATATGCAAAGGGCAGACTCTTGGTTAAATTATACATAACTTTTCAATTGTTACATTAAAGAACAGAGGAATACATTTTATTGTTACTGCAGCAAAAACCTACTGCATAAACTGTTTCACCCACAAAATTGGTTTCATTTTTTAGTATCCCACATAAATATTCCTCCTAAAACTCCATCAAGAATTATTTATGATGATTAATATTTAATCAGATAATTACCTGTAATATGAAAGTGTTTCTTGAACCGCTAAATGCACTGAAATTTCAAAGCTTACTTTGAAGCATTTCATACCTGCAGACTAAAATGCTACTCGCAGCTCATACACTTTGATGTAAATCAAACTCATCAATACTAAATCCTCATGCGCCTAGTTTTACCAGGGGACCTTATATGATTTCCAAATTATTGCCCTCATAGAACTGTGCTCTCTGCACAGTTGCACAGGATTTTTAAACTCAGTATTTGACTCAAATGAATAGAAATAAAAGCGGATATTGTGTTATGTCACACAGATATGTTATGGTACAATGATTTTTGAAGACAGAGGTGTTCTCATGCATGTCATCCAACTCAGACATTACCTTCTTCTGATGGATTTAAGTCTTTTTCTGTGAACGAGGCTCTTGGATTGGCACCCAGGACACTGTTAGTAATTCCATACATATACATAATCCATCATGACTAGCATATGACAGCTTTGGCAAAGTATAGAAGGTACATTTACAGATATGAACTCTCTAACTCTGATGTCCAATGAAAACAGGGCTTAAGAATTTGTCTTGCAGTTATTCCTTAATTAATTAAGGGGGTCATCTGTTATTTTTCACATAAAAAAAAAAAATCATGCCAATGAAATGCGTTAAAGAACTATGCAGACTACACCATGGCTTACTTGATAATTACACTGTGACAAAGTCACTGGTGCTAAAGCTACAACATTTTGTCATTGTAGGTTGTGAACATGTGGTAAGGTGGCTTTTTCCTCACATTATTTTAACCTTCTTCTTGTGATTCTTTCACACTGGTTAATTGTCTGTCCAAAATGACAACACATTATAGCTTAACATAAATATATAATTATGCAGATTTTAGTAGCTGATATCGTGTTCAGTGTTTTTACCATCTACCACATTCTTGTGAACATTTTTTACAAGGTGAAACTATGATTCTATTTAATACATATGACTTTAACACAGAGGTGTCAAACATGCCAATGGTTACAATCTGGCCCCTGGGATGAATTTGTAAAATGCAAAAATTACACAAAAGATATTAACAATTAAGGATGTTAAAATAATTTGACATCAATTCAATCTAAAATGGATCAGACCATAATCACAACAATAAAATATGAAAAAAATGCTAAATTTCCTTCTTTGTTTTGATGTAAAAAGGGGACAAAATAAATAAATAAGTACATAAATAATAAAGACTAGCCTGTTACAAAAATGCAAATAACCTGAAATGTCTGTGATTTTACCAATATTCTGAATGTTATTAAAGGTGTGAATTTGTAAATCCACTGTTATCTTTTAGTTGTGATGAACACTAGAGCTGCATGATATATTGTTAAAAAAATGTGATCTCTGTTCACACCTACACATGATTCACTTTTTGATGACAGACGGTTTTTATGTTTTTTTTCCACCATGAGCTTCGTAACACTTCTGTTTGCTTCACTTCTGCTTCTGTAAAGTCCACTGTTGTTGCTTCTCCTCTCAACCAATCATAAATGCTCCTGCACATCATGTGACCGTGCGTAGCCAAAGGTTTTGTCCATAAACCAATCATGAATGGACCTACATGTCATGTGATTCAGCGGCAGGTAAGACAGAAAGAGTGCAGAGATAGATGGAGTGTGTATGAGGACAATGGATGAAAACCAGCAGACGTCTGCGCTCTGAGGGATGTTTATAGTTCAGTTATTAAGTGGGTCCAAAAAAAACCCGAATGCTGTAATTGTGCTTCACATTTATTCCAAGTGTCACTGCTGTCGCTGACGGTCGTCTTGTTGTTGGAATGTTCTAGCCTAGGATCTAGACTGTCCCCAGTGGCCGCAAACTGCATTTGCTACGGGGGCAGTCTAGAAAGTCTAGGCGAATTTGTGGGCAGGATAACCGCTGTCTGTCAAGTTTTTTCTTTACACAACGCCACGCTATTGGATGGGTAACCAGTCAGAGCCAACCAATCAGAGCGATGAACATGATTCCGGACTCCCGTACACTATTTGGCACCGGCCGCTTCGGATCTCCTCCGGGTCGCCTTTGCCGAGTTGTGCTGCTCGTATTCCCAGTTTTTCTGCCTCTTGCAACTGGTCATCCATTAGGGCTAAAAGGGGTGACACAACGATCACCAGCGGGTTGTGCAGACCCATGCGTCATCCCACTAGCGGAGCCAGCTGATAAATCAAACTTTTGGTGGGCAAAACTCCGACAACGTCCCTTTTTTCCAAAAACAGCTTAAGTGCCGTTTTCTGCTCCTCTCGCAGGGAAAACTGTCATTTTAAATCACCTAGCGTTGCTGCCAAAGCCAGCTCCAATGGTTGTTCCTGGTGATGAGCCATGTTGTCTAGCAGCTAGCAACTGGTGTTACGGCAATGTGTGCTAGCTAGCAGCTACGCCTTCTTCTTCTCTTTGGTGTGCTAGCTGCTACGTCTCTGCGACTACAACATTACGTGTCGTATTTGTGTCGTCATGAGGCAGGGCGGGCTCCAATCCCGCCCCTCGTGATTTGATTGGTCCGACCCAGTTGGGATTTTCAGATCCTAGGCTGTGTAGTCTGTCTCCCCGTAGCAAATACCATTTGCGGCCACTGGGGACAGACTAGATCCTAGGCTAGGAATGTTCGACACTTTAGTTCAAACTGAAACACCATTCCTTCATAAATATAGACATGTCATACACCGTTAGAAAGATGAGGATGACCTGTCAATCAAACAAACGTAACAGCTGTTAGCTCAGTTAGCTTCTCAGCTAACGTGAGGCTAACACGTCAACATTAGCTTGTTCTGCTCCAGTATCAGTAAAGCAGGACAATACGACCAACGTGTTTATTCACTTCAAACACCAGGATGAAGAAACAGGACCAAACAAAACCCCTGAAAAAGCACGTCCAAAAACACACATCTATAACGGACACTATGACACCCTGTCCACCCAGATCCAGCAGGAAAAAGAAAACTACAGAATCTTTTATCACATCACTGAAGACACTATGGACACATTTATTACATGGTAGAGCATGAAGGATTAAAAAAAAAAAAAAGATCAAAACATTAGATAAATGACATTTTGAAGTTATTATATAAACAAACAATAATTATCAACTAAGCTTATTGATAATAATAATCTATTTATTTATCAATATATAATGATATTACACTTAATAAACGGCTAAATTAATAGTTCAACAATAGTTCAATGATAGTTCAATAGTTCAATATTTTGTTATGCGAATTGCAAGTCTGTAAATTTTGGGTTTGAGTTGAATAAAAATGTTAATTAATTTTAAAAAAATCAGATACATTTTTATCAAGAAAACTGTGTTACACATTTTTTCCAGAATTGGTGCAGACCAAACTCACATGTATAAATGATAATATTCTTATATTGCACTTATTTTTTTTTAGGAATTTTCAGGTTGTTAATGTTTGTTCATGTTATGTTCAAGAACAGTTCGTAGATGTGAACATTTTCATTATGGAGCTGAAAAAGATAAGACCCAGAAAACTTTGGAGTTAACATTATTTATACGTTTTTATCCTATTTTTTTTTCCCAGCCCATTTTATACCATATTAGGCTGAATGTGGCCCCTGAACTAAAATTAGTTTGACACCCCTGTTTTAAAGTTTAACAAGTTTGTTGTAAAATGATTTTAAATTACATATTTTTAAATTTTTATTAATTTTTGTAATTAAATTAAATAACTTCTGTTGTTGAGCTCCTGGTGTCATTTTTATTATAAAGAAAAGATGCTGGCCCCAAATACTGTAGCAAAAAATATATTTACAGAAAAACAATATTACTGAAAATGAGACCAACATTAAAATGTTCATAATTTGGAAGTGATTTTTACATTTTGTATTTTCTCTCTTGGAGTTCAATTCATGGTGATTATTGTAAATATATGTGCTCTGTTATGAACATGGGAGTAATGATGTAGATATTAGTGGGGAAATAATTTGCCGACTTCCTCGCGAGAGACAGCAACAATAAATAAATAAATAAGAACACGGCTAAAAGAATTAAAATAACGTCTCATTTAGTTTTTGTCACAAAAACTAAGACATTTTAGGAATGTTTTTATTTCTTGTCTGGTTTTTATTCTTCATCTATAACTACATTATATATTTAATTATAGTTATCGTCACTAGACCCACATTTACGTCTAGTTTGGTTTATGTCACATGATAAAGGTTCATTAATGACAATATTTAGTCACTATAAGACACACTGTCAATGAATGGATTATTTTATAGATTCTTCATATATAAGGTGCACTGTGGTTTTTATAGTAAATTAAAGTCTTTTCAGTGTCACCTTATAGTCCAGAAAATACACTAACCTTTTGTTTCCCAAATGTCATGTTATTTCTTATTCAAATATTAGTATGGACATTTTACAAACATTCAAATATTGGTATGGACACGTCCATTGCGTCCATACACAGTTTTACGCCCGCGGTTATGAACCACAAAATATAAATGAATATTGTGACCCAAGTGATCAAGAGTTTCACACACATCCTCTGTTTGGTCATAGTTCTGCCCCGGAGCGTCGGGCATTCCCAGCTGAAGCCCCGGATCTCCGGGGAATTGCCCTGAATCTCTCTAGACTCTAGAGAGATTCAGGGCTGGACCATCATAATTAAAATGTGTAATAATAATAATAATAAGAGACGAAGGACAGCTCCGTGGACGATCCTTTGAGCGGTGGTACCACAGAACAGCTCTCATGGGTGGTCCTACTACTGCCCGTTATCATGCACCTTTGGAACTAGTGCAGACCACACCATTCTGACATGCCCATATATGGATATGTTGGTTTATTTTGTCGTGAAATGTATACAATCAGTAACAACGGAACAGACTTTCCGATTCCGGGTCGCTGCTTGAGGGTCGACCGGTTCACCTCCGGAGCAACAACTATCTCTCTTTTGCTCTTTTCTTATCCCCTCGTTCACTCGTCTCACTCCCACCTAACTCCATAGGTCCACCACACCTTAGTGGACTGTTAGTGCTCTTAAACTGGACCTTTTCTCCTCCCTCGCTCTTTTTTCATTCATTCGGTAGCCTCAGCGCTAACAGCTAACGGTCCACATTAACGACAACAACACCACCTCTACTTCAACAACGGATCACCTCAACATGGGACTCACAGCGAACATCATCACCTACCCGAGGGAGCTGCTGATGCTTCTCGGAGACTTTGCCGCCTCGATCCCTCCGCTCCATCGAGCTTCCCGATGTGATGTACGTGCACGCGTGGTGCCGACACTACAGCTGAGCTTTGGCGAGTGTGATGAGTAACTATTAATTCAAATATTGATGAAAATATTCAATTAACTATCAATCAAATTTGTAAATGTACAGAAAGCACTTTGAAAACACTTCCATAGTCTATATTTAAACCTGTAAAGTAGATCAAAACGTGATCGGTTGTCCAGCGGAACATCATATGGGTTCATGTTAATTATTTTTGCACAGAAATTGAAACCATAAAATTGCATTTTAATAGCCGTTTTTTCCCCCGTTAAAAACAGATTCAATGTCTGGGCTACAGCCCCGGACCTCGACTCAAGCTACAGACGCCTCTGGTGCCGACACAGAATTAACTGTAAACAAAGGCTCAAGAAGATGTGTGTACAACTATCACAACAAAATATCTAAACTTATGAAACTTATTGGTTTTGCATTGGCTTTTAAGAATGAATATAGAAGAATTTGTCTGAGGTATTTCTGTGCTCAAACACAACGAGTCTCCCCCGTTCATTTGTGCAGACCGTTCAAAGTGTATTAAAGTGAAATAAATCACCCAAAGTGTAATATCCAGGTGCAGAAACCTTATGACAGTTCAATTTAATTAACTGTTTCAGGGAGAAAACTTGTGATATGGTCCAACACAATAGGTGGATTGATGACTTTATTTTCTTTCTCCATATTTAATCTTTGCGCAACTAAAATTATAACTATTTCATATTAATAATTACCTGGTTAATTATTTAGTCTTTATTAATGATGCCATATAATTGACTTCCAGTGATTACTTCTCTAAAGAGGGTCTTAATAATTAATCAACTATTTTCAGCACTATTTATTTGACAGTCAATCTATCAATGTACAAAATGTGTCATTGCAGTAAAGTTTTAATCCCTGGAGATATTCAGGAAGGAAGAAAACTTCATGTAGGAGTTGAAAATGTTGTGACAGGATCCAAGTTTATAGTAAAAAAAAATGCTGCAAGACAAAAACGAATAAACAAACATCTATTCTAGCATTTCATATGTTTTCCCCTTTTGTTTATTTTTTTTAATTTATGTTCTTTTGGATGCTGTGTAAAAGTCTAAACATATTTTTAAAAAGCCTTTTTTCTGAAAGCAGATGGAACCCTTTTGATTCTGAATGGACTCCTGTAGCCTTTATGCAACTGAGACTTACAGTAGATGATGAAAAACAAAGCTCAGTTCAATATTAAGAAGCTGTTACCAACACCCAGTCTGCACGCCTACATGCGTGAGTGTGTCTGGTGGCGGGCCTCCCAGGCAGCATCGTACCAGCATCAGGGTTTTCTAATGAGTCCATAAGAAGCACAACTTCTCTGTTGTGCTGCCTGGAACATTACTCTGCATTTGAAATGCACCCAGCGGCCTAGCAGGCATCTTTTATCGTTGGATGCAGCTGTCCATGCTTTCTGAACATTTACTACTACCAAGCTTCTCTGACTTACTGCCAACGGGTACAAAGTGATAGAATCATGGAAGGAAAAAAAAGAGAAATATTTACCACAACAGCAAAGTCATTTTTAAAGAAAATATTTCCATTATTGGCAAACAAAAGCAGAAACTTTTGAATAGTAGACGTCACAGAAACGGGTTCTTTGCCTAGAGATAAAAAGGATGATACAGAGGGACAAGGAAAAGTAGCATCTATATGCATATACTGAAGCCTACAACACAAGTAGCACTTTATTCCAGTGAGAGAAGCATCAATCTTGACAGCATATGGCGTCTGTGCAAAATCCATTAATTTTTAATATACCGGGTGCAGAAATGAAAAGGCTTCCTGAGACAAGCAATTGTCAGATGTCAGTAGTGTTTTGATAACTTTTTTCATCTCCATTTTTATTTGCATTCATAAAACTGTGCCATCCACATGTCATCTCACTTTGGACATGTCTGGAAACTGACATGGATCCATTTTCCTTTCCCTCACTGCGCCCATCTTTTTGTATATTGGCATGCACATAAATAAAATAATAAATGATCACAACTCGTACTGAAGAGCATTATGAAAGGACTTATACTCCACATGCAGCTCCACACTGTTTTAAAAATCCTGCACCCTTGAATTTGTTAATTATTTTTTAAACTATACAGAAATGTTCTAGAGGTACATGAATTAATTAGACTACAATGAAACAAAAGTATAACTGATGTAGCCAGCCTTCCTAACTACCAGGCACACAAGCGTATGTCCACACACACACACACACACACACACACACACACACACACACACACTTGGTTAAATGTCTCATAAGGACCAAGTTTTTAAATCAAATTGTCATTGGGTAGAGAGTGTAAAGATTTTTTTCTTTTATATATAAAAATATATATTAATTAGAAAACTGAATTAAATGTAATGAATAATTTTTTATATAAAAAGTAATAATTAAAAAAATAAATTCTATTTTTAACAAAAAAACTAAATGCATAAAAAATACATGCTTTATGTGGACTTCCTGAAAAAAATAATTAATGTATTTATAGGGCCACAACATTTCTATTTTACAAGTGGGGACCTTTATTTATATTTAATCCTTGAGGGAACCTAAATTTTGGTCCCCATAGTCAGAGGTCCCCATGGTGTGACTGTGTAAACATATAAATGTCCCCATAAAGATAGGAACACAAGCACACACACACACACAGAGTTGAGATTATTTTAAAGTAGTGGAAGGTTTGAAAGTGCAGATTACAAAGGTCTCTTCAGAGAAGAGCTGTAGAGCTCAAATGTTCTCCAGTTCTATGGCTAAGCTCTGTAACAGGGATAAGATGAGCCCTTCTCAATGACAGATAAGTACAAAGAAGTCAAACAGTCAGCTCAATGAGTTTTGTCATACGTCTACATCCACAGTCAATTCCATTGGAAGCTTTTCACCCTTTAATGCAGTTTGAGAGGAAGGTTTTTAACAGATGACTACACTGGAAAAAGGAAAACATTGAATCAACTTCAAAATTCTTCTTCAATTTTGACTTTTTATCTCATAATTTAGAAGTTTTTTTTATGATTCTAATTTTTTATGGTCGCACAAAAAAAAATTTTAAATGTAAAAATTGAATTGCATAGGGTTAGTTTTTTTTTATTCATTTAATTTCATTTGATTCACTCAACTAGATGTTTTTATGTGTGACCTATTGAAGAAGAATGTTTAAGTCGATTCAATGTTTTACTTTTTTTCAGGACATTTGTAGTTACAGAGTCATCTTCTTCTATTAAAATATGTTCATTCATATTCATAAAATGGCAATTTAAAGCATGCAAGTGGCCATAGGAGATGAACGGGAAGTTGCAAAATCCAATAAGAGCTGCTCTGGAGACAGGTGCAAAGTGGACTAATTAATAGCAATCTATACTCTGGCCAGGGCGCGCAGTGGGCCGACTGAGACGCTCTTAGGTCAGGCAATGAAAAGATAGCAGCTCCAAATTCATTTTCTCGCTGTGGCTCTCCCAAAGGAGGGCTCCGAAGTACACTCACACTTCCTTTAATGCCTTCACTGGGGTGTAATTTATTTTTGCGTTTGCCAGCACATTTGGAAAGTTCATTACCTCGCTCATGGCTTGTTAATTAGCCTTGTAAAGCCGCCATAAGATCTCCTCGGGCCAGGACCGAGATGAGACTTTTGTCCCAAAACATTAACACACTGCAGGAGGCCTGTAAAACTGCACCGTACCCGTTTAAGTTGTAAGAGTGACACCTCAATGAAAACCTGAACGACAGAGACTCATCACGATAGAGTCACATGAAGCGCCAGACAGGCTGCGGGTCCACTTCATATTTCACCTTTGCTGCGGTGGGCAGAGGTTGGGCTCATTTCTTTCTAACACCTGTTCAGGCACTGACTTTTCTACTCCTCTGCTGATGCCCAGTATATCGTTACGTGCCTGTCCTCGCATCAGTCTTTGCCAAAACCCAGTTGACAGCGTAAGCAGCTGTCTCCGTGATGCTCTTCTCAGGGTTCTTGCTCTTTTTCAACCCCGGAGCTCCAAGAGAGGTAGAACAGTAATGAGCAGTAATACCAGGCTCAGCTGGTGGTTTGGAGACATCCTGCTGGGTGAGGCGTGACTACAGGAACATGGACTGACACCGTATCTATGGCACCAGCAGCACAGACCGGGCCAGCGTGGTCTTATTGATTATTCAGGTGCTCATTTGTGTGGCCAAGCGAGTAGCAGGCACGTGTCTCATATGAACTTTACAGAAATGGAACAGGATCTGATTTCCCCGCTGCAAAAAGGAAGCCTTGGTGCTTTATATTTAGAACAGCTGCGTCTAATGGGGCCTGGCAGGTACAGGAGGCGTCACATCTGTCGAGGCCCAGGTGATGCTCTCGCCTTCCACTCTTTCCCGCTTCTCGCCTGCTCCCTACCAGTCAAATGACTCACACTGAAGATCAACAGTGTCATTTCCAATAAACTCCTCTTCCTCTTCCTGCCACTTTCCATCAGTTCTGGCGATGGCTTCTTGCTACTAGCCATTTCATTCCACAACACAGCGAAATAGGGGATGCATAATGTAAAAGATGTACAGAAGATGAATGCTCTGTCTAATGCCAGGGCAACGGGATGATTAATTAGAAAAATCCTGCTTTGTGACTGGCCAAAACTTAGTGGTATAGAAGCCATACGTCTAAGCCAGAGCACCCCCCCCCCTTTTTTTTTTTTTCAGGAGCTCAGGGAGAATCTATGACAAATTGCAGCAGTGAATAGATGGGTGTAGATTGAATTGCCCTTCAAAGTCAATGAGGAGATGCTCTGCAAGTTTATTTCTCTGTGAGTTTTGGTTGTAGATGTGGATGTTCAATGTCAGCCGAAATATTAAATTGCATCGGAACAGGCTGTGATGGTCATTCTGGTCACTTTTAGTCCTTCTCCCAAGGACTCAAAATGTTCCTGTTGCAGACCTGGCTTCCAATCAATCAATCAAATCAACTTTATTTGTATAGCACATTTAGAAGATCCACAGGGGAAACCAAAGTGCTGTACATAAAAATGGGAAGTTAAAAAGCCATAGGAACAAGAGCATGTCAGTTTGGTGTGTGCTGATGCCAAACCAGCGGAGTTAGAGCCAGTTAAAGGCCAAAGAAAAATAATGTGTTTTTAAATGGGACATAAAAACCAGAAGAGAGGAGGCTTGACCAACACTTAGTGGAAACTCACTCCAGTTTTGGTGCAGCAGTCATGAACACTCTGTCACCTCTAATGCTACGGTCACACCAAACACAAATTTACACATGTACGCCTGTGACCCGCCGTGTAAACAACAGAGTTTTGACGCTGGACAAACATAGAAACATAGATAAACAAAATCTGTCCCCCCACTCAACTGTGGCTCAGATCAGTTGGATTGCTGCTCTGTACCTGCTCTGGACGTCCCATACATCCAACGGCCAGACGCTGTCGCTTTTGGGTTCACCTGATCCTGCAAAAGCGCCTACAGAGGGGAATTCCACCAGCACCTCCAGGAAGTGTAGTCTGGATGACGTCACCTTTCAACCATAGTTCAGGCTCAGTTTTTCTTTCTGCCGCCTCCCGTGTCGGTCCGAACATCACACGTCATTCCATCACAACATTGGCAGCATCTCAACGCTGACTGACTTTTGTTTCCCGGAATCACGCGAATTCGCCTGAAAAGTTCTACATTTTCAACTCCAGTGTTTATGCTTATTTGGGACAAGACGTGACACTCCAACGTATCCAACGTGCCTCCCAGGGTGAATCTATGTCTAAACGAGTCTCTCTGTTGACTTTGTATTGATCTCAACACACGAATGTGAAAATGTGTGTTCGGTGTGGAAGTACCTAGCCTAGGATCTAGACTGTCCCCAGTGGCCGCAAACTGCATTTGCTACGGGGGCAGTCTAGAAAGTCTAGGTGAATTTGTGGGCGGGATAACCGCTGTCTGTCAAGTTTTCTCTTTACACAAAGCCACGCTATTGGATAAATCAAACTTTTGCCATATCCAGTGGGCAAAACTCCGACAACGTCCCTTTTTTCCAAAAACAGCTTAAGTGCCGTTTTCTGCTCCTCTCGCAGGGAAAACTGTCATTTTAAATCACCTAGCGTTGCTGCCAAAGCCAGCTCCAATGGTTGTTCCTGGTGATGAGCCATGTTGTCTAGCAGCTAGCAACTGGTGTTACGGCAATGTGTGCTAGCTAGCAGCTACGCCTTCTTCTTCTCTTTGGTGTGCTAGCTGCTACGTCTCTGCGACTACAACATTACTTGTCGTATTTGTGTCGTCATGAGGCAGGGCGCCCCAATCCCGCCCCTCGTGATTTGATTGGTCCGACCCATTTTGGATTTTCAGATCCTAGGCTGTCTAGTCTGTCTCCCCGTAGCAAATACCATTTGTGGCCACTGGGGACAGACTAGATCCTAGGCTAGGAAGTACCATGTCTTAGGAACTGCCAGAAGGAACTGGTCAGCTGATCTTAGGGATGAGGTTGGGCAGTGAGTCTGAAGAAGCTCAGACAGAGGTGGTAAATGTACTCATATTCTGTTCTTAAGTAGAAGTACAGCTACTGGTGTGAAAAAATACTCTGGTAAAAGTAACAGTACTGATTCAACTCCTTTACTGCAGTAAAAGTAGAAAAAAAAGTACAACTTATCAATTGTAATAAAGTAAAAAGAAAAAACGCATTTTTTTGCCATGAAAACATACTTAAGCCTTTAAAGGTGAGTTACTGTGATAATGTGTTTGACCAGGTCACAGTATTTAGTTTTGTGGGTTTGGGCAGGACACAATTAAGATGAAGTCATTTAGAGATTTTAAAAGAGCAGCATTGTATAATAAAAGTAAAAAATTATGGAATAAAAGCCACAATTATTATATATAAAGTCAAAATTTCTATCCTTCACTGCAGGTTGTGGATGAAAACTAACCCACTCGTTAGGGCCTGGCATTAAAAAAAAAAAATAAATAAAAGTACCATATTTTTCGCAATATAGGGCGCATTAAGCAAAGTCAAAATCATGACATAACAAGCCAAAATTATTTAATAAGAAGTCTAAATTATGAGGTACGAGGTTAAAACTATGAGATAAAAGGTAAACATGAGATAAGAAGTTAAAATTGACATCAAAAAGTGAAAATTCCAGGTCACTAACCCTAACCAGAATTAATCCATATATAAGGCACACTGGTTTTTGGAGAACTTTAAAGTCTTTTAAGTGTGCCTTATAGTCCAGAAAATACCCGTAGTTATAAATAGACAGAAATGACAGTAAGTCAATTTCAGTCAAAAAAAAATCACTAAATTGTATTAAAAAAATGAATAGATATTTTAATTGAAATACTATTGAAAATAAAATGGGGCAAATGGCCCTCAGGTGCCCCCCTGTAGAACCGCCTCTGTTTTAACCCCCATGTGACGGCCTTCAACCACTCGCTCCCTGGGAACATCTGAACCTCATGCTGTTTGTTAGCAATGTCTGTCTATTTACAAGTTGGTTAATTAAACCATAAGTCCAGGAAACCACGAATCATAATATGAAACAACGACTGGGAAGATTTGTCATGTTTCCAGGGAAGTAGATTTTGTAGATTTTACAGTTAAAATGTTTTCGAACCCTTTCAGCGTTCTCCATCACTGAGCTAAAGGAGGATATAGGTTGTGCTTGTATCAAACAGGGTGTGCGCTGAATCACAGAAAGACTAAGTATTTCTCAGGATTCTAGATGCAAATTAGCCATTATTTGTGGACGTCTACGACTGGAAGCAAGGTTTTTGTTTTTGTTTTAGTGCTGTGTTTGTTCCCTGGAATAAACTTTTCCATAAGCGTTCAGGCTGAAGAAATGTGCTTTGATGTGAGCTTGTAGAAAGTATAATTAGACAGTATAGATTTTAATGGCCGATACGCAGAGAAACCATTAGTGAGTGGCTGTTTATTTAGCTTTTGCTCAAGCTTTTCAGTGGATAAAATGTCAGGATCTCAAAAAAAACAAACCTACCTCAGTTCTACTTTATTAGCCAGCAGATATCACCTTTGACAGACACTGAAAAGAGCAAAATATTGAATCGACTTTTTAAAAAATCTAAAATTTTGACTTTTTATAGTCATAAAAAAATCTAGTTGAGTGAACCAAATTAAATTACATAGGGTTAGAGTTATTTTAATTCAGTTTGATTCACAACTAGATGTTTTTTTTGTATGACCCATTGAAGAAGAATTTTTAAGTTGATTCAATGTTTTACTTTTTTCAGTGTATTTCACTTCAGTCTTTTTTTTTGCTTATTATTTATAAGTTGTATTCCTTTGGTGGTGACAAAATGTAATGTGGTGTTCTTGCTCCTTGTTCTCTTTAAACTCAGTGACTTAAGCTTCCAGAAGATCTAACGCTACGTCTACCTGAGCAAAATATTCTCCCTCGCTCTCTACCTTTATCTGAAACCCACTGCGCTCCAAACATCATCAGTATCAAACATCACTGTGGCAGACTTGAATAGCTCACTGGAAACAGGAATATGTCTGCCTTATACCAAGGTGGGGTGTCTCACCACACAACAGTGACAACAACAATAACAGCAGCAGCAGCGGTAACAGCAGCAGCAGCAGCAGTAACAGCAGCAGCAGTAACAGCAGCAGCAGCAGCAGCAGCAGTAACAGCAGCAGCAGCAGTAACAGCAGCAGCAGCAGTAACAGCAGCAGCAGCAGTAACAGCAGCAGCAGCAGTAACAGCAGCAGCAGCAGTAACAGCAGCAGCAGCAGCAGCAGCAGTAACAGCAGCAGCAGCAGCAGCAGCAGTAACAGCAGCAGCAGCAGCAGCAGCAGTAGCAGCAGCAGTAACAGCAGCAGCAGTAACAGCAGCAGCAGCAGTAACAGCAGCAGCAGCAGCAGCAGCAGTAACAGCAGCAGCAGCAGCAGCAGCAGTAACAGCAGCAGCAGCAGCAGTAACAGCAGTAACAGCAGCAGCAGCAGCAGTAACAGCAGCAGCAGCAGCAGTAACAGCAGCAGCAGCAGTAACAGCAGTAACAGCAGCAGCAGCAGCAGCAGTAACAGCAGCAGCAGCAGCAGCAGTAACAGCAGCAGCAGCAGCAGCAACAGTAACAGCAGCAGCAGTAACAGCAGCAGCAGCAGTAACAGCAGTAACAGCAGCAGCAGTAACAGCAGCAGCAGTAACAGCAGCAGCAGCAGCAGCAGTAACAGCAGCAGCAGTAACAGCAGCAGCAGCAGTAACAGCAGCAGTAACAGCAGCAGTAACAGCAGCAGTAACAGCAGCAGCAGTAACAGCAGCAGTAACAGCAGCAGTAACAGCAGTAACAGCAGTAACAGCAGCAGCAGCAGTAACAGCAGCAGCAGCAGCAGCAGCAGTAACAGCAGTAACAGCAGTAACAGCAGCAGCAGTAACAGCAGCAGCAGCAGCAGTAACAGCAGCAGCAGCAGTAACAGCAGTAACAGCAGTAACAGCAGCAGCATCAGCAGCAGTAACAGCAGCAGCAGTAACAGCAGCAGCAGCAGTAACAGCAGCAGTAACAGCAGCAGTAACAGCAGCAGTAACAGCAGCAGTAACAGCAGTAACAGCAGCAGTAACAGCAGCAGTAACAGCAGCAGTAACAGCAGCAGTAACAGCAGTAACAGCAGTAACAGCAGCAGTAACAGCAGCAGTAACAGCAGCAGTAACAGCAGCAGTAACAGCAGCAGTAACAGCAGCAGTAACAGCAGCAGTAACAGCAGCAGTAACAGCAGCAGTAACAGCAGCAGTAACAGCAGCAGTAACAGCAGCAGCAGCAGTAACAGCAGCAGTAACAGCAGTAACAGCAGCAGCAGCAGTAACAGCAGCAGCAGCAGCAGTAACAGCAGTAACAGCAGCAGCAGCAGCAGCAGTAACAGCAGCAGCAGCAGCAGCAGCAGTAACAGCAGCAGCAGTAACAGCAGCAGCAGTAACAGCAGCAGCAGCAGCAGCAGTAACAGCAGCAGCAGTAACAGCAGCAGCAGCAGTAACAGCAGCAGTAACAGCAGCAGTAACAGCAGCAGTAACAGCAGCAGTAACAGCAGCAGTAACAGCAGCAGTAACAGCAGTAACAGCAGCAGCAGCAGCAGCAGTAACAGCAGCAGTAACAGCAGCAGCAGCAGTAACAGCAGCAGCAGCAGCAGCAGCAGTAACAGCAGTAACAGCAGTAACAGCAGTAACAGCAGCAGCAGTAACAGCAGCAGCAGCAGCAGTAACAGCAGCAGCAGCAGTAACAGCAGTAACAGCAGTAACAGCAGCAGCAGCAGTAACAGCAGCAGCAGCAGCAGCAGCAGTAACAGCAGCAGCAGCAGTAACAGCAGCAGCAGCAGTAACAGCAGCAGTAACAGCAGCAGTAACAGCAGCAGCAGCAGCAGTAACAGCAGCAGCAGTAACAGCAGCAGCAGCAGTAACAGCAGCAGCAGCAGCAGCAGCAGTAACAGCAGCAGCAGTAACAGCAGCAGTAACAGCAGCAGTAACAGCAGCAGCAGCAGCAGTAACAGCAGCAGCAGTAACAGCAGCAGCAGCAGTAACAGCAGCAGCAGCAGCAGCAGCAGTAACAGCAGCAGCAGCAGCAGTAACAGCAGCAGCAGTAACAGCAGCAGCAGCAGTAACAGCAGCAGCAGCAGCAGCAGCAGCAGTAACAGCAGCAGCAGCAGCAGCAGCAGCAGTAACAGCAGCAGCAGCAGTAACAGCAGCAGCAGCAGCGGTATAGGCTCAGCAGATTAAAGGGGGTTTGAGTTGCACAGGTTCCTCTCAGCTCAGCAGAACAGAACCATCAGCTGTAGCATTTGTCTGTTCTCTCCCCTCTCCCATCCTCACCTCTTTCCTCCCCCTCTTCCTCACCTTTCTTTCTCCCTATATCCAGAAGACAGGAAGCTGTTTGTGGGAATGCTCGGCAAGCAGCAGAGCGAGGATGACGTCCGGCGGCTGTTCGAGACCTTCGGCCAGATCGAGGAGTGCACCGTCCTGCGAGGGCCTGATGGGGCCAGTAAGGGTCAGAGCCCACACACCTCCCACTTTTTTCTTTTTTACCCCCCCCCCCCCCTGTCTGCTTCCAGAGCTAGGAAGTAACTCAGTAAAAGTACTTCATTATTGTACTTAAGTAGATTTTTTTTTAGGTATCTGTACTTCACTTTAGTATTTATTTTTCTGGCAACTTTTTACTTTTATTGCCTATATTTGTTCATAAATATATGTACTTTATACTCTTTACATTTATATAAATATATGTACTTTATACTCTTTACATTTATATAAATATATGTACTTTATACTCTTTACATTTATATAAATATTTGTACTTTATACTCTTTACATTTATATAAATATATGTACTTTATACTCTTTACATTTATATAAATATATGTACTTTATACTCTTTACATTTATATAAATATTTGTACTTTATACTCTTTACATTTATATAAATATATGTACTTTATACTCTTTACATTTATATAAATATATGTACTTTATACTCTTTACATTTATATAAATATTTGTACTTTATACTCTTTACATTTATATAAATATATGTACTTTATACTCTTTACATTTATATCAATATTTGTACTTTATACTCTTTACATTTATATAAATATATGTACTTTATACTCTTTACATTTATATAAATATATGTACTTTATACTCTTTACATTTATATAAATATTTGTACTTTATACTCTTTACATTTATATAAATATATGTACTTTATACTCTTTACATTTATATAAATATTTGTACTTTATACTCTTTACATTTATATAAATATTTGTACTTTATACTCTTTACATTTATATAAATATTTGTACTTTATACTCTTTACATTTATATAAATATTTGTACTTTATACTCTTTACATTTATATAAATATATGTACTTTATACTCTTTACATTCTAATAGACGTTTTCCAAACTAAACAGATTTAAAAGTATAAAAAATAAGTCACTTCAGAGGAAGAATCTGTGCAGGAGAAATATTGTGACTTTATATCACAATTATGACTTTTATTTAATAATTTGGACTGTTTTATCTCACAATTTGAACTCTTTATGTCAAAATTATGCATTTCGTATCACATATTTATTACTTTTTATCTCATAATTTTGAATTTACAGTATATCTCACAATTCTGCTTTTATTTTAAAATCTGATCACTGATGACTTTATCTCAATTGTGATTTCTTTTTTCCATTTTTCCTACATTGAGTACCATGACCTGATCAAACACATTATCTACACAGTAAAATCACTTTAACTCCTGAGACTTAAGCAATTCCACAGTAAAAAAAATATATATAAAAAAATAAACAACAAAATGAACAATAACTGCCAAAGTGATCAGTAAAATTAACAAAAATTAATATTAAACTAACAATAATATGCAACACGAACAAAGTAAGACACCAACAGAACACAATTAAAGAAAAATCATAAAATAAATAAACAAAATAATAAGGAAAAATCAACAAAAATAAGCAACAACATCAACAGAAACTAATACATATTCACAAAATAACAAATAACACACAAAAAAGCAAAAATAAAAAAAAAACAAAAAAAATTATAAAGAGGTTAATAAATGAATAAATGTATTAGTGTTACAATTTGGTTCCAGTAGTTTTACTTTGGGCTTTTTCTAAATCACTTGCTTTTTGACACCTGTACATCAGTTCCATCAACAAAATCCTCACTAAGATTAAAAAAAAAAAAAAAAAAAAACAACTTTAATTATTCTGAATTTTTAAACTAAGCTACGTCAGCACTGACGCATCAGGGGTTAAAGGGTTAAAGGGTTTATTTTGTTTGGATACTTTTGAAATCTTTATGATTTTTGCTGTTAAATAAGTATTATTTCATCCATATAAAAAAATACCATTTTACTTTTTTTTACTCTATTACACTTCAGAAGTTGTACTTTTTTTTTTACTTTTCCTTCAGTAAAGGAGTGGAATGAGTATGAGTATTTTTTTCCACACCAGTACTTCTACTTCAGTACAGAATGGAAGTACTTTGACCACCTCTGTGTGTATGATCCCTCTTCTTCCTCTTTCTATTCCTGTTCCTTTTACATTTTCAGACCATTGCCTCAGACGCTGTGAACTCATTGACATTTCTTCTTCTTTTCAGAATAACTTATCGTCTTCCTCAGCTTTTCTGTTTTTCTTCACCCCCTCATATGTGTCTCACTCGCATGTCTTTCATACCTCATTGTCACTTGCGCTCCGACACCTCTTCCCTTCCCACTTTCCTTTTTCTCACTACGTCTGTATTTCCTCTCCTTTTTTTCTTCTCGCTCAGGTTCTTCTTTTCTTTTTCTGAACTTCTTCTCGTGTCGTCTCTTCATCACGGCACCTCCTTTCACCCTGGGCTTGTACTCAACAAATATATCACAAACACCTCGTCTTTCTGCTCACCCCTCTTCCCCCCTCCTCTTCCTCCTCTTCCTGGTATCTGCAAAGTGGAGGAGTGTAATCATGTTTGTTTCCCACATTCCCATCATCCCTCCCTGGAGACACCATTGGACGATAATGTCCTACTGTAAATAAAGCAGCCGGGCTCTGGGTTTTTTGTCGCTGTCACTCACTGTGTGGCAGATTTGCTTGCATGCAGCAGCAGATTTTTCACTCATGTCTGTGGCTTATGTGCTATTTATTTAGTAGAGCATGGTAAAATTAAAGATGGCTGTGACATGTGTGATGCAGGTGGGACTGTTCTGACAGAAGTGATCTTTTGATGGGTCCCAGAGTTACAGCCATATTTGGAGCTGTAAATGGACTGCATTTATATAGTTCTTTTCCACCTTCATGGTGTTTAAAGTGCTTTACATTAGCCTCTCATTCACCCATTCACACACACAATCATACACCAGTAGGTTTCTAAGGTCAAAGGTCAGTCCTACTGGGGGTCTAAGTCAGGGTTCAGTGTCTTGCCCAAGGACACTTCGACATGTGGACAGCCAGAGCCAGGACGCGAACCGCCAACCTCTCGGTCATTGGGCGACCCACTCTACCACTGAACCACAGCTTTAACCTTTGACCCTAACGACCCACTCTACCACTGAACCACAGCTTTAACCTTTGACCCTAACGACCCACTCTACCACTGAACCACAGCTTTAACCTTTGACCCTAACGACCCACTCTACCAACTGAACCACAGCCGCCCCTGCTGTAACAGTATGACAGTGCTTTAAAACAGTTACCACTTTAACTACACTGAAAAATAGTAAAGCATTGAATCAACTTAAAAAAAATCTTCAATTTTGACTTTTTATCTCCTTAATCTAGTTGGAGTGAACCAAATCCAATTGCATAGGGTTAGGGTTATTTTAATTGAGTCACTCAACTAGATGTTTTTATGTGTGACCTATTGATTCAATGTTTGACTTTTTTCAGTGTATAGAGTAATGTTAACTCTGCCCACAGCCAGAATGCTACCACCAGACAAAGGTCTTGTATATAGGTATCTGGTTCTATTACTCACTGTGCAACAGTCCCACGCAATCATTACGGGATGTTACGCTAAATTATTTTGCTAGCCGCCTCGCTTGGGATGAGGTTCCTGTAATTTGAATGAGACAGACCTTGAAATTGACAGTGCTATCTGTTCCATGATGGAGGCTTTGTCCCCTGTTGATGTAAATTTATGCTACTCAGAGGCTTTTCAGCACTCCTCTTCACCCAATAAAAAGGCCGAGAAGTTTAACATCCATCTCACTGTGCTGCTCCTCAAAGTACTTTCAAAGTGCAACACTTGCTGCCAGAGTTGAATAGAGCCCGAATTGTCAGGAATAATAGAGAGATGGCTTTTAGGTCTATAATTAAGTTGTGTTATAAATGTCACCCATCCAGCGGGATGGAATTCATGCATACATATTATTACCCCGGGAATTCAAAAGGCAGTGCAGATCCTCTCGCTTGAAAGCAATACAATCTCTCTTTTTCCTTTTTCACCCCAACTCATTCTGAACCATCAAATCCAAAAAACTCAAATGTGCACTATAATTTATGAGGCTGTAGCACTTCAATTCTTTGGAGATGTTGTGCACTCAGTTCCTGAACTTCCTTTTCTGTGTCAAAAAATGCAGCAGTACATCAGTGTTTTCCTGTTGGGGGAATGCGAGGACCTTGTATGTTTGACATGACTTTGACACTGATGCTGTTTGCCAAAGCCTGCAGCTCTGGTGTCTGTCTGAGTGGGCTTGAGCCGGCGGGGGTCACAGGGAACCTGGCATAAAATCTGATCTGAGACTTGTTAGGGGACCGACAGCAAATTATCTTGCCCTACAAAACCAAAAAAGCTTTTGCAAGAACAAACTGCCCCTTATTATATTAAAGTACAAAGGTTAAATGTGTTTGTTCCTTCAAAGTCACAGTTCCAGTCAAAGGGCACATTGTAGGCTGATGCATTTGGGCTGGACAAATGAAAACCTTTCCTGCTTCTATCCAGAGGGGTCTTTAAGTGAAGTGAATGAGTGCTAGAGTGCTGTGTGACAGAATCAAAGCCTTCTTTTTTGACTTATCTTGTTTGCCTTTGTAGATCTATACGGCTTTGAGGGCATTCGACAGTACAGAAAACACTTGGCCTTTACCACTCGCCACATTTTTAACGCGACAGTTTGAACAGCTTAGTATTTATTGTGCTGATGCTAAGTGGATAGAATGCTTCGGTTAAAGGTGGAAATTGTCCTCAGTTAACTGCGCGCAGATTGCATATCCCTCAGTTCAATCTGTTTGAGTTTTGTCAGTGAAATATTAATTTGTTTGAAGCAAAGCTGACTCCAGAGACACAGATAGAAATGAATGGGCTGCTGCCAGACACAGGACATCTCCTGAGCCTACCTATCAGTGTTAATTTGAGTGAATCATCACAATTCCTGTGAGAATGTAGAGTTTAAAAAAAATGCAATAAATGTATATAGTCCATGTAACTGTTTTAAATAGGCAGCGGCAGTAGGGATTGGAACATGACTGCAGCTGAGACACTGTGCTGCACAATTAATGAAAAGGGGGCAGAATTAATCCATGAGTTTGTTAATTAGGTATCTCTTGACTTAACACATGAGCTACCTGAAGGCAAGGATAAGAATAGGACATAACAGAATACCTCTTGCAGTCTATGACGACCATAAAAGCTTAGAGAAATAGCTCCTGTTTAATTTAATGGCTTTTGGAAAATTACCACATTTCACTTCCACTGTACATCAGTTCACAGGCTTTGTCTTTATGTTACAGTAGTTTAGTGCCTGGCCTTACTTACACATTGATACGCTCATAAATCATGTGGTTAGGACATGCATGTTTCCAAAACACATATTGTGCATTATTATTATTATTATTATTATTATCTGCTTAAATCATTTTTAATAACATCTGAAATGTTAATGCAATGAGGCTCCAGAACATTGCTGCCAACAGTCGCTGTCTTGTCTTCGGGCCAACTTTTGATGTTGACTTTTCCTTTTGTGCATTAACCACACAACAGATTTAAGATGATTTGAATGCCCCTTGAGCAAAGCCCCTCCCCATCTGAAATGATATGCGAGCAAAGATTCGGTTAGATGGGCAGATTATAATAGTATGCCTTTGTCATCATAATCTCTTTTATGAGTGACTGCACACAAATCACAATGTGTAAATATTAAACAGATTAATAATCACAAACAAGTCAGGATAGTAAATGCCTTGGCTCCATGCTCAAAAGTGGAGGGGGTGGAATTAGAAATGGGAAAGGGACAGGATGTTCCACACAGCTTAATGCCTTCACGACAATTAGACTGATTTATTCAGTTATACGCTGAACACACAAATGGCAGAATATATTTACAAAGCAGATAACATGAAAACAATGGTAATGAATGGTACTTTCGCCAATATTCAAGGCTATTTCCCTGACGTTGCTCTATTCCTCTCTTTTTCTGTGCTTGCAGGCTGTGCCTTTGTCAAGTTCTCCAGCCACGCAGAAGCCCAAGCCGCCATCAACAGCTTGCACGGTGGACAGACTATGCCTGTAAGTAAAACTATCTGACATATTCATGGCAAGTGGTGCTCGAAGAATAACTGTTCCTCCACAAGGATGTTTTAGGAAATGCTCTGGAAAAACATTCAGTAAGAAGTAAAGAAGTAAAGAGTATGCGTTACTGTTACTGGATTTAGTTCTGCTCTGGACTTGTGTGTGTGTGTGTGTGTGTGTGTGTGTGTGTGTGTGTGTGTGTGTGTATATAAAACCTTCCAGCACATACACACTCCACATACAACATTTGTTGTCATAGTATGCCAACAGTCTACATTCTCACTGCATCTTATCACACACAAAAGATTCCTAGCGTCAGCATCCACTACCGTTCACATGCAGCTGCATACTCTATTTCTATATCTTTTCACTCAATATCCATTTCCTTCTTGTACTATTCAAACGATATGTTCAGCAGACAGATAGATGGTGTTTACATTCACAGTTTTATAAAGATACGATTACGGCACCTCACATAATTTGTTCGTAAGTATCCCCAGAAGAGACTGTAGTGCACATGTTACTACAGATCTATAGAAGCTTCATATGAAAGATTAAAAAAGACACAAACATAAGTATTGTAATGTGTACACTCTGTAAATGTTCTTTTTTCATGGTATTTTAGGATTGATTTGATCATCATTTTATAAATATGCATCTAATAAAAGTACTTAATCCATCTAGTTATTCTTATTGTTTAGTTAACAGTATTGTTTATTAAATGATTGTAAATGTGATAAGAAATAAATTATAACAGATATGAAGGAATGTAGTTTTAACCAAAAAAAAAGTTTTAACTTCATCTGTCTGCTGTTTCAAATGTATCTCCTGTTTTCACATTGATTCTGAATAAGTCAGCAGAACCTTGGACAAGACCTTGCCGTACAAATGTGATCATTTGTAAAAACACGTAGTGAGTGACATGATTAAATATCAGGCGTTCCAACTCTAACTGAGGTCAAAGTGAATTCATCACACTGAAAAATGACACGTATGGTTATTTCCTGTTTACGTATGGTTTGGTAGGAAGTTAAGAACATGCTTTTTTTGCAGAGTTAATACTTTCAACAACTCTTTTAACCTGTTCCTTAAGACGGAAATTGGTGGGAAATTAGCATCTTTACATTAGGAGACAGCGAGTCATCTTCATGCTAAAGCCATTTAATAGAGGTTGTGAAATATTGTTTGGAAATTCACGCAATGCACCTTCCACCTTATCTGAACCATTCTAGCAATTTCTGAGAATTCCTGAACAGGTAGTGTTGGACCGTCTTCTAAAGATATAAATGTGTGTCATCTGCATAACAATGACACTAAGCATTGGCTCTGTACTGTCTTATCACAATCACGTAGTAATAATTACAGCGAGATTATGAGAGGATACGATTTACATGACACTGTGATATGAACTTCTAAATATCGACAGTTTGGCCCCAATTAAGGGTCTGTGTTTTGTTATAGAAGGATAAATGTTTAAAACATTCCTACAGTACAGTGACTATAAGGAGGTTAACAAGGGGGTCAACATTATTGAAAAGCACCCTCAAGTAAAGATGAAACGAGGTCAGATCAATAAGCTGCTTTCTGTTCTATCAGCATTAAGTCCTTCATATTTTGTGGGACACATGCAGTTTATCAGCTTCCTATTAACATTTGACTTCTCTACAGTTACTCGCCAAAGCCTGGGTATTCAACTTAATATAAAAAAGTGTTTAAAGAGAAAGAAAACACTTGAACAGTCACACAAATCACAGTCAAATACATGCTATGTATAAAACAAGTTTTTGGCATGGGTTAAATAATACTCATTTAACCAGGAAAAAATCATAAAGGTTTCAAAAGTATCTAAACATAAAGTCTTTAAAAGTGAGTTACTGTGTAGACAATGTGTTTGACCAGCACATGGTACTTGGGTATGGACAGAAAATTATGGAAAAATTAAAGGAAAAAAAATTAAATTAAATGATTAAAAAGTCAAAATTATGTGATAAATTTCAAAAATATAAAATAAAAGTCAAAATTATGAAGTAAAAGTGATAATTATATTATTTCTCTCTCTGAAGTGACTTATTTTTCTACTGTCACATATGTTTAGTTTGAAAAAGTAAGGAGTCTATTCTGAGAATGTAAAGAGTATAAATTACAGATATTTATATAAATATAAAGAGTATAAAGTACAGATATTTATATAAATGTAAAGAGTATAAAGTACATATATTTATATAAATGTAAAGAGTATAAAGTACATATATTTATGAGCAAATGTAGACAGTAAAAATAAAAAGTTAGCAGAAAAATAAATATTAAAGTACCGATACCTAAAAAAATTCTACTAAAGTACAGTAATGAAGTACTTTTACTTAGTTACTTCCCAACTCTGAAAATAGATTGTATATTTAGTTTTTCTTTTAAGACATGGTTTGTAGGTAGTAATAAAAGTTAATATACAGCTGGTTTAAGATGCATGAAACAGCTTTTGTTAGTGTTGAGTTCCACAGTGAGTCCAGTAAATGTGGAACACTTCTCAAACTGCACTTAATTATAACTTAGATGTGGTTCTATCAAGCCTGAACACGGCCACCAACATGGCTTAAGAAAAAGAAATGATGAATTAGGAAGCGTCATCCAGCCAGTACTGGGTGTGTGTTGAGTACTGCACAGCTGGACACACACACTCTTTCTGGCACACACACACACACACACACACACACACACACACACACACACACCTTCACACACTTCACTGATGTTCCGCAATAAATATTTACGGACGCTTCTTGGCAGCCAGATAGTGTCCTGGAAGCCAGATGTAATTTACACATCTTTTTGATGCCGCCTCATTTTGCATTACATTGAAGTAGTGAGGGAGTAATATAAGTGGTAGAGTCGCTTTAACTTTGTGTGCGCTTGTGCTCAGTAGACACCAAAACTGTTTGGCGTGTAAACCGCACGGGTCAAAATTTAATAAGCAACGGGCTGTGAGCCAGAGAATAATCACGCTTGCACATTGATCATGCAGAATTCTGACTGTCCTCTTAATGAAATTTGATTGGAATCAAGATATTTACCATCTACTTGAAATATGTTGTTGACTCAATCAATAGAATATGTTTACATGTAGAGGATTTGCATAATTAGACGTCTCGGAGGCTGCGTTTTTCTATCTTGTGGAGATCAAAATTTGGCTAATGAGTACAACTTTTATCCGCTTTCTGTCATTTTTTTTGCTCCACTGTCATATCTGCAAAGTTACATGAGCCCAGTTTCCATGGCAGTTTGTTTTTCCTGTTTAATTCTGAATAAAAGTGAATTCTGCTTTAAGGTGAACCATGTAAACTCCTAGTTCCAGTTGAAAATGATAATTCCAAGTTAAACTTAATTCTGAATAAAGTCACTGGATTATTCTGATCTTAATTCAGAATTTCTTAATTCCTCTGCCATATAAACCATTAATTCCTCTTTAATATTATTCCTGTTGTTCTGCACATGCTCCTGGTGTTGTCGTGATGACGCACATATTCTACTACGCTGCCGGAATTAGTTTGTTGATTCGGTCGAGCGGCTGCTTCATAATTATCACAAAAATAAATGCAAGCATCACATGTAGTATCTGGTCTAACATGTTGATAGTTGAAACGAATGCAAAACAGGAAGTGGACGTGATCATTTTCTTCTGGTAGAAATCCAGACATTAAGCGGCTGTTCTGTCCAATCAGAACCCTGTGTATCCCCAGCTCTTAAAGCCTCATTAACTAGAGTGGAAAACACCTACTTCCCATTGAAACCGTGATTCACAATTAACATGTCCATGTAAACACAAAAGAAATTCCTTTTTTCTGAATTATTTTAATTGAAATGAAGAATTCTGAATTAAAAAAAAAAAAAAACATCATGTAAACGTAGCAATTAAGTCAGACAACTGACCCGCATGAGTGTCGCTGCAGATGAACTGTCCAAGGCAACATATGGAGTCCCAAAAAGTCCTGCAGCCAAAAGTTCATTAATAATCTATATTATCCATATCATTCTCCCTCTATCCCTGCACCTGGTATTCTCCTCTACCCAAATCCAACTTCCTCTCAGATTAATAGGCAAGGTGGCCATTAGTACCCAACTAAGGCTTTGGTACCAATGGGGGATGCAGTTAATTTGGATAATATCACTGCCACATGTCGTCAACAACAGACTAACAGGAGGCAGGATTGGGAGAGTAGGCTGCTCTGCTCACTCCAGCTGTGAGGTCTGGCTGAACCTTGAACAAAGAGTCCTCTCTCTCTCTCTCTCTCTCTCTCTCTTTCTCTGTTTCTGTGTTCTGTCTCTCTGTCTCTTTCTCTGTCTCTCTCTCTCTCTCTTAATGTTCTCTCTCCAGCATCTGTGTTACCTGGCACACACACACATGCCATAAATAATACCTGCACCAAAATACGCTGGCCCAAAAATGAAAGGGCTTTAATGAAGCTTAAGGGCAAGAGATGGCGCAGAAGGGCATGCGCTGATAGATCGGGTCATAGCTTTAATTGATGTTTATTGCAGATTGCAGGTGCTTCCAAAATCAACTTAAAAGGTGATTGGGCGCAGGACAGGCACTCTCACTGGTTCAGCTGTTGAATTACTGTAAAGCTGCAGAGGCACAGGTGGCAAAACTTCAAATGGCAGGGCCAGGGGCAGGTAGACAGAACCCGGCAAATTGCAGACATTGTCATGTTTGGTGTCACAGCGTGGCTGACAGGACCTGTGGAGCTGCCGGCGCTGGCAGTAACATGACCGCGCATGTGTGTGATGCTATAGTTCTGGATTAATGAGAGATAAGACCAAGGCAGAGAGCCCTGTCATCTTAGAATACAGTTCATCAAACACTGCGTGGAGGAAGCATCGGAGGATCTCGCCACGCTTTGCAGCTGACAGACTACACGGGCTACAGTCTTCTGCGCTCCTTACATATTGTGTAACTTTAAATGGGCTAAATGTAGCATATACACTGACAAGAGAAAAGCAGTGTTATGAATGCCATGGTGCAGAATGCTCGGCAGCTGCAGCAGTATGTGGTGGACAGCCAGGCCAGACCAAAAACAGCATCTTCCACTGCTAATGAGAGACAGTCGTCCCATGAGGCGAGCAGAGACGTAGCAAGGTTCAGAGATTTGAACATGAGACCCACAGGGGGTTCATCCAATTACCAAACAAACTTGTTATGGTTTATTTAATTAATCTTTTATAGATTTTCGATTAACACTTTCAGAGTTGGTGAGAATTCAGGAAGGTGAAACAACTATGGAAGTTCCATTTGTCATTTAAATGAAGTTAGTTTATTTTTTTGCTGAATGAGGGAAAAAAAATACTCTGCACATTAGCTGTTGATTAATAGTGTGCTTCACAAAATGACAACTTCTCCCTTCATTGCGTACATTCTTCTCTTGTATTATTTTGTAAGTAAGTACTATAAGCCTCTGTAGTGGTTGGATGATGAGTGTCTATTTACCTGTTGGTCACACCGGCGTCTTCGTATCGCAGTAATGCAGAGATAAAAAGCACAATGCCATTTGGCTGCTGTAGTTCACTTCTAATCCCTCAATTACCGTTGTGTATTTTTCACTCTACACATTTCGCGGCCTATACAAAATCCAATCCTGGAGATGTACACAAGTCAAGTGTGTTGTTCAAGAAATTAGATTAGTTTTTGAACCCGTGACAAATTCCTTAGTTGTACCTGTCAAAAGTGAAGGCTCCCTGTTGGCCCTTATCAAATTCACTGAATTCATTTTCTCTCCAGGTACAGGAGTCATGCCGGTGGAGGTTATTATTCTGTTTGTTTGTCAGCTTGTGATTTTCTGCTACCAGTGAGGAGTGGCTGCTTTGCATCCAGTCTTCTGTTTTCACCTGTTCCTTCATTACCTGAGCACATATTATACGGTTTCTGTCTGTAAACAGGAACCTCTCACCATCCAGAAGGACTCCAGTCCAAAATCTCTCTCTTCTTATTATTCCATGTGTCTAGTAAAACTACTTCTATTTGTTTTCCCTGTTCAGGGATAAGGATAAGACTACTTTACTTCTTTCTTTCTTTCTTCTCTTTAAGTGCTCTAAAACAGGGGTATCAAACATGCGGCCTCGGGGCCAAATGTGGCACGCCAAAGCTTCTAATGCGCCCCGTGGGATGAATTTGCAAAGTGCAAAAATTCTACAGTCAAGGCTTAGGAACTCCTTTTAGTTAAGGTTCCACTTACAGACCAATATAGTCTACAGTAACATAAAAACAGAATAACCTATATTAAAGAAAACTGGAAAAGCACTCAGAGAACAGTCCTCCACCAAGGTAGACAACCCCCCACCCAACCCCGAATCACCACCAAAATCTAATCATTATCAGATCTTCCCATTACCAACCTACCCTGAAAATGTCATCAAAATCCATCCGTACATTTTTGAGTTATCTTGTACACAAACAAACAAACAAACAAACAAAAAAAAACAATGTCGCCAAAAACATAAATTCCTTGGTGGAGGTAATAATGACTCAAACTTTTCTTCTCAGTTTGGTGTGAAAGAAATTATTTCTTTATACCAATAAATAACAGAATTTTATATTTTTTTTCTTTGTTTTAATCCGAAACATAACATTATGAAAATATTTACATTTTCAAGATACCCTGTGACAATAAAATCAATAATTTGAACAAATGTGATACACCTGAAATGTTTAATGGGGGTGCCTTGGCAGAGGTGTAGTTAAAAAGTATGAAGCTCATCTCTTCCACAGTTTACAGCAGATGTTCCAGACCAGGAAAACTTACGATAACTTAAGGTGAATTGTAGAACAAATTCAAAAAGTCAGTATATCACTGTTAGGGGGTACGTCTGTGGAATAATCTGGATGAAAATCTAAAAAAGTCTTCTTCAAATTGTTGTTTCAAAAGGATGAATAAAACTAGTATATTAACAAAATACAGAACATTATCTCAATAAGTGGAAAAGTTAGTTATAGTGTAGAAGAATTAATATAATAATATATTACTATGAAATATTTATATAGACTATCCTGTTTAGGAGATATTATCATATTTAATAAATACTGTATTTGTAGTCAATTTAAAGTGAATAAAAATACATTTAGTTGATTCTACAAATCAGATTGTGTGAGGTGACTTACTTAAAAAGTTATCTCACAGGGCTTTACAAAAACACAATCAACTCCAGAAAACAATGTGTGTAGAAATGGTTATGGATGTTATGTGTTAATGGTAAATGGACAGAAAAAAGTTGAAAGGAAACAGAATTTATTTGATTATTAGTTTGCAGTTTATAACTCTTGCTTCTTCCCACCCCTTTTCAAGTGCAAAAACAAAACATTTTTTGTCGACCATTTTGATTGATGCCTTGATATTTTGATGATTTTTTATGTTGGAAATAAAATGTGTTTGAACTGAACTTTAGAGGAAATATATCGGCTCCCAAAGTCAAAAGTACTTGGTTTTGACATGAGTGGCAGAGCTGACAACACCTGCAGAGGCTGTGATAGTGCTTTAGTGATGCTGCCAAACCCATTCTGAGTAGACGTTGTCGGCGGGGTCGCCCCCCCCCCCCCGTGCTACCGTCTACAGAAAAGCGTTCTGTTGAGAGAAGCCAGACCAGGCCAGACTCGCCTCATCTCGAGTCACGGTGCAGTGAGTACAGGCAGCCTCAGGCTTTCACAGTCCTGATGCTCACAATGCATTCTGCATGAAGTATTAAATGAATATAAGAATACACAGATACACAAAGCAGAAAATGAATGTGATCTAAATGCCAGACCCTGAGCACAACGCTGGAGGAAGATGTTTGCTCACTGCCAGCCTCATTAAATCCCACAGCCCAGTCCCTTCAACTGGCCCACAAAGTTGAGAAAGAACTGAAAAAAGGTCAGGAAGTGGAATGAAATGAAATTAGAAAGGGAAAAATGTGCCGTTAACACCGAGTATTGATTTAACTAATTGAAATGGCATCAAGAGAGAAGTAGCAGATGGGTCTCCTCTGGCCTGAGGTGGGGGGCTGGCTGGCTCTGATAGGATCCCATCTGAGACATACTGTCCCAAGGGTCTATTCTGTTGCATTCTTTCATTCACCAGCCTCTTTTTCATGGTTATCTAAAAGCAGCACATTGCTTGTGTTAATAAAGTGTTTATAAAACAGTTTTAACATCGGCTTGTCCAACAGCCCACTATAAAAATGTCTGAACAAAGACATATTACAGTACAGTCTTATTTCCCTTTATTTATACCGAAAATAAATTAAAAGGCCATAAAAAAACACATGTTGATGCAAGGGTTGTGATATAGGGAGGATGAGATGAAAAATGTTTAAAAAAATAAAAGTCAGTGATTTAGGAAACGCTGTTATGTAAGAATTGTTGCGGCAGTTATATTTTACCACAAAATATAAGCCCACCCTGGCAAACTGCCCTCTCAATGGCACTATTGCTTAGCTGTTCCTGTTTAAAATTTCATGAAGTGCTTACAGAAGTAGGACACAGTTTTTGTATGAATTACTGTAAAATAACATGAAACAAAAGCCAGTCTGTGTTTGTTTAGTGGCTGAATCCACATTCTCTGACAGTGCACTTGGAATATTTAGCTTCATAGGGCGTAAATTTATTTGTTTTTAGGATTTTCCGTTTGGATAACAATTGGACTTTTTGTACACAGACACATACACAACCTGGGTAACACACACACACACACACACACACACACACATACATTTTTGGATTTCTGCGCTCAAAGAAAAAATGGAAATCTAAATCAAAGCCTAAATTTGTCCTGACCCTGTCAAGATGAGACATTTTGTGAAAGATGAATCCAAGTTGTGATTATGGAGTCCTTTTCTCCCCCTGTCTTTGCTTTTATGATCTTACTAATCATATCCTGACTGCCCCTTGGCTGCCCGTGTCCTTCTGTCCTGGTGCTGCTCCGTGCTCTTTCCCAGCATGCACTGCCTGTAATTAAATAGGAGCCTGGTCCTCTTGACAGTGTCTGTGGCTGCTTTCTCTGCCTGGCAGCCTCCTTATCCTCTCTCTCTCTCTCTCTCTCTCTCCTTCTCTGTCTCTCACTCACACACAGACACTCTCTCTGCCTGGATGTCACATGAGGAACTGACTCTGGTCTTTGTCTCAAATTATTTAATTGGATGCAAACTCAGGAGCATGGACATCAATACAGAACTATATCTGCCATAAGGCAGAGCCATTAGTCAATACTTCGCTCTCCACATGCCGAAGGCTTTTGTCAGACCTAATTACGCGCTTACTGTATTCAGTGGAGCTTCACCAGTTGGGGACTGGGACTCCTGGGATCTGGTTAGGATCACAGTTCACTCCCAGTGTATACAGTGAAGTTGGAAAGTTCACAAAAGCAAATATCACTGACTGCTCTAGTTCATTTAATGCTGACAGATAAGTGACTGCAGTCATGAGAGGCTTGGAAATTAGGCTGGAGCGTTGTATACATTTGACATCACATGAAAAAACCATGAGTAATGTGCACACTGCCCCTTTATATATTTGTGGTGTGGCTTGATAGCATTTTAGACTATTGTTTTAGGTTTAAGTACACATTAAATAATTAATAAAGTTCACTAAATTGACATTTTGGCTTTGGCCTTCAGTCTATTTGTTCAGTCTCAGGATGTGTGGCAGTGTTATCTGATAAACAAGCACATTAGCTAACCAGATAAACTGGCAAACTATGAAATACTGTTGATTGTAAGAAGTGATTACAAAAGTTAATTTAAATAAATATTCCATTTAGTTCAAATTCAATGAGATCAAATCGTTTCAATTCCATTCTTTTTGTTTGCTTTCTTGTTTTATATTTACGTCTCATATTCTTATTCCAACATATACAAGGGAAAAGCTTGTCAATAGATTGTATTATATATATATATATATATATATATATATATATATATATATATATATATATATATATATATATATAATTTTAAAGTTTTGATTTTCATTCAGGGTATTCACTGGCACATTTGACAAACCTTGCTGCTTTCTGTGTCGTTCCAGGGAGCCTCATCGAGTTTGGTCGTCAAGTTTGCAGACACTGATAAGGAGAGGACCCTGCGCAGGATGCACCAGATGGCAGGCCAGCTCGGCATCTTCAGTCCCATGACCATCCAGTTTGGGGCCTATGGCGCCTACTCTCATGCTGTAAGTCTCAGCCCGGCGGGGGAGGAGACGGTGAGCTTTAAAAAAGAAAAGAAAAACTGTTGTGATATGAGGTCTGAACTGCATATTTCTCCCACTAGGTATGTGACACCCCCTGCGAACTGCTCCTTAAGTGATTTACACCGATAAATGGCTGTTATAGTCTCAATTTACAGAAGATTTACAGAAAATGCTGCATTGTTTTGTTTGAAACTGTGAGCCCATGTCTAACATCTTATATACTTACACATACACAGTAAATTTTGCAGTGTTAAATCAACACTTAGAGAGTTTATTTAACTTTTTCTAGAGTGTATTTGGTCCCATTGTCTCCAAATTAACACTGTAAAATCTACAGTGTAGCAGTTTTTTTTTGCTAAAGGTCTGTTTTTTTTCATAGAATAAATGTACTTTATTAATCTCATAATTGGGAAATTGGTTTAGTTTGGCTGAGGGTGGGATTTATACTCCGGAGAGACTTATATGTGAAATTATGAACACATTATTAAATAATTTCACATGTTATTTTCACATTGACAACCACCAGAGGGGGCTGTTGAGCATGACCATGTTCTTTATGCTATAATTATCTAAATAACTGTTAATATGTCACATTAACATACCAGGTACATTCTCAGTTGGTTATTTATGCATCACGTTAGCATAACATACACCTATTCAGCCTGTTGTTCTCTATTCTATTCTTAGTTTAAATTGACTTTCAACATGAAATGTCTTCTTGGTGTTGGATTTTATCAAATACATTTGAAAACGTGACTTATACTCCAGTGCAACTTATAGTCAGGAAAATACATTACCTTATTTCTTATAACTCAAACAGTGGTGCACATCATCACTGAGAAACCATACTGGCATCATCTCTTCCCCTTTTCCTGCAAGCTCACCCCACCCCCCATTCCACATTCACACATGAAAGTCACAGCCTGAATTAGAAGTCTGTGAGATTTTGCACTCGCACAATATCTAACAACTCACCCTGACAGGTGAGAATCGCCCACTGATGCACACTAACTCTGCCACTTAGACTTCTTTTCTATTACACATATAGAACTTTCTGGTACAATATGCATAGTTTCCAGCATGTTCAACTCAACTCAGCACCTCGCCTTTGTCTTGAGGTAGTATAATGAGGTCTAGACCAGAGCAGTGCTACAGTAGACGAGCTGGGGAGCAGCGCTGCAGGGCAACACAGACCACTGTGTTCCAGAACAAGGCACAGGCCAAACAAACAGAGATGTGAGAGTTAACATGTTCTGCTCCTACGGCTATTTCACCCTCCTTTTCTTTTCTGTCCTTCCCTCCATCCCTCCCGCCAATCGCCTCTCTTCCCACTGCTCTTTAATCCTACAGCAGATGATGCAACAGCAAGCAGCCCTGATGGCAGCAACACAAGGGTCCTACCTGAACCCCATGGCAGCCATTGCTGCGGCGCAAATGCAGCAAATGGCAGCTTTCAATGTCAACGGCCTGGTAGCGACTCCCATGACACCGTCCTCAGGTATACACTAACACAGGGGTTCTCAAACTTTTTTGGCCCAGGTCCCCCTTGGAGGGGTGAAATTTTTCCATGTCCCCCCTCATCCTCGCGATACTGAAAATGATAAAAAACCACTTCAACAATGATTATTATGAAACAATGATAACCTTTTTTAATAGTGCTTTTGTGCAAACCAGCCACATTTTCAGGTATTATAATATAAATGAACACTTCAGAAACAACAATTTTAAATAATTTTAAAATAATAAACGGAACAAAAGACACACAAAACTGTGTGTGTGTGTGTGTGTGTGACAGACAGACAGACAGACAGACAGACAGACAGACAGACACTTAATGAGAGGGATGAGCTTGTCAAACTCAATATAACTATCAATGTACTTTCTCTTTTTAGGGTTAGGGCGTTTGTTTTTGTCATTGTCATTTTCATTGTCATTTCTTTTACCACTTCTTGAGGAACTTGGCGGACACAAAAATCGATCCATGTTCGCTGCAGGGTGGCTAAAAATAGCCTGTGACTCGCTCCGTCTCAATTTAGTCAAGGTGCCGTCAAACAGCGCTGTTACTTCCGCCCGCTCGCTACAAAATAAAACTTCCGCATTACAAAATAAAACAGCAAAAAAAAAACAAAAAAAAAAACAAAAACCGTGAATAATTTCCCGTACCCCCTGGACATGCGCCACGTCCCCCTAGGGGTCTGCGGACCCCAGTTTGAGAACCGTGGCACTAATGGACACGCAAGCGCTAGCTAGCACCAGTACAGAAGCAGAGGCACGTGCAATCACACACACATAGAAGAATTTATAATACCTACACACAATTCACTATGTATTAACCAGTTATTACATATTTGTAAGTGTTTGTTCATTTATGCATTAACTGTGAAAAAAAAGTCAAACATTGATTCAACTTCAAAATTGTTCAATTTTGACTTTTTATGGTCACACATAAAACAATCTAATTGAGTGAACCAAATTGAATTGCATAAGGTTAGGGTTATTTTAATTAAATTTAATTCACTCAGATGTTTTCATGTGTGACCTATTGAAGAATAATTTTTAAGTGGATTCAATGTTTTACTTTGTTCAGTGTTTGTGTTAATGTCTTATAAAGTTTCATACTATCTTCCAATGATAAATGTCTAATTAGATTCTTTTTAACAGACTTGTGCAGTGTTTACAACCCAAAACATAATCATAATAAAGCCAATAACGTAATAACATTTAACGTAATAACGTAATAACATTTTGCCAATGTAGGTCATGCTAAAATATATCCAGTCATTGTTGTTGCTCCATAACTGGACAGAGGTGAGAACAAATATGAACAGTAAAATAGTAAAGTACATATCCCTCCCAATAACCAGCCAATAATGTAGGACAGGGTGTCAAACTCTGGTCCTGAAGGGTCCGTGTCCTGCATGTTTTAGATATTATCCTCTTCCATCACTATCAGGCTTCTGTACAGATGATTATTAACGCTTAAGTGTCATCAGATCTGACACATTTTGAAGGGTTAGTTTAGATATTCAGAAAAATTTAAGTGTTTTCCTTTTTTTTTTTCAAACTGTGTTTTTATCGAGTTTTCTTCATAGAACAAGTGTCAAAAGGAAACTAATTTAGAAAAAGGTCAAATTAAAACTACTGGGAGTAAATTTCAACACTAGTTCTTTTTTTTTTCTTAGTACTTTTTATCCACACTTTTTATAATTTTTAAATATTTATCTGTTTTTGTTCCTATTGTTGCTCATTGTTTATTTTTCTACATGTTTTTTATTGTATTATTTTTTTATTTAATTTTGCTCCATTTGTGTCTTGCTAATTATTTTTGTTTGTTTATTATTAATGTTTGTTCATTTTATTAATTACTTTGGCAATTTTTGTTCACTTTGTTGCTTATTTTAATACAATTTCATTTTTTTTTTTTTTACTGTGGAAGTGCTAAAGGTTCAGGAGTTAAAGGATTAAACTGAATGTTATGAAAGAGGGAAATATCTCAAACATGCAGGATACTGGCCCTCGTGGACCTGAGTTTGACACCTGTGATGTAGGAAGACAGCAGAATTGGTTAACCTTCTTTTTAACTCATTTGCTGCCAAGTGAATGACAAGAGAATATAGACTCAGAACATAGTTAATATTATATACTATACAGTATTATATTATGATCTTATTGCATAAAAGACTATAAGTATGGCACCCATGAAAATAAAGAGTAGCCTGTTCATTTGGATTTAAATTGACTCCAAAACCCCATCAACAATTTTTACATTTTTGGCATAGTATTACATTACCATAGTTTTTTTTGTGTGTCAGGTCAATAATGGAATGACATTATTGACAAAATGTTAATACGTTATTGGCTTTATTATGTTTTGGGTTGTAACACACCTGTCTGTGACAAAGAATCTAATTTTACAGCTATTTCTTAATGGTTTGTTTATGATCAACTGTCTATGAACAATACATTAACAAACCATTTACAGATAGATATTCATTCATTATCTGAACCCGCTTTATCCTCACTTGGGTCACGGGGGTCACTGGGGGCCTAATCCAGCTACAATGGGTGAAGGCGGGGTACACCCTGTATGAGACCCCAGTTCATCTCAGGGCTGAACATATATAGACAAACAATCATTCTCACATTCACACCTATGGACAATTTTAGATTAACCAATTAACCTATCAGTGCATGTGTTTGGATGGTGGGAGGAAACCGGAGTGCCCGGCGAAAACCCACGCGGACACGGGGAGGACATGCAAACTCCACACAGAAAGGTCTGGTACGGGATTCGAACCAGGGTCCTTCTTGCTGTGAGGCACGAGTGCTAACCACTGCACCACCGTGCTAACCACTGCACCACCGTGCTAACCACTGCACCACCGTGCTAACCGCTGCACCACCGTGCTAACCGCTGCACCACCGTGCTAACCGCTGCACCACCGTGCTAACCGCTGCACCGCCGTGCTAAACACTGCACCGCCGTGCTAACCACTGCACCACCGTGCTAACCACTGCACCACCGTGCTAACCGCTGCACCACCGTGCTAACCGCTGCACCACCGTGCTAACCGCTGCACCGCCGTGCTAAACACTGCACCGCCGTGCTAAACACTGCACCGCCGTGCTAACCACTGCACCACCGTGCTAACCACTGCACCACCGTGCTAACCGCTGCACCACCGTGCTAACCACTGCACCGCCGTGCTAAACACTGCACCGCCGTGCTAAACACTGCACCGCCGTGCTAACCACTGCACCACCGTGCTAACCACTGCACCACCGTGCTAAACACTGCACCACCGTGCTAAACACTGCACCACCGTGCTAAACACTGCACCACCGTGCCGCCCATTTACAGATAGATAGTAAATAGTAAATTGTGTGTAGGTATTACAAAAGTGTTACCAACTTCTCCCTCATTTCTCACTACTGCTCTGGAACATTTTCATCATTAGCGACAATTACAGAAGCCATAGTAATATATTCATTCAAGCTTTCCATAGTTTTGTTTTGTTTTTTTTTGCTTTTGCCCTCGTTAACCTTTTAAGGTTCAGGCTCCATTTAGACTGAAGTAGAACATTGTTAGGTGTTGAATTAAAGAAAACCGAGCCTTGCATTGAGTGAGGAATGATGGGAGATAGATGTACAGCATTCCTTGACACAAACACATTATAGTCTGGCTCTCCTCTCTCATTATCTCTCACTCTTTCTCTGTCTGTCGCTCTCTCTCCCTCAGTGTCTCTGTGACAGTGTGTGTTTTCTGGGAACAGAGCCAATCCAATGACTTTGGATGCAGAGTCCTTGGCTTATACAATATAAGAGCAAAAGATTTGTGTGAGATAATCCTGGACCTCAGTCTGAACTATCTTTTTGGTCCTTGTCATGAGGAGCTTTGATGGCTCGACACTAAGTAGGCAGGGCCGCCTGAAGGCAGGGTCATTGCAAATGTATTAAATAAAGTGTCCTGATGCTGTTCCTGGCATTTGTAATCCACAAGGCCTACATATACCAGGTAATTCCTATCAAACATAATCCTACATGATTTAAATGCCCTTCACCTGGATTAGAAAAATAATAAAAAATCCATCTGCACAAAAGGGCACTGACAAGGTGACAGAGTTGGAATATCACCACAAGGACAAATAGCTGATGTTAGAAAAAGAGGTAGTGCAGTGCATGTACCTATATATACTATATATATATATATATATATATATATATATATATATATATATATATATATATATATATATATATATATATATATATATATATATATATATACACTTTTATACAAACATAGGTAAGAAGAAAACATACAACTAAATTCCTACGATAAAGTTATCATTCGAATTTTCTGTATAATGTCAACAATCCTGAACAAATATACAAGTCAAGTCAACATTTCTAGGCACTGGCTTTATCTGCATTAGAATGTTTTTAACCACTCGTGGCACGCCTCCATTTTGAAGGACTAGATTCAGGCTGAAATAAGAGTGTTTTTTTTAGAAAACGATGGCATTAATTAACTGGTTTGGAACGTGCAGCTCTTGGTCTGCCAAGAGTACAAATAATGTGGGTATATTTATCAATATTTAAAGCCAACTATGTACTTTTAATGCCCTAAAGTAATGCATTTCATTGAAAATACCCCAAAAAAATCTGTGGGAATCAGAATGCAAAGCTACTCTACCTCTATACCGTTCTTGACTTTATATATCTGCTATTAACATAAAACATGTTCTGTCTATTATAGAAAAAAAAATCACCCCATTGAAAATGACATTGATTTTATACATATTATTTTGTAGACTTACAGAGTCATGTTTTATGTGGATAAGTGTGTTGCATTTGTCGCCCCAGTATCATCCTTATCAGTGGGATTTCAGCTACTTTGCTTTTTGTTGAGGATAAAATTGTATAAACTTGTACCGACTTTATCCTTTCACAGCAAGCTGAAATCTGCACCCATTACATCTTATTACAGCAATTTGGGGGAAATGGTTTTCAAAATACACAAATATACATCTTAGTATCTCTATTTTTGAGTGCATGGCATGTGATGTTCCCCCCTGCAGTTTTAATAATGACTATCTGTTTGAAGGCACCAGCACACCCCCAGGCATCAGTGCCACAGCCGTCCCAAGCATAGCCACCCCTATTGGGGTCAACGGATTCAGCGCCCTTCCTCCTCAAAGCAATGGGCAGCCCACCTCTGAGCCCATCTACACCAATGGTATCCATCCTTACCCAGGTGAGCTAACCATCACTAACAACACAAACGCACCACGGGTCATAAACCTCTGACCTTCACACTTCTTACTGAGTCATGTGGACAGTTTCCACCAGACGTAACTTTAGCAGTGTTTGCTAATGTGAACAGACTTCCATTGACAACTGTTTGTGAGCTATAATGTCCTGGGAACATAGTTTTAGTACTTTGTCTGGAGATGGAGTTATTATCCCCCACCCGAATGTGGTTCAGACCTGGAGGAGAATATGATGACGTGGCCCAACGTAACGCACGGCAAGATTTGTGTGTAGTTCATGGACGGGAAAACTATGGACAATCTGACAGCATCAGTGTCTGCATTTAAAGAACTAATATATAATATTAAGTTGTTCTCTCTTTCTCTCACACACACGCACACACACACACACACACACACACACACACATACAAACACACAAACACACACACACACACACACACACAAACACACATACAAACACACACACACACAAACACACACACAGACACACACACACACACACAAACATACATACAAACACACACACACACACACACACACACAGACACACACACACACACACAAACATACATACAAACACACACACACACAAACACACACACAGACACACACACACACACACAAACATACATACAAACACACACACACACACACACACACAAACACACATACAAACACACAGACACACACACACACACACACACAAACACACATACAAACACACAAACACACATACACACACACACACACACACACAAACACACATACAAACACACAGACACACACACACACACACACACACAAACACACATACAAACACACAGACACACACACACACACACACACACAAACACACATACAAACACACACACACACACACAAACACACACACACACATACACACACACACACACACACACGCACACACACACACACACACACACACATACAGATAGAGCTGCCAACTCCATGAGGGGAAAATATGGGACACTATATCAAATTCCATCAGATTCACAGACCTCTGTTTTTTTATATAAATCATCAGTGGTAAAATAATAATTTCATCTTGTTTAAAGTTCAGTTCAATACTGGACGTAAGTTTGTTTTTAATTTGGGATGATTCCGTCTTTAAGGGTCATTTGACAACCTTACACACACACACTGTAGGCGACCTGTCAATCAAACGAACACATCCAGCTCTACTGTCTATGAACATTAGCTTAGATGCTAATCAGCTGTTTTAGTAAAACACCGGTGCTAACGTTAGTGTATGACAACTTGACAATTAACAGTTTCATAACTAAAGCTAAAGTTAATGAACTTAGCATCAGATGGAAGTTTAAGTGTCTTTGTGGAGATAATAGTCGTAGCCTCTTTGGCTGTAAAGAACAGTGTGTCCCAAAAATAACTCTAGAAACGGGTTATCATTAGTTGGTCTTTTGTCCACAAAGTGCTGGGAACACACAAAAACATTGCGGGGTGGATACTTTAAATCCAATGGCCGTGATTGAGAGGCTTGTGAAAAAATGATAACACCAGAGGACATGAACATTGACTGTTTGTAGCAGGTTTGTAGTTCAAACACTCTCTATCTAAACACTCGTTCAGGTGTTTTCTTGAGTTTTTAAAAACCAACGACAGCACACGTAGGTCCACAACCACTTTTGCTCCTGTAGATGTCCATTTTTATCACTGAATCACTGCATTTATATCGAAGTTAACTAGTAAAGTCAACTGGAGGAGCCAGAAAGGAAGTGAAGAGCATTATCAGGAAGTAAAGTGGAAACGGGTCAAAAACTTGTCTATTGGTATGGAACCCAGGGAAACATTAACGGTAATAACCAGACTGAAAACTTTAGTAGCTACCACACATATGTGCAGCTGTTATTTAATTACGCCCTCGGTCCACTGTTAATGGAAGTGTGTGCACAGCAGCTGTAGATATCAACATGTCAAAGGTAAAAAGGTGGAACGAGCGGTTACAGTTCACAAAATATGGATTCTTCCAAATGCAACAGGTGTCTAAAGACATCTACAAAGGCGGAAATACATCTAATTTAATGAAGCACCTTGTGACACACAGTGTTTACCTTAAAGAAGAAGCTGCGCCATGTTTGAAAACTTCTGTGATGAGCTAAGCCGCCTAGCACTGTGCTAATAGCACATCAGAAATAGAAAAACCCAGTGTGGGAATGGCAGACCCAATAGACCAGTCCAGCTAATATGGAGATACTGGATCATGCCAGTCCTAGAACAAGTACTTTTAATGTCGACTACAGATATTACAAATTAACCGGTGTATGTGAATTCCTCAACGAGTGACATCACATGTAGTGCTAGTTTAATGGGGAGCTTAAGTCTCCGCCCCTTCCAGGAGGCTCATGGGGCCTGAGATTGGAAAATTAATGAATGGTATTCAATGGTAAATAAATGCTAAAATGGTATCTGGTTTGTCATGTGACCTGAAACACACACATGTTGTAGCTCATAATAAATGATAATATTTATGTGTGTTTCAGTTGCTTCTGTTAACCAACGGCTGATTCATTAGTGAGTAAAACAGGTTAATAATTTAAACTACACGCCTGGAGAACATGTGACGTCACCACAGACTCCACAGCTGAGCGGAGTGTGACGTCACATTCACGACGCATTGTAGTCTTTTACTAAGCCCACATAAAACCTAATGTTACGTTTGCTTCCTGTCAAAAATGGGTGGTCTTCCTATAACACATCAAATATTTATTATTAACCGCTATCATATGTGAATTTCAGAGCACTTGTCAAAGGGAATCACAATTTAGCTCGACTCGCCACATTCAGTCCCATTCAATTTTTTTGCAAGCTAAGCACCCGGAAGTAGAAGGGCGGGGCTTAGCCTCCCCATAATAGGATAATAATAAGTTCTAGCAAAGATGTGTTCTCACAGTTTGTTCATTTGTCAGGCAGACTGCGTAGGTACGTCATCGGTTCAATTTTGATGTCACAGTTGAATCGCGCATGTCTCTAGTTGTAATTTTAGAAGTACCGATTTAAATACCGTTTAGGAAGTACCTATTTGGTATCAGTATGGGATGAAACCTTTTTGGTACCTAACCTTAGTCACATGTGCTCACAGTACTTTATGAATATTCAACTATTGTAGTATTGAACTGTGTAAGAACAGCATCGAACTGCCACAATGAGAGTAGAATGTATCAGTAGTAGAAAAAAAAAGATCATTTATCATATGGCAGCACTTAAAAGTTGACACAACTCCCTTTTACTTATCACTCTCCTGACATCTATTTCAGATCTGAACTGAAGCGTTTTATACTTGAGGGTCAATCAACAGTGTCTTTGGCAGATTTTTGAGCAGCCAGCCCCAGTATGATGATGAATCCATCACTTCATCCATCAGTCCATTACAGTTAATTTGATGCGTCTCAACCCGTCCTCAGCTTCTTAATGTTGTCTGGAACTGATTCCTGAAAAACTGACAGATACACACGCTCTGTTTCTGCATTATTCAAAGGCAGCTGCAATTGTAATGAACTACAAAGTGGTTTGTTTGGCATGGTGTTAATATTTGATGCAAACATCTGGGGCGAACAGGCATTTTTGAAGAACTGAGAGAAATGACAACCCAAATTTCTCCCACTCCCTGTGTGATCCCACCCCCCTGATGGCTCCTGTAAAGCTCAGCCAATTTCTATCTTTGCTCTTTAACATTTTTTTTCTCTTTGTCTCTGCATGTGTCTTGACCATTCTCCTTTCTGTCTGTCACTTTGGCTACAGTTGTCCTCTTTGTCACCCCTCTTTCTGTCTCTCTTTTTTGTCTCTCTGCAGCACAGAGTCCAACGGTGACCGACCCTCTCCAACAGGCTTACGCTGGCGTCCAACACTACGCAGGTGATCCGTCTCTCCTGCCTACTCTACTCTCTCACTTTCTCCATCTGTCCCTTTCCCCTCTCTCTGTTTGTCACATCAGTAGACACTATGACAGGTAGAGATAACTGGAAGACCAGCCAATTTTCTCCTGGATTAGGCTACTTTACATTTGGATAGCAAAAAGGAATTCAGTCGACTTGATAATACACCCACACAAAGATCTTAATTCCCAAAGAACACTAAGAGCTGTGGATCTCAACCTGTCATGGGTTCCTACATGCACCATGAAATAGACCAGGGATGTCCAACATGCGGCCCAGGGGCCATACTGGAACCTTTCAGAGGCCAGATTTGGGAAATACAAAAATGAATATATTGATAATTTTATTTCAGGTTCCACATACAGATTAAAATGGGTCAGATCAGTAAAATACTATGATAATAACATATAAATACTCACAACTCTACCTTTTGCTCTTTGTTAATTTAAATATTTTCATGTAATTTGACTGTATTTACAATAAAACAAACTATTATTTCACAAAAACGTGAATAACCTGAAAAAATTTGAAAATTTTGAAATGTCTGAAGTGCAAGTTTAACAACGTTCTGTCTGTTATTAAATGTTTTGTGCATTTGTAGATCCACTAATAAATAATATGTACATTGTAATTGACATGTGTAAATGATAAACTGAGACATGATCTTGTTAAAATTGTACTTAGTTTTCTGAAGAAGTGTTTGTTTATTCATATTATTCACATTATTTTAGAGGATAGTTGGTAGATGTTCACATTTTCATCACATAATTTAAGTTTAAATTGAAGTTGGCATTTATATATTATGTTATTATCTTAGTGGTACGACCCAATTCAGATCAAATTTGATTTAATGTGACCCCTGAACTAAAATGAGTTTGACACCCCTGACATAGACTTTTCCATAACCACTGTTTTCTGTCTGACATCAGCTCTCATTAACATGGTCGAAGTCTGTTTGTCTTTCTTTGTGTGTCTGCTTAGTTGAATAACACTCTGCTTTTCCTTTTGCCATGCTCTTTGTGTAGTGATCCACCAGCCAAATGACACCAGACTCCAAGTCATAATGCAATTTATTTATGCGATGATGATGATGTCTAGAGGATGCAAATGAACAATGGAATAATGATTTGACTTTTGTTGTGTCAAATATAAAAATGGAGATGCAAAAAAATTCCACTCTGGTTCTCCCTTTGCAACAGCAGCCTACCCTGCCGCCTATGCGCCAATCAGCCAAGCGTTCCCCCAGCAACCAACCATCATTCCCCAGCAACAGAGGGAAGGTAAGAGCGAGTGAGCGCGCCCACCCAAGATAAAAGGTGATAATTGCCATGTTCCATTCTAATGTAGCTGCGCTGCTTTGAATTAGCGGGAAAAAGCTGGCTGGGGAAAAAGTGAGAAAAAGGCTCCCCATTTAAAGAGAAGAACATTAGCAGTGAGATGGAAAGTTACTCTGTCATTATTCAAAAACTGCACTAATTCAAACTCGCAGCGTTGGACTGCTTAATCAGTCCATTACAATGTGTTTAAGTGGTTATAAATATTCATCAGATTAATTAGCTGCATGCATAATCATTTATTACCATTCCTAGTGTAGTGTTCGTTCTTATGGCACAGCATCAGATGTAATAAAGCATAGGGTATACTGTGATGGTAAATCATTCTTTTTGACAGAATTCGTCAGTCTCAATTATTCATCTATATGATTGTATGAGACGGCTTAGAGTGGCATGAATATTCAATATAGGAACTTAAATTGAGTGTTTCCAACATTGCCTGGAGGAAGAGTTAGTTTATGTTTGCATTATTACAGTAGTGTGAGTGCACGCCAGGGTCACAGAGACACACAAACTTATTATTATCATGTCAGCAGTTAATTTTTTATTTGCAGGCATTTTTGTTTTTACCCCTACACACAAACAAACAGTTCTCAAGGACATTATCTTTTACTATTACCTTGGAACATTACTTGGACTCATTAGCAAGAATTATAGAAGTAGTAACATAGCTGACACACACACACACACACACACACGTTTAAATGTCTTATGAGGACCAAGTGTGTAATCAAGTAGACATTGGATAAAAAGGGAAAAGCATTAAAAAAACAGAATAAATAAAATAATGATTTTTTTTTTATTAAAAATTAATTAAATAAAAATGTAATAAATATTAATATAAATTTCAAATATGAAATAAATAATACAAAATGTTTTAATAACATTTTTAAACATCTTTTCTTTTAATAAAATTAAGTAACCATAAAAAAAAATCACAATTTAAAAATGAATAAAAATTGATGAATAAATAGCTAAAAATTATAATTACAATAAAAAAATGAAAAAAGGAATACATTGAAACCATTTTTTTAAACACATTGTTATTTTTTTAATGAAATAAAATAACAAATAAAACTAATAATAAAAATTACAAAATAAAATTTTTAAAAGTAAACGCATCTTCAAAGATAGATATTTTGCTTTACACTTGTTTCCCTCATGCTTTATGAGGATTTCCAGAAAAAAAATGAATTAATGTATTTATAGGGCAACATCATTTCTATTTCACTAGTGGGGACCTTTATTTATATTTAACCCTTGTGGGGACCTGAATTTTGGTCCCCATAATGTCATATCAATGTCCCCATAAAGATAGGACTATTAGCGCACACACACACACACAAGCTAATTTTGGTTGAGCCAGTGGCCTGTCTGAGTTCTGGCCTCCTCTGGGTGTTGGCTGTTCTCCCAGTCTGTCTGCAGCAGTCTGCCATTTAACAAAAGACACTGAAACCTGAATATACAAACACCCTGAGCTTTAGCCTCAAACTGGAAAGGCAGATTACTTTAGTGCAGAGGTGTCAAACATGCGGCCCGCCAATGGGTCCAATCTGGGCCCATGGGAAAATAAATAAATAATTTCACATCAATTCAACCTAAAATTCTAATAAACAATACATTAGGAA